>JAJOZX010005193.1:0-182500 GCA_023014485.1 Bathynomus jamesi
TTCGTTATATTTTGTTGAGTTTCAGCCACAATTAGAAACCATAATTGTGTTACCAGGATGCGGGACGTGAACGCAACTCAAATGCACCCCACCGACCTCTTTCCCCAACCTCCACCCTTATAGAAAAAGATCTTTAATTAGCTTGATAACTATTTATATTAAGTTTAAAGTTTTATTAGGCATATTTATAAATGAGTAATTAAATAAAGTAAACTAAGATGTTCATCGTTTAATGTTCAAACTTAATTATAGGAAGGTTATGCTTAAGGAACATTAATTTTTCTGCCTTTTCTGCTGCCAGTCTGTTTCTCTCTTCATCATATATTAATCCAGCACTGCTAAATAATCTCTCGCTTGGTACGTTTGTTGGAGGACAGGCTAAATGTTTCCTTGCAAGTTTACTCAAGTATGGATAGATATTCTGCGTATTTTTCCACCAACTAATAGGATTGTCACATGCAGCCAGGCGTTTTTCTTGGTGATAGCTCTCGATCATTTTTACTACATCTTTTGACATCGCGTAGGTCTCGTCATTGCTGCTTGACTCAAGAAACTGAGACACAGATTCTGTGATAGATTTGCTTGTTGGTGTTGGTTCTGTCACTGAAACTTTTATTCTTTTGGTGGGTGGCGAAGCGACAGATTCAAGAGATTGAAGCTCTTCAACTGCTTTGCCAAGTGATGATTTAACTCGTTCTAATGTACTAGGTGAAAATAACTTAGCTTTGTAACGTGGATCTAAGTAGGTTGCAAGAGAGTAACTTCATACAAGAACAGCCTCTCGTCTTGTCGCTTGCATCACTTTTGCGCACATGAACCAGTTCTATTATATAGTAGAATTTGATAATTTCCGCTTATTAATGACGTTTTATCTCAACGGCCACATCCGCACGACATCCGCAGTCCAAAGTGCGGATGCGGATGAGAGAAAATGTGCGGATGTGACCTACATCACTAATATATATATTGTATGTATATAATATATATATATTATGTATATATATATGTATATATATATATATATATATATATATATATTATGTGTGTGTGTGTGTATATGTACAGGGTGTCCCGTAAGTCTGGACCCATTGGGCAAAATTAATAAAATTACAAAATAGTCCCAGTTTCGCTGGACATGCGTCGAAGTGACTTCTTGGGACTGACAGCGAAGCTAGCCAACCATTGGTACTGGTTTCGTCTTCCGTAACAGTCCTTGAAGGTCCTCTGCGAGGCTTGTCAGCTACGGATCCAGTTTCCTTAAATTTGGCTCTCAACTTGCCAACACATCTGTGTGTGATTGGTGCGCGGTCTGGATGCATATTGTTGAATTCTTCGGCCACTTCCCGCGGTGACTGCGGTCCCGACCAGCAAAAAACTTGAACTCTCTCCTCTCTAGTCAGTGACATGGTTTTACTTGCAACATAATAAAAAAATATATTATAAATCCCTATGGGTCCAGACTTACGGGACACCCTGTATATGTGTATATGTATATATATATATAATATATATATATATGTATGTATATATAAATTGTATATAAATATGTATATATAAATATTGTGTATATATATACACGGTGAACCAAAAGTAGGTGGACAGTAGGTTGAATACGGTTTGTTTTATATTATATTATAACTATGGTGTTTGTGTTATTATATTAAATATTATAACTAAATTTATTTAAATTTTATTTTGTATTATAGTATCAAAAAAATTAAATATGTTTCTCAAAATAAACGTTATCATTTACTGTCCACCTACATTTGGTTCACCTATATATATATATATATATATATATATATATATATATATTACACGCGTCATTATGTAAATATTGTACTCTGGAAAGGGAGAGTGGTAATCTCGTGGCAGATAATTCTGGATTTATTATTATGCCATAAATTGAGGTGGAATTATTTTCTTCTTAGCTCTTACCGATACTTTTTTTTCTTTAAAAAAAAAAAAAAAAAAAAAAAAAAAAATTTAACGGGAAATAAAGTTTAGAATCAATAATATTTTTAGACAGAAAGAGACTTTAATAGCTTTCGTTTCTCTGAGCACTTTATTTATACGCGTAGTTAGCATAAATAAGAGATTTTAAGTATTTTATGTACTTATCTTGCTTATTTTTATTTATTTTTATTTATTTTACCTTTTTTTAAAGCCATAATTTTTGCGTGAAGGTAAATTTTGTAGTTTTTTGGATTTTTTAATTTTTTTAATTTTTTTTTTATTTATTTTTTTTTTGCAGGGGAGGTATTTATAAACACTCGTCCACCCTATTGAAGTTATTAAATATGCAAAATTAATTCCTGCTGCTGTGTTGTGAAGGACCAAGTTTGAGACTTAAAGATTATAATAATACCAAGTTCGAGTCATTAATTAAGGAAATGTGTTTCAGAGATCTTTCTCTTTTAAAAGTTATTTCAACTTTTTTTTTTTTACATTCCTTCTCTCTCTCTCCTTTCTCTCTCTCCTCTTTATTCTAGATTAATATCCTCCAGTATCAGCGAGAGATTTTTGAAGGTGGAAGGCAAAAAAAAATTCATAAAATTCTTAGGTAAAAATGCGCCAAATTATGAAAATAGTTTGCCTGTTTACGCTCCGGTAGAATTGAGCTGATGTTGAAGAAAATATTTCCTAAAGAATTATTTTCCCTAATCTGTTTTCGTTTGAATGAGATTCTAATGCTTTTACGTCGTACTTGCTTCTAATTTATATCGTAGCAACCATCTCAAACCATACGTTAAGAGGATTTTTTTTCTCTTTCAAAGCGAAAGAAATTTTTTTTTTTGTACCGAGTACTGTACGAAGGTGTCTACATGAAGCAAAATAATTTGTGGGGGGTCTTTTTTTCCGAGAAGTACATATTTTTTTTTTTTTTTTACACTCCTCACTGGGGTTTTAGTTTTTTTAATATAACACTTGGCCCGAGCCTATAGCCGCGAAATTTAAGTTCAGTTTGGAGCCAAGCTGTAACGGCTGAGCTTATTCAAATATTGACTAAAAACACTCGTACAGTTAAGGTCTCGTACTAACCTATAGGCTTAAAACTGAAAATTTAATGTTACAATCTAGCTCAAGCAAAGATTTATAGTCCCAGGCGCTTATGACTAGTGTGTATGCTGCACTGCTTATCCAACAGCCAACACCCCCATCTTTTTTACCTACTTGTAGATATGCAAATTATTTTCCCAAAGCTAATCTTTCTGTTTGCATACAAGATATTCAGAATACTGAAATGTACATTTAAATAAAAAATAAAATAATTTTACACGAAAATATTTAAGAATTATCTGGTATAAATTTTCCCTATGGAAACTATTGAATTTTTACGTCGCCTGTACAAATGTGGCGGCCAGTCCATTAGCCGATGAACTAATATGAAAGTACTATCGTTTTAACAGTATTTTACTGGTAATTTTGAGTGCCAAGATGATAAAAGTAATTTGACGATGGACAATATTTCGTTTATTTAACATTGCCCTCCATATTACAGATTTAGTACCGATAATAGTTTAACATTTACCATATGCTAAAATTTGATTCCTGTAATGTCGAATTATCGGATAAAAGCTTGTATTTTTACTACTAAACGTTTTATTCGATAAAACGGGTCTCGTTAATTTACGGGTTTATTAGTTATTTTAATGTATCGGTAAAGTCAATTTTTACTGTTACTGTTGAAGCAATAGCCAAGTACTGTTACTTTAACCAGTCGGTTTATTTCCGAAATAACGGGCATTGTAGATTTAGCAGTATCGTAACGTAATTTCGAACAAACGGTTCATTCACATTTTAACTGTCGTGCAACGGTTCACTCGCATTTTAACTCTTGTCATCGCTGCAAAATCATTTACGATTCATGTTTGGATAGAGAATGGATGTGAAGTAAGCCGGGTCGAAATTTTATATTGAAAAGGTATATATTGTGAGGGGGTTTGAATGGCACGCAGGAACCCCCTCATAAATTATTTTCGCTGTTTAAAGCCTCCTACCCCTGGCACAATTTTTCACTTTTTGACCTATATTGAAGAATATTCCATTTATACGAGACTTACTCTACATTCAGGTTGTTTGATATGACAAATCTTTATCAACGTATAATAATTTATTTAATAATGTACATTATTAGGAAAATTAATTAAGCACAACAATATATTCGGAAGAAAAAAATTAGAGACATAATAAATGTGCTAAAATTCAATTAACTTTTTCATTGTTCCTTTTTATCACATGAAAAGGGAAGAAATTTTCAATATCATTTTTAGGAAATTTTATTTCACGTGTTTCTTACTCATTCCATCGGTCCTCTTCCATTCAAACTTGGGCAGTTTTCGCCTTGATTCTAATGAGTTTAAGATAAACTTTTGACGGTTGTCATTATCCTATTCTTTCTTGGCATGCCTTTGTTACTAGGTTCACTGCCATTTCCACACTTTGACTGTGGCGTGGAAAAGACGCTATCTCCAGTGCCTTACATCGAGCCTGTAGTAGCTCATCGTCGCTAATGATCTCTCTCTGCCAATCGATCATCTCCGTGTAGTCAGTAGATTGGAAATTGAGGGTTCGAGGCAACTCAAAGTTTCTGGTACCTGAAAATCTTGTTCTTGAAAGGATGATTTTCTGAATAGCTTGCTCCCTAATTTCTAGTCTCTTGTCAGTTACCATTAATACGAGTATATTTTCTGGGTGGGCAAAATAGGCGTTATTCTTTAATACTGGTTCTACGATTGATCTATGTTCATCTAAATTTCGAAGCAAGCACATTAAATTCCAAAAGTTATATGCACCATCAGTTGCATTAGGATGAGATTTTATCCAAAACCACCCTGGAGCATAGAACTGCGTAATAATCTTGACTATATCTTGAAGGTTTTTATCGGGATTTGGCGTTGAGATATATAATCGAAGGACCCTGTTGGCTTAAGTTAGCCAGCGAGCATGGTGAAGGGTACCTGGGGATCGAGTGGACAGATCTTGAGAAGCGTCTCCAGTTTGCACTGCCAGACACACACACAGATATCTTTGATCACTGCTTAGCTCCTTCACAACATTTGCTGGAATTTCTTTAATGTTTCCCTTTACGCGAGAATATTTGACTACCTCCAATTTTGTTGAATCTGTTTTCAGTTTATTCCCAATTGAACCCACAAAAGTATTTGGACCTGTTGTTTTACCATCAATGACTTTGTTAGACATGCATAAAAGGCAGCTCATTCAAATGCAAGAGGCACACCAACCACTGCACTGGTCTGTTAAGATTAATTTCAACCAGTTTTATGGCTCCACCAAATTTTTCCTGTATTTACAGGAGTACCATCACACAGTAAAGCTTTGATAGTATCTGTGCTGTTCGAATCTGTAATAATAGTTATCAACTCTTCTGTTATGCAGCGAGCACTTCCATTATCTGGTGTGACATGGTCTACATAGATGCTTCCAGATTCTTTCACAATAACAGTGTTCTTCTTTTATCTTTCCACTTTGTTTTATCTTTCCTTCCATCAAATCCAAGGCACTCCATCTTCAGATGTTCGGATTTAGACCTAAAAGTATTTGTTTCACCCATGCGATTTCTCTTTCTAATTTCTTTTTGTCAAGCATGTTGGCGTGGTTAAGGATCCCCATATCTTTTAAAGCTGCATTGACTATTGCAGCTGCAACTCTACAACTTACACGATAACCATCCGATGTTAATGCTAGGTTTTTATAGGAGTGCCTGTTCTGAAAATTCTCAGTCAATTCTAAATCGTTCTCATAATCTCCATCTTGACTCTGAATCTACATCCATGTCGTCTTCGGGTTTTTTTTCTTTAATTCCGATGGTAAAACATTGGTGGCTTCAGTCATTTCTCGTGCTTTTAGTTAACGGTTTTGTGCTGCTTGGGCTCTTGCTAAAGATCTCTTCTTTGTTGAACTAGCTATGCGATCAATTGGTTCTAATTGATTTTTTATTTGTTTTTGACCCACAAAAGACTCCCATTCTGCCATTGGTATTTTATCCTTACACCTGCTAGATTTCCTATCAATTCCCTTATCATAGCATTCACAAGAAGATATATCACATTTCATCATACTGAGCTACTTTAAGGCAAAACTTTCATTTCTTCGATGTAACGGCACCTTGTTAAATTTTGAGGCTGCTTCTATTAGTCGACTGATTTTAAGATAGATACCTTTGGTGTTAATCGTAAGAAAAGATGATTTCATCCAAATGTCTTCAATATCTTTTACAACAACCCTGTAACAATCATTAGCAATTGCTGATCCTTTTGATTTAGCTCCTTCACGACGGCGCACAAAAAGGTACTCTCTCACTTTTGTGTGTGGGGGAGTGGGGGTGGGGGTAATGGCGTATATAGCAGTATATGTCAGTGCTACCCGCCCGGAAGGCCAAGTTGTACAACGGTTAAGAGCGATAGCGAGCTACCGCTTGTAGGCTCTATTATATATCGGTAGCGGATACAGTGGAGGTGGCTAGCCTCTCCCCTTATAAGTACTGATTGTAAAATTGTATACATATAATCATATAATACGACTTTTGTCATATCTATCGGTGGTGGTTTGTATGCATGTTTGTTATATTGTTAATAAAAAAATTAAATGTTATCAGTATGATGTAGATCATCAGCCACTCCCCCCCCCCCCCCTAAAAAAATTCTGGATCCGCTAATATATATATATATATATCGTTTACCCATTTTTCAATTAATATCTAAAATCCAAAACTCTTAAATTATGGTGTAAGAACATAACCTTTTCACTTGTTGTTGCACTCAGCCTATTTCTCCTAAAAGTGTACACTTGCCCTCCACAACTGAATAATCTTTCCCTCTCAACAGAAGAGGGAGGAGATAAGTACTGTATTTGACGGCTTACAAGACGCTGCGCCGTGAAAGACGCACCTTAATTTTGGAAAGGTAAATTCAAGAAAAAAGTTTTTGATGCACTTTATTGTTAATACAATGGATATGTAAAATTCAATAAAAAGAAAAGCCAATAAAGAAAGATATGATTATTACTCTTATTGGAGTCTTGCTCAAAAGCGAATAGGATGTTAGGCTTCATAGCGCGTAATTTCGAATTTAAGTCGAAGGATATCATATTGCCCCTTTACAAGTCCCTAGTCAGGCCTCATTTAGAATATGCAGTTCAGTTTTGGTGCCCGTACTTGCGTGAGGATATTGATAGGTTAGAAAGGGTTCAGCGTCGTGCCACGAAACTTATTCCGTCATTGCGCAACAAGCCTTATGAAGATAGGATTAAAGTGTTAGACTTGTATTCACTCGAAACTAGGAGATTAAGGGGGGAGCTTATTGAAGTTTTTAAAATCGTTAATAACATCGATAACGTGAATTTTGACAAATTGTTCACTTTCGATAATAGTAATACTCGCAATAACGGATTCAAGTTGCGTGGCAGACGTTTCATTACTAATATCGCTAAAAACTTCTTTACGTTTAAAGTAATTGATAAATGGAGTGATCTTCCCGCGTCAGTCGTTCATTCTACCAGCGTTAATATGTTTAAGAACCGTCTTGACAGACATTTTAAAGGTATTAACGTTGTTTAATTTAAATAACAACAAAGTTAGTAACAGAAGCTCTGGTGGTGGTGCTCGGGGATGAGTCTGTTGACGATGAATGCCAGCTTGTGACATGCCAGCGTGTGATGCCAGCAATAAAATTATTAAAAAAAAAAAAAAAATTAGACTAACACGAATGTAGATGTAGCTCATAGCGTAAACTAACCCACTTTTTGTTTAACTTTACCTACTTTTTTTTTTATTTTTTATCCTCCTTACCTTGCATGTCTCTAACTCTTTTCTTGCATGTTTGTAGTTTGCATGGTATGACAGTGAGTTAAGACTGTGTTTGCATGGTTTGTAAGCGTTCTTATTTTACTTCTTTTCATCTTTCACCCCTCTCCTATTCTCTCCGACTATTTTTCTGACTTGTCGGCAGTGGCCGGCGGATGATGATGGTGAGACACTTTTCCTCTTTTTCTGAATGAATGTTAACCCACGAGTGATAGGTGTTGCTCCTTACTTAATCCCTTATTCTCTTCTCTTCTCTTAACCCCCTACTCTTTCCTTTCTCTCGGGCTAGCCTTAGAGTGGATCTTAGGGTCTTTGTTAGCCTTAGCTTCTGTAGATCATCATCATCATCATCATCATCATCTTATTCCGGCATTGCGCAATAAGCCTTATGAAGATAGGATTAAAGTGTTAGACTTGTATTCACTCGAAACTAGGAGATTAAGGGGGAGCTTATTGAAGTTTTCAAAATCGTTAATAATCGATAACGTAAATTTTGACAAATTGTTCACTTTCGATAATAGTAATACTCGCAATAACGGATTCAAGTTGCGTGGCAGACGTTTCATTACTAATATCGCTAAAAACTTCTTTACGTTTAAAGTAATTGATAAATGGAATAATCTTCCCGCGTCAGTCGTTCATTCTACCAGCGTTAATGTGTTTAAGAACCGTCTTGACAGACATTTTAAAAATATTAACGTTGTTTAAAATTAAAAAGAAAGTTAACAACAGGAGCTCTGGTGGTGGTGCTCGAGGATGAGTCTGTTGACGATGAATGCCAGCTTGTGACATGCCAGCGTGATGCCAGCAATAAAAAAAAAAAAAAAAAAAAAATTAGACTAACACGAATGTAGATGTAGCTCATAGCGTAAACTAACCCACTTTTTGTTTAACTTTACCTACTTTTTTTTTTTTTTATCCTCCTTACTTTGCATGTCTCTAACTCTTTTCTTGCATGTTTGTAGTTTGCATGGTATGACAGTGAGTTAAGACTGTTTTGCATGGTTTGTAAGCGTTCTTATTTTACTTCTTTTCATCTTTCACCCCTCTCCTATATTCTCCGACTATTTTTCTGACTTGTCGGCAGTGGCCGGCGGATGATGGGTGAGACTTTTCCCTCTTTTCTGAATGAATGTTAACCCACGAATGATAGGTGTTGCTCCTTACTTAACCCCCTACTCTCTCCTTTCTCTCGGGCTAGCCTTAGAGTGGATCTTAGGGTCTTTGTTAGCCTTAGCTTCTGTAGATCTGTAGATCATCATAATATCTTAGATTTGGTGATGACGAACGGCGAGAATATAGTCGAAGGTTTAGAAGTAGGCGAGAGTTTAGGATGTAGCGATCATCAAATTCTTAGGTTTAAGTTATTGATAGAAAACACTCAGGATAGCAACGTAATAGAAGTCCCTGATTTTCGTAGGGCTAATTTTGATAGTTTTGCTGATAGGATGAGAGTAGTGGACTGGGATAACTTATTTATGGGTAATGACACAAATTTGCGTTGGGTGCCGTTTAAAGAAAGTTTTAGGAATATTGAAAGGGAGTTTATTCCTCGTAGGCTCAAGCGCGCTAGAAATCGCGGTAGGCCGAAGTGGTGGAGTAGGGAAATAGGAGAGTTTATAAACGAGCGTAATAGAGCGTATAGACTTAGTAAGCGCAATGGAGAGGTAGCTAACTTTAATAGATATATCGAGCTTAGACGTCAGGTTAAAAGATCAGTTAGGAATGCCAAGCGTAATTTAGAGATAGTTATAGCTGCGGATAATAAACATAATCCAAAAAAGTTTTTTGAATACGTTAATAATCGTAAGCCGGTAAAAAATAACATAGG
Organism: Bathynomus jamesi; assembly: GCA_023014485.1. NCBI lineage: Eukaryota > Metazoa > Arthropoda > Malacostraca > Isopoda > Cirolanidae > Bathynomus > Bathynomus jamesi. The sequence continues at coordinate 9,657 of JAJOZX010005193.1, forward strand.
CCCTCTAGTGGATGTTAATGGCGCTTTGGCTTCTGACGCTCAGGCGATGGCGGGTATTTTCAATAACTTTTTTGCGACAGTTTTTACCGTAGAAGACGTAAATAATGTCCCCGACGTGGATGATATCGTTCCATTTAGTTGAGAGACTATTTTAGATGAAATAACTGTTTACGAGGCTGAGATTGCGCATTATATCGATAGGCTAAAAGTTAGCAAGGCTCCAGGCCCTGACGCTTTTTATCCCAGACATTTGAAAGATTTGAAAGAAGTTATCGTAGGCCCCTTAACGAAGATCTTTAATCAGTCACTCGAAACTGGGATTATTCCTGAAGACTAAATTAGCTAACGTCACGCCTATTTTTAAAAAAGGCGACCGCGCGGTAGCTAGCAATTATAGGCCCATTAGCTTAACGTCAATTGTCGGTAAACTTTTGGAATCCGTAGTTAGGGATCGTATTATCGATCACTTAGAAAGTAGAGATTTGATTAATAGTAGTCAGCACGGGTTTCGACGCCATAGGTCTTGTTTAACTAATTTGTTAGAATTTTATAACGAAGTAGTGCGCGAATACGATAGGCATAGGGCAGCTGACGTTATTTATTTAGATTTTAAAAAGGCGTTCGATACAGTTCCGCATAGGAGACTAATTGCGAAGGTTAAAGCGCACGGTATACGCGGTCAGGTAGCTAACTGGTTAGAAGAATGGCTTCGTGCTAGGAGACAGAGGGTCGTAGTTAATGGTAGTGAATCGGGGTGGTTAGATGTAGGTAGCGGTGTCCCACAGGGTTCAGTGTTAGGCCCATTGTTATTCGTAATTTACATTAACGACATAGATGTAGGATTGACTAGTAACGTTTCAAAATTCGCGGACGATACTAAAATAGGCGGTAAGGTTGTTAACGAGGACGATAGAAATAGGATCCAAGACGATGTAAATAGGATTATGGAGTGGACGGATAAGTGGCAGATGCAATTTAACGTAGGTAAATGTAAAGTTTTGCATATAGGTTCTCGCAACAATAATTACGCGTACACGATGGATGATAGGGAGTTAGCGAGCGTTGACGAGGAAGTAGATTTAGGCGTACGCGTAACTAAAGATTTAAAGGTTAGGAACCAGTGCCTGAAGTCTTGCGCAAAAGCGAATAGGATGTTAGGCTTCATAGCGCGTAATTTCGAATCTAAGTCGAAGGATATCATATTGCCCCTTTACAAGTCCCTAGTCAGGCCTCATTTAGAATATGCAGTTCAGTTTTGGTGCCCGTACTTGCGTGAGGATATTGATAGGTTAGAAAGGGTTCAGCGTCGTGCCACGAAACTTATTCCGTCATTGCGCAACAAGCCTTATGAAGATAGGATTAAAGTGTTAGACTTGTATTCACTCGAAACTAGGAGATTAAGGGGGGAGCTTATTGAAGTTTTTAAAATAGTTAATAACATCGATAACGTGAATTTTGACAAATTGTTCACTTTCGATAATAGTAATACTCGCAATAACGGATTCAAGTTGCGTGGCAGACGTTTCATTACTAATATCGCTAAAAACTTCTTTACGTTTAAAGTAATTGATAAATGGAATAATCTTCCCGCGTCAGTCGTTCATTCTACCAGCGTTAATATGTTTAAGAACCGTCTTGACAGACATTTTAAAGGTATTAACGTTGTTTAATTTAAATAACAACAAAGTTAGTAACAGAAGCTCTGGTGGTGGTGCTCGGGGATGAGTCTGTTGACGATGAATGCCAGCTTGTGACATGCCAGCGTGTGATGCCAGCAATAAAATTATTAAATAACAAAAAAAAAAAAAAAAAAATTAGACTAACACGAATGTAGATGTAGCTCATAGCGTAAACTAACCCACTTTTTGTTTAACTTTACCTACTTTTTTTTTTTTTTCTTATCCTCCTTACTTTCCATGTCTCTAACTCTTTTCTTGCATGTTTGTAGTTTGCATGGTATGACAGAGAGTTAAGACTGTGTTTGCATGGTTTGTAAGCGTTCTTATTTTACTTCTTTTCATCTTTCACCCCTCTCCTATTCTCTCCGACTATTTTTCTGACTTGTCGGCAGTGGCCGGCGGATAACTTATTTATGGGTAATGATACAAATTTGCGTTGGGTGGCGTTTAAAGAAAGTTTTAGGAATATTGAAAGGGAGTTTATTCCTCGTAGGCCCAAGCGCGTTAGAAATTGTGGTAGGCCGAAGTGGTGGACTAGGGAAGTAGGCGAGTTCATAAACGAGCGTAATAGAGCGTATAGACTTAACAAGCGCAATGGCCAGGTAGCTAACTTTAATAGATATATCGAGCTTAGACGTCAGGTTAAAAGATCAGTTAGGAATGCCAAGCGTAATTTAGAGATAGTTATAGCTGCGGATAATAAACATAATCCAAAAAAGTTTTTGAATACGTAAATAATCGTAAGCCGGTAAAGGATAACATAGGCCCTCTAGTGGATGTAAATGGCGCTTTGGCTTCTGACGCTCAGGCGATGGCGGGTATTTTCAATAACTTTTTTGCGACAGTTTTTACCGTAGAGGACGTAAATAATGTCCCTGACGTTGACGATATCGTTCCATTTAGTAGCGAGACTATTTTAGATGAAATAACTGTTACGAGGCTGAGATTGCGCATTATATCGATAGGCTAAAAGTTAGCAAGGCTCCAGGCCCTGACGCTTTTTATCCTAGACATTTGAAAGATTTGAAAGACGTTATCGTAGGCCCCTTAGCGAAGATTTTTAATCAGTCACTCGAAACGGGGATTATTCCTGAAGACTTTAAATTAGCTAACGTCACGCCTATTTTTAAAAAAGGCGACCGCGCGGTAGCTAGCAATTATAGGCCCATTAGCTTAACGTCAATTGTCGGTAAACTTTTGGAATCCGTAGTTAGGGATCGTATTATCGATCACTTAGAAAGTAGAGATTTGATTAATAGTAGTCAGCACGGGTTTCGACGCCATAGGTCTTGTTTAACTAATTTGTTAGAATTTTATAACGAAGTAGTGCGCGAATACGATAGGCATAGGGCAGCTGACGTTATTTATTTAGATTTTAAAAAGGCGTTCGATACAGTTCCGCATAGGAGACTAATTGCGAAGGTTAAAGCGCACGGTATACGCGGTCAGGTAGCTAACTGGTTAGAAGAATGGCTTCGTGCTAGGAGACAGAGGGTCGTAGTTAATGGTAGTGAATCGGGGTGGTTAGATGTAGGTAGCGGTGTCCCACAGGGTTCAGTGTTAGGCCCATTGTTATTCGTAATTTACATTAACGACATAGATGTAGGATTGACTAGTAACGTTTCAAAATTCGCGGACGATACTAAAATAGGCGGTAAGGTTGTTAACGAGGACGATAGAAATAGGATCCAAGACGATGTAAATAGGATTATGGAGTGGACGGATAAGTGGCAGATGCAATTTAACGTAGATAAATGTAAAGTTTTGCATATAGGTTCTCGCAACAATAATTACGCGTACACGATGGATGATAGGGAGTTAACGAGCGTTGACGAGGAAGTAGATTTAGGCGTACGCGTAACTAAAGATTTAAAGGTTAGGAACCAGTGCCTGGAGTCTTGCGCAAAAGCGAATAGGATGTTAGGCTTCATAGCGCGTAATTTCGAATTTAAGTCGAAGGATATCATATTGCCCCTTTACAAGTCCCTAGTCAGGCCTCATTTAGAATATGCAGTTCAGTTTTGGTGCCCGTACTTGCGTGAGGATATTGATAGGTTAGAAAGGGTTCAGCGTCGTGCCACGAAACTTATTCCGTCATTGCGCAACAAGCCTTATGAAGATAGGATTAAAGTGTTAGACTTGTATTCACTCGAAACTAGGAGATTAAGGGGGGAGCTTATTGAAGTTTTTAAAATCGTTAATAACATCGATAACGTGAATTTTGACAAATTGTTCACTTTCGATAATAGTAATACTCGCAATAACGGATTCAAGTTGCGTGGCAGACGTTTCATTATTAATATCGCTAAAAACTTCTTTACGTTTAAAGTAATTGATAAATGGAATAATCTTCCCGCGTCAGTCGTTCATTCTACCAGCGTTAATATGTTTAAGAACCGTCTTGACAGACATTTTAAAGGTATTAACGTTGTTTAATTTAAATAACAACAAAGTTAGTAACAGAAGCTCTGGTGGTGGTGCTCGGGGATGAGTCTGTTGACGATGAATGCCAGCTTGTGACATGCCAGCGTGTGATGCCAGCAATAAAATTATTAAAAAAAAAAAAAAAAAAAAAAAAAATTAGACTAACACGAATGTAGATGTAGCTCATAGCGTAAACTAACCCACTTTTTGTTTAACTTTACCTATTTTTTTTTTTTCCTTATCCTCCTTACTTTGCATGTCTCTAACTCTTTTCTTGCATGTTTGTAGTTTGCATGGTATGACAGTGAGTTAAGACTGTGTTTGCATGGTTTGTAAGCGTTCTTATTTTACTTCTTTTCATCTTTCACCCCTCTCCTATTCTCTCCGACTATTTTTCTGACTTGTCGGCAGTGGCCGGCGGATGATGATGGTGAGACACTTTTCCTCTTTTTCTGAATGAATGTTAACCCACGAGTGATAGGTGTTGCTCCTTACTTAACCCCTTATTCTCTTCTCTTAACCCCCTACTCTTTCCTTTCTCTCGGGCTAGCCTTAGAGTGGATCTTAGGGTCTTTGTTAGCCTTAGCTTCTGTAGATCTGTAGATCATCATCATCATCACTGTCACTCTCATACAATAAATGATCTTCAGTGCCATCCATTGCATTACTTATACCACATTTTTTAAAGGACTTGACCACAATTTCAGTCTTATCATGCCATGACTTCAGCACCCATTCACACACTTGTGCTGTTGATGGACGTTTCATCCTTCCCCACTTTCGGCTTCTAAGACGCAGGGCGATTTTTTAAGGTATTTATAAGGAAAAAAAAGTGCGTCTTATAAGCCGACAAATACAGTACTTGGAAGCTAACCGAGGTAGATGCTCAAAATTAGCCCCATTTTTCTTCCAAGCTAGAGGACATTCTGTTCGTTCTATGAGGCCATACTCTAAGTACTTTTTCATTTCTCTTTTCATGACTGAATAATAATTTTCTTTATCAATAACAGTATCATGCTTCCCTTTTGTTTCTTTAACTTCTCTGTTGGTTTTCTTTTTTATTTTTCCTTTACTATCCGTTTTTTCTTGAACAATTTCAGCAAAGCAAGATGAAAAAGTAAAATTGAAACCTTCACTGCCACCGATTTCACTTTGTCGTTTCAGAATTTCTTGAATGTGAGGGACTGGATTGAGAATCACTTGATCTATTTAGCTGAAGCTGAGCCAATTCCTCTATATCCTCTGCCATCCAAGTGAAGAGGGTTTCATTGATATCTCTTGAAGTCTTCATTTTCAAAAAATTTGGCCATATATCTAGGGTCAAGTAAAGTTGCGAGATCACATTTTTATCATTCAAATACTTCCGAAATCTTTCCTTTGCTGAAGTTTTCCAGACAAAGAGAGAGGACCCCAATCCTGAAAGTTGCTGTGATTTTTCAGCTCTCAAAAAAATTGTTCATTATCTTTACAGTTGGAATAATTGATGACGCTAAAGCTTTTCGTTCACTTAAAATATTTGTCAGCTCATCAAAATTTTTGAGAATGTGAACTAGTTTTTCAAGAATTTGCCACTGGTTATTTTCCAAGGATGTAAGTTTAGGATAATCACATAAATAGGGAATTAGGGCTCGTTTTTGTTGCAAAATTCGCTGTAACATTAAAAACTGACTATTCCATCTTGTTGATATGTCTTGGGTAAATTTGTGAACGGGTACATTATACTTTGATAAGTTTTATAAATGTCAAAGGCAGATGGAGAGTGGTTAAAGTGACCAACAATAGATTTACACACTGAAATTATTATCTTGACATATTTCTGAACAAATATGGCATCATTTAGAACGAACTGTAGTGTATGTAAAAAACAAGGTAATGACTTGCATCCAGTTTGATTTATTCCTGCTGTCATGTTTACAGCATTGTCTCCAGCAATTAGATGAACTTTCGAAGCTGGAATTATAAATTCATCCATTGCATTCTGAATGCACTCGCTTATATTTGTTGCTGTATTGGGATTCATCAAGAGGTGTTACTCTAAGGATTGCTGCTGTTTGTTCAAAGTCATTATTTAACCACTGAGCAGTTAAGCTAATGAAGGGTAAATTAGCTGTGATAGCAGGCAGTCCACCCATCAGTTGTAAATGAAATGAAGGATGCTTCATTTATTTCATCCTGTATCTTTATCTTCACTTTTTCATATATATACTCAAACACAGTTTGTTATATATCTTCTTCTAGGAATAGAATAGTTGGGGCAAATATGATTTAGAAGTGTGTGAAAACCAAGGTCTTCAACAATTGAAAAAGGTTGTATATCTGCAGCAATCATTTCCCCCAATCAAATTATTAATTTCAACAGCTCTATGGTCATTAATGTCCCAAATTTTCTTCCTTTCAAAGGTTTCAAAAAGGGTTTGTTGCGTAGAACCAGAAGACTTTCCTATTTTTTTAGCAGAATATTCTGTCCCTGCTGAAAGATTAGCGTGTTTTCTCTTCATTTTCTGTTTTTTTCATCTTGCGCGATAGATTTGTTTTGTTTTGATATGTTGTAACATATTTGTAGTTATAAAGGTTCTGGTTGAGCTACCCTTCATTCCTCTTGATATATTTTGCCCAAATTGAGCACAAATAGCTGATGAATTATCCTCATCATTCACCTTAAAATGTTTCCAGACCCAACTACTTAATTTTGTAGGGACTGAACTGGTGGAACTTCCACTGACCATTTTCAGTTTTGTTTTATTAATGAATTATTGATAAAAATGTATGCTTTAAGAAAAATTAGAAAATGTACAAGAATCTGAAAATATGGGAGAAAAAGTAATGAAAGCATTAGTTTTATTTTTTCTCATGCTGAAATAGTTAATAATATCAATCACATGTACTACGCCTATATTATGAAAGTGTATATTGGTTAGCCTATTAACTTAGTATTTAGGAAACTGGGAATATATTTGCAATATAGCTATAGCTTATAGTAGCCTATAGACTAGTAAGAACACTGCAAAAATATATCAATTTCTCAAAAGAGTTCTGTTTAAAAGTAGGGTATAGCCCTCTTTCTTTTCTGTCAATGCATTTCCAGTATCAAACATATCTAAACTTTAAAATAGTAGCATATTCTGAATTTAATTGCTAAGCATAAGTATCCCTTGCCACTTTTCCTAACTTTCATTCATTTTTGAGTGTCACAAAGTAAAGCACTTTAAATTTTACTAATTTTTAATGGGTCCACCGTCCGGTCTTAGCACAAAAAAATAATAAATCAGTACATTGAATAGTACTGGGCTCTTCTGAATAACAAACATGAAAATCAAATTATGTAGGCTAACCTAAGCTGCTACAAATGTTTGAAAAACCGGGTTGGCCTAAGTCTAGGCCTTGCTATATGACTAATAGCTTGTACCCACTTCATAACGAGTTCTACTTGTATTTTCTTGTCAAGAAATTTAAGTTTACCATAAATAATAATATGGGTAATGGCAGGGCCGTTTCTAGCCATTAGGGGGCCCTAAGCAGTATACCCATTTGAGGCCCCAACCCTCCATCCACCAACTCACGCCTTACTACACCACCTCAGCACACACACACAAAAAATGGCTGTTAATAAAAAACAATTATGAAACAATTTTAATGAAACATTTATGTCCAAAACAACAACATATGTACTTTCAGAAGACAAACAGAAAAAATACTCATGAAATTCCTGAAAATTAGCTTGTACATTATTTAGAATAAATGACACAGAACTATGTATAAAAAAATAATGCAATTATCAACTACCAAACAATTACTAACTCTACGATGTAATCGTGTAATAGCTAACAGTTATACAGAACAGTTTGTATCTTCAAAATTTTTGCCTCCTAGATTTTTTTCTGGGCGAAATCATCAATAACATCATATGAAATCTCCCTGCCAACATCCTGGTTGATGCTTATGATGCCAAGGCCACTGAGGCGATCCTGCCCCATTAATGATCTGAGGTAGTTCTTGATTAGCTTCATCTTAGAGAAGCTCCTCTCGGCTGACGCTACTGTCACAGGTAGAGTGCGGGCAATTCTTAGTGCAACCCAGAGATTGGGGTATAGTTCCTCCAGTTGCTTTTGATGATTGAAGGAGAGAAGCTCCAATGCAGTCATGTTGTGTGAAGGTAAAGTCGGCAAGTTTTTAATTTCGAGGGCCAGTTCTCTTCCATCAATGTCAGAGTCAGCTCCAGAGCTCAGTATCTTAGAGAGCTTTTCACACTTGCAGGACAAGTCTTCCTTGTTCAGTGTGGTGAAGTTTAGGAGAACCCCAAATATGTCCCTCACATCATCTAATGTTTTGAATCCCTCATTTATTGACCCGATGGCACAATCTACCACCACATTGAAAAATTTGACTTCCAGCCTCTTTAAGGCTTCTGTAAATGGTTCGTCAGGAGCTTCGTAAGCAAAGTGCTTTTTTGTGGATCTGAGCCTCTTCTCTTTCAGCACAGCCTCCACATTCATTTCCTCACATATGTCCCTAGCTACGACTTATGCTGCAATAAAACCTGTTTTTCTGTAGCTGGTGAGTGAGAGTTGTTTTTGTGAGGAGGTTGACTGCCACATCAAACTGCATTGTAGGAGACTACAGAAGTTTGCTCACATGGTTAACTGAATGAAGAATGTCATACCATACTACTGTGCAAATCTTAAAGCGATAAGACCCTATCTCCTCTCCAAGTAGCTTGTGCTTCAGTCCTGGCTATGGCATCTGTGGCATTGTTTCTGACTTCCAACAGGGCCTCTCTGATGTTGTGGCTCTGGTATCGCACAGCCTCAATGTTCTTAAGCCGGCTCTCCCACCTGGTTTCACTCAAGACTTGAGCGTTATGTTCACATGCTTCTTTAGGATTCTCCATCTCTGTGTAGCTGCTGCAGAAAGGTGGTACAATTTTTGTACGTTGCCAAAGAAGCTGATGGCATCTGTGGAAGTTTTAGCTGCATCAGCCTCTACAAGATTCAGAGTGTGAGCCCCACATGGAACATAGAGTGCACGACAGTTCTTCTCTAATAACCTTGCCTGAACACCTTTGTTCTTGCCCTTCATGTTCGCTCCGTTGTCATATGACTGTCCTCTGCAGTCATCAAAGTGAATATTCAGTTCATCTAGTCTCTTCAGAATCAGAACTATTTCTGGTACTTCACCCATTTTAACGGTTCTGATAATAATCGACATCTGTTCTTGGTGGCTTATGTCTGGAGTGCAGTCTAAAATGAGAGTAATATTTAGCTTGTTTTATTTCTGCAACAATGGCATCCAAGATCTTCCCACTAATGGACCCAATGAGCTCATTTTGAATGATGTTTCCTAGGTAACTTGAATGACTATATTGGCCACTTTCGACTCTGCTGATGTGTTGTTTCATCACTGGATCAAATTTAGCAAGCAGCTCGACCTCCTTCGAGAAGTTGCCATTGTCTCGATTGTACAATGTAGAGGAAGACCCCCTGAAAGCAAGGTTTCTCTCTGCCAGTGATTGAATTATACTTACAAGACGTGTGAGAACATCTCGCCAGCGTCTTCGTTCTACCTCCATTAATGACATTTCAGTTTGGTCAATGGTCCTCCTAGTTTTTAGTTGCAGTTCCAGATCCTTCCATGTTGCCATGTTATCTGCATGTTCTGAACTATTTTCATGGCCTTTCAGAAGCGAACCAACGTTTATCCAGTCTGAAAGTCCATCCGTAATTAGTTTGTACGACTTCCTTGAAAACAACTTGCAATAGAGAGCATTCCTCCTAGAGTACATCAGCCAGCTTCGCTTTATTTTTTCCCCATTAATTAATGTTCTGTACGTGTAATGGTGATGAACGCTTCTACTGTCCTCTCTTTTAGGAAATTTGAAATCTGGACTGATTTGAAATCGTCCTCGAGACACCAAATCTGTCTTCAAGGCATCTGATAGGACAACTGGCCAGTCATACGGATCAAGCGGTGGAGCAGATCTTGGTTCTTGTTGCTCAGTAGAAATGCCTGTGTGTGGTGTTTGAAGCTGAACAGAAGATGGGCCACTTGTTGGTTCATCATGCTCTACTACTTCTGGTGTTTGAGGTTGCATAGAGGATGGTCCTACTGTTGACTCATGATGCTCATCAGGCTTTGCTGAGGATGGCTTTTCCAAATATTTCAGTAGTGCTCCTGAGAAGAACAGAACAGAACATAACATAACATTACATATTCTGTTAATTTTTGTTAAAATACTCTTTCTTATCTTTTGATAATTGATCTGTGTGAACAGAATTTGAGGTGATGTGATCTATTAAATTTCACATTTCGAAATAATATAAATATTACAGAGACTAGCTTACTCTACACGATTCCTGAGCACTTGCCTAGCTTGGTCTACCTAACCTAGTTGCCTGAACTGTAATCATAAGAATATGCAAGTGGCACATCTCACCTGTGCTACTGGAAAGTTTCTCCTCTATTTTCTTCTTTTTCCGTTTTTCAGCTCCTGATGGATAATTTCATTTTCCAAGATGCACGAAGTCACATCTAGTTAACCACAACTAATCTGCTAAATAATAATAATGAATGATGATGATAATAATAATTGTTATAATTGTAACGTTAATCAAATACATTCAAATAATGAGACCATTTAGGTTTTAACCAACAAAATTCACATTATCTGAAAAAGATGAGAAAAGAATTAATAAACTTGAAAACACAACGAAAATAATTGTAAGTTTTAAAGTGTTACAAAATCTCTTAATAATTAGTAAATTAGTGAAATAATGTTTTACAATTTACTAGAAAAATTAAGCATTTAGGGAAGTATAAGCATATAGTAAGAATAAAGTTAAATAATATAGAAATAAGATCTCAGAATAGTTATTTACACAAAACGACCAAAACGTTTCGTTTGTCTTCGTTTTATCACATTTGTCTCGTACAAAAACTTTAATTAATACGACAATAATAATAACTAATATTAATAATAACTTCAGCTATATTCCTATTCTTGCCCACTGAGCTATGACCTGGGAGCCTGTCTAGGGGCCCCCTGGGTAATGGGTATCTAAGTGGAAAAATCCTATGTCACATTTAAGATCATGTTTACTCACTATACTCCCTACTACTACTCCCTACTCAGTTTTACTAAGTGTGGTTGTCCCATTTTCTGTTTACCGTTTTCTTAGTTTTTCAGGGTGACTAATTAAAATGCTCGTTTTATGATTTAAATTTGAAGTTAAAATGCAATAAGTCAGTAACGTAAGACATTATAACTTAAAATAATTATTGAAAATCTATTTATAGAATTTGGAATATTTAATATTAATCGGCAAAATTTTGCCGATGCCGATAAGCAAAATATCTGCCGATTGTGCCGATTCCGATTAATCGGTGCATCATTACTCTGAAGGCATTATGTCCCCAACCAAAAAAAAGTAGGAGAAATCGTACTGGATTACACTTTTCCGTCCGTCTGTTCGTCACACTTTCGTGTCCAGGCTGTAACTTTTGAACTGTTTAAGAGAAATTAATGAAACCACAAACGTATAGATGATCACGTGATGTGTTTTCAGCAAGACTCGGGTCGTTACATCGAGGGTAAAATGGAGGCCCACGCAATAACTTTTGAACCGCTCTACATAAATTGATGAATCACACACGGATCATCGCGAGACTCGAGCCTTTACATTAAAGGTCAATGTCACAAACGGAGGTCGCCTTCAACTCAACCCTGGACGATTCTCGCGCTGTTCCTTCATCTCCCCCCTCCCTCTGAATTTACGATGTCTGAAATTAGAATCTCCTCCAAAGATATTCTTTCTACCCCGTCTGGGTTCATTACCATCGCTATTTATAATGGACACTGCTCTTCCGAACACTCTAACTGCGCGCCGCCGCCGCTAACGAGAGCGCGCAGCATCAGACTTTCGACACATTCTCAGTCCTTTTCTGTCCAACTCTCAAACGCGAGAGGTTAATCGATATTTCCACTCTTTCATCTTCTCAACTGCTGAACTCGGGAAGAATCTTCCTCAATCCATCATTCCCCCCATGTATTACCTCCAATCTTTCAAACGCAGCGTGTCCAGGCATCTCGAAAACCCCGGACTTGATTTTGGCTCTCTTATTCTTTGGCGGGGGGGGGGGGGGGGCGTCCTTGGTCCCTCCTTTCCGCATAAAAATATACAGTATATACTCGTGTGTATATATATATATATATAGAGAGAGAGAGCCCGCGCGCCAACCTTTTTATCCTGGCCAACGAATTTTAACGTGAACTTTGTCTAAATTTAACTTTTGGTCGGACATTTTTTTTTTAAATTGATATATGGAGTCCGAAGTGATCGGACATGGCTGACAGCTCTCCGATTAAATCAATCATTTGGAATGGTGTAAGAGAGAGAGAACGTTTTTATTTGGACGTTGTCTGTTGGATGATGGTATAAATTAATTAAGGATTCGAAAGTGACTTCGACACTGCTCATAAATTTATTTATAAGCCAAAAGTAGGTGGAATGTAATATATATATATATATATATATATATATATATATATATATATATGTGTGAATAAAACCACGAAGGAAAGGAAACACAAAATGGTATTCAAGCGCTTTCGTCTAATGACATCCTCAGGAACACTGAAGTACATAAATAATATCTCATATATATATATATGCAATAAACGGAGAAGTAAAAATAAAAATTAAAAATTAAAGGATTAATTATCAGAGAGGCATGCAGATTTGTAAGGAAAAAATATCGATTTTTAGCACAAGATCAAATGAATTATAAAAATACAAATTTATACTGGAAATCTGCCCGGGTTTTAACACACTGCCTTTTTTGGTTAAGTTTCGATGTATATAAAATTAAAATTAAAAGTTAATAAAGTAGCATACAAGTTTACCAAAGATTTAGCGTTCTACCCTTCTTATCTAAATCTGTTTTGAAGGAATTCAAAACAGGATCGAGTTGAAAAAGACCTTTGCTTATGTTGAAGTTATTTGAAAGTTGGATAATGGCAGACTCAAGAATATTTCTATTAACAATGTTGCTAGAGTGGAATAAAACTGAAGCATTATTCCAATCAATACAGTGGGATAACTCTGACAAATGGACAAAAAGGGCACTGGACAACTGTCCTGTTCTAACGGAATATTGATGCTGTTTTATACGTGTGCGCAAATCCTTTCCCGTCTGACCTATGTAAAAGGAATCACATTGTTTACACCCAATTTTATAGATAATTCCTGAATTATTGGTAGGGCTATTTTTTACTATGATATTTTTCACAATATTGTTATATGAAAATACTACATTAATATCCAAAAGTTTAAGTACATTAGCCATGCCTAAAAAGCCCGGGAAAAATGGAAGTACTAAAATATTTTTTGACAAAGTAAGTGTGTTATTATTGACACGATAGAAAGTTCGTTTTGCCTTGTTGAGACAAGATTCCATAAACGCAGATGGATAACACACATCATTTCCAATACCGTTGATTTTTTCCAATTCGGCATCGATGTATTCCGGACTGGCGATCCTAAGGGCGCGGAGAAACATTGATGAAAAAATGGCCTTAGTTGGGGGTGTAATGTCCCGAGTAAAAGTGTACGTAGGACAAATTGTTTGTTGTTTTCCGATAGATACTAAACTTAAAACCTGGGCTTTCCCTATGTACCCGCACATCCAAAAATGGGATTGAATTGTCTTGTTCCACTTCTAAAGTAAACTTAATGAAGGGGACTTGATCATTTAACTGAAGGAGGAAGTTATCCAGGTCACGATTCATGGGCCAGATACACAAAATATCGTCGACGTACCTCAACCAAGGGATGCCAACCCCCAGGATTCTCGGAATGTAAGTAATTTCGAAAAACTCCATATAAATATTGGAGAGGAGGGGCGATAAGGGGTTGCCCATGGCCATCCCAAAAACTTGTTGATAATACTCGTTATTGAAAGTGAATTTACAGTCTTTGATGCAAAGCTTAATAAGATCCAAAACAATGTGTTGAAGGTAGTGGCAGGTCATACTTATGTAATTCTTGGGAGAGAAAGTCAAGCATATCGTCAATCGGCACTTTTGTAAACAATGAACAAACGTCAAAACTGATCAATCTATCGTTAGTTTCAGTACGTGCATTATTCAATTTTTCAGTAAGATCCATGGAATTTTTTACATGTGAATCTCAGATAGTTCCGAGAATGGGGGACAAGACTTTGACAAGCCATTTGGAGAGTTTATAAGTAATAGAGCCCACCGAGCTAATAATAGGGCGCATAGGGTTGCCAAGTTTGTGGGTTTTAATAAGACCGTAAAGGTAGGGCAGAGAAGGTGAAGTGGACATGAAAAGCGGAATTAAGTCCTTATGATCTTTGAGAATGCGTTTCAAGCCAATATTAAATGATTTGATGACGTCATCCTGCGGGTTCTTCCTAAGTTTGCTGTATGTGGCGGGGTCCCCATTCTCGGAACTATCTCTGATTCACATGTAAAAAATTCCATGGATCTTACTGAAAAATTGAATAATGCACGTACTGAAACTAACGATAGATTGATCAGTTTTGACGTTTGTTCATTGTTTACAAAAGTGCCGATTGACGATATGCTTGACTTTCTCTCCCAAGAATTACATAAGTATGACCTGCCACTACCTTCACACATTGTTTTGGATCTTATTAAGCTTTGCATCAAAGACTGTAAATTTACTTTCAATAACGAGTATTATCAACAAGTTTTTGGGATGGCCATGGGCAACCCCTTATCGCCCCTCCTCTCCAATATTTATATGGAGTTTTTCGAAATTACTTACATTCCGAGAATCTTGGGGGTTGGCATCCCTTCGATGCGGTACGTCGACGATATTTTGTGTATCTGGCCCATGAATCGTGACCTGGATAACTTCCTCCTTCAGTTAAATGATCAAGTCCCCTCCATTAAGTTTACTTTAGAAGTGGAACAAGACAATTCAATCCCATTTTTGGATGTGCGGGTACATAGGGAAAGCCCATGTTTTAAGTTTAGTATCTATCGGAAAACAACGAACAATTTGTCCTACGTACACTTTTACTCGGGACATGACCCCCCTACTAAGAAGGCCATTTTTTCATCAATGTTTCTCCGCGCCCTTAGGATCGCCAGTCCGGAATACATCGATGCCGAATTGGAAAAAATCAATGGTATTGGAAATGATCTGTGTTATCCATCTGCGTTTATGGAATCTTGTCTCAACAAGGCAAAACGAACTTTCTATCGTTTCAATAATAACACTCGTACTTTGTCAAAAAATATTTTAGTACTTCCATTTTTCCCGGGCTTTTTAGGCATGGCTAATGTACTTAAACTTTTGGATATTAATGTAGTATTTTCATATAACAATATTGTGAAAAATATCATAGTAAAAAATAGCCCTACCAATAATTCAGGCATTATCTATAAAATTGGTTGTAAACAATGTGATTCCTTTTACATAGGTCAGACGGGAAAGGATTTGCACACACGTATAAAACAGCATCAATATTCCGTTAGAACAGGACAGTTGTCCAGTGCCCTTTTTGTCCATTTGTCAGAGTTTTCCCACTGTATTGATTGGAATAATGCTTCAGTTTTATTCCACTCTAGCAACATTGTTAATAGAAATATTCTTGAGTCTGCCATTATCCAACTTTCAAATAACTTCAACATAAGCAAAGGTCTTTTTCAACTCGATCCTGTTGTTTTGAATTCCTTCAAAACAGATTTAGATAAGAAGGGTAGAACGCTAAATCTTTGGTAAACTTGTATGCTACTTTATTAACTTTTAATTTTAATTTTATATACATCGAAACTTAACCAAAAAAGGCAGTGTGTTAAAACCCGGGCAGATTTCCAGTATAAATTTGTATTTTTATAATTCATTTGATCTTGTGCTAAAAATCGATATTTTTTCCTTACAAATCTGTATGCCTCTCTGATAATCCTTTAATTTTTATTTTTATTTCTCCGTTTATTGCATATATAATATATATATATATATATATAATGTGTGTATATATGTATATATATATATAGATGTGTGTGTGTATATATATATATATATATATATATAGAGTGTGTGTATATATATATATATATATATATATATATATATTTATTTATTTTTTATTTTTTTTTCTTTCTGTAACCCAGGGTTGTGGAGTCGGTCCAAAATTCTCCGACTCCGACTCCACACATTGTAAAAAATCTAAAAATCCGACTCCGACTCCTCTAGTGTTTCACTCTATAATTATCATAATAAGAAGACATTTCATCACCACCACACTAAGTGTGAAATTTTATATTTTATATTTAAATAAATATTAATTGTATATTCTGAAAATGTAAAAAAAAAAATATTAAAAAAACTTAATCTAGGGGCTATCAATGAATAAGGTTTATTGACCAAAAAAACTAAATAACCTAAATGTTGGTATTTAGGATTTAGAAATTAAGGGTGACACAGGACAGAAATTGGAGTCGGAGTCGGAAGTTTTTTACCGACTCCGACTCCGCCCTGAAACGTGCTACTCCACGACTCCGACTCCACAACCCTGCTGTAACCTATATATAGGCTGTAACCCTTTTATGTACTTCAGTGTTCCTGAGGATGTCATTAGACGAAAGCGCTTGAACACCATTTTGTGTTTCCTTTCCTTCGTGGTTTTATTCATCATAAATATTTTTCACGTGTTACTTTCGTGAAATAATATATATATATATATATATATATATATATAATATATAATATATATATATATATATATATTATATGTGACATGGGGGTCAATTCTATTTTTATCAATTCAAATCCAATTCCAGTAATAAAGTATATCAATTCAATTCCAATTCATTTATCGGAAACAATCAGTCAATTCCAATTCAATTTATATGCTCTCTAATTCCAATTCAATTCCTTTTATTTATCTAATTTTTGTTTGAGGAAAAAAAAATGTATTATAATTTTATTTATTCAATATACGCAACTACTCACTAGCAAATTATGTTTACTGTGATACAAATATTCTTTTAATTTATTATTATAATTGATACTATAATTCCATATCACTAGTAGTGATTCACTACAGTGTCTGCTACAGGCCTATAGCCCAAATTACTAATCATTACATCTGAGCATCATAAGTTCTTCGAAACGGGCATCACTCAAGTTGCACCTCTGGCCAATCAAACGTATAAGCAAAAAAATTATATATATATATATAATATATATATATATACCGGGTGCGGCAAAAGTAATGCCCTTTTAATAATTATCTTTATAGTTTTATACAGTATAATTTTTTAGTTTTATATTGTATCATTTTGTTATTTTTTAGTTTTTACTGAGAAAGTTCTTATTTTTCTTAAAATGCTGTATTTTTCTTAAAAACCTTATTATTTCTCTTAAAATGCTGTAATTTATTTATTTCCTTCAATAAAAGAGAATAAACTAAAAAGGGCGTTTGTTTTTTTGCCGCACCCGTTATATATAAAATAGTCTCGGTTCCACCTACATTTTATTTCAAATAATTGTTTAAAAATTTATCATAAATGCAAAACTAGAAATCAATTCACACAATTCATTGCATCAATTCCAATTCAATTCAATTGAAATAATGAATTTGTTCAATTTAATTCCAATATTTTTCTTATCAATTCCAATTCAATTCATAATTGACCCCATGCCTGATATATACAGTGTGTATATATATAAAGAAAAAATTTACACGTATTTGTTTGCATTCATTCCTGCATGAGCCGACATTAAGAACTAGCAAGGTATTTCGAGGTAAGCTGTTTGCCACCCAACCTGGCGTATATGAACTGCACCATGAATAAAAGTTTCCACCATTCCGGTCAGTTGCAAAGCGATGGGAACTACTACAGGATTTTGGGAATTTTCATTTTTAGGTAATTTTTAAGGTTTATTAAATATTTTTTGGTAGTAATCCGTAACACATTTAAGCATTTTCACCCAAAAAGTTTGCTGGGAATATACCTGGCTAAAAATAGGAATTTAAAATCCTTATGCGGAAAATTTACATTTCAGTATTCACTAATTGGTAAGATTTATTTTTACACGCGAGAGTTTCTATTTCAGTATTTTTGGGATTTCCTTCCTGCGAAATAATTTGGGATTAACCCTTTCGCCACTATGGTCATCAATTGATGATACACGGTAGACTGCCACGCGCGTCATTTGATTTTAATGTTTCTCGCCCGCGCCTATACTATTACTTGATAAGGTAATTTTTTTTTTTCTGAACACCTCATTTTCCCGTCCGCGTGTGGCGAGAATCTTTCAATTTAAGTTAGTAGCGAAAGTTTTTAAAAATTTCAAGGAGTGGGGAGGTTTCCCATTTCAACGTCTCCAACTCCACGCTGCTACCAGATTACCAGATGTCAGTATCACACTGAAGCAAATCATTCGCTAACATCATCATCAACTGAATTTTGAATTGGTTTTCTTGACTGCATTATTCTACACTTTTTATCAAACGACTGAATTAGAGAGAGAGTGAGTTCCCCGATTCAAGAATACGCAGATGTTCGTTTTATAAAAATGAAAGTATGAAAGTTTCCCCAAAATTTCCAGCGAAAATTTATCGTTCTCAAAATTTTCGAGAATTTCACAACACTAATTTTTGCATTCCTTCACCTCGCAACCGAAAACGTGAACTTCGTCAGGAAGTGAAGGTTACTCGATATTATATATATATATATATATATATATATATATATATATATATATATATATATATATATATATTATATAGTACAGGGTGGGCCGTAAGTTTCCATACATAGGAAAAATTAAACGTTTGTTTTTATGTTTCAGATACCCTAAGAATATGCGTTTGACGTAAGATCTTGTTTACTGATGAAGCAAATTTTTACGTCAATGGAGAGGTTAATCGGCAAAACATACGTTATTGGAGTAATGCTAACCCTAACTGGCTGAGTCCGACGAAGATGCAAGGTGCCGGTAAAGTGATGGTGTGGGCCGGGATATGGGGTGACAGAATTATTGGACCAATTTTTGTCAGTGGAAATCTTAATGCCGAAAGGTATCTTAACATGTTGTAAGAAGAGATTTTCCCATCCCTGCTAAACGAGGAAGGTAACTTCCCAGTTTACTTCCAGCAAGATGGAGCTCCACCTCATTATGGTCTTCACGTGCGTCGGTATTTGGATCAGCAGCAGTTTCCGGATGCTTGGATTGGTCGGCGTGGTCCTGTGGAGTGGCCTCCCAGATCCCCAGATCTCACCCCCCTTGATTTCTATCTTTGGGGGCACTTGAAGGCCATGGTGTATCAGGAAAAGATACGAGACATAAATCATCTAAAGGAACGTATCACCAACGCCATTACAAGCATAACGTCAACTGTGCTAATGCGTGTTCATCAACAGTGGGGAACACCTATTGAAATGTGTTTTCAAAACAATAGCAACCATGTAGAGCATATTATATAAATAAAAATGGTTGTCCATAACAAAATGTTTATTTTTCCTATGTATGGAAACTTACGGCCCACCCTGTATTATATATTTTTTAATTTTCTAAATGCATAGATATTTATGCACACATGATTTACAGTGAAACTTTGGGGTTTTAAACAGATGTTTAGGATCAGCCCTTGTTTCACCCATTTACAGCATCCCGCCTTTTTTTTTTTTTTTTTTTTTTTTTTTTTTTTTGTACTCATTCATCCAGCAGCCAAAGGAATGATGAATAGCTGCGTGAAAACAATTCACGGTTCTGCAAATATGTTTGTTTTACTCCAACATCTAAAGTTGTTTCCGTTTGGCTTGTATAAACTCTCGAATGTAAACAATGCAATTCAGTTTATATACAGTAGATCAAACAGGATGTTAGATTAAAACAACATAAATATGCTCATAAAACGGCGAATAATTTCTTTGTTTAACAATAAGTATAAATTAGAATCCATAGCATAAATTGGAAAAGTTCTAAAAATGTAGTTAAAAACAAAAAAGGATGTACCTGAAAGAAACATTCTAGAATGTGCATTCCATATACTTTGTAAATAATTTCACCAGCTCGAGAAATTATAAAATGTTCAAATACCTTTTTCCCTTAATCTGTACTAGTTAATGTTTTGGTATCCTCCTCAACAATTTTGTTTCATGCTTTTTGCCTTCTCCCTTCATTCCCTGATAAAATGTATTGCTAAATAGATAAAAGCTCAATCTTTTTTAATTTTTCTTTTATGGGTTTTTTATATATATATATATATATATATATATATATATGTGTGTGTGTGTGTGTTAGTGGTGTGCCGATTAATCGGCACCGACACCAGCAGAATTTTTTTGGCATCTGCCAAATTTAGCCGATTCTTTGACATTTTAAAATTTTCATACAAAATAAAATCTATATTTATAGAAAATTGAACAGACAAAACACTACTTACGATAATTTATACTCATTTCAAAGTGTAATTATATAAAAATTTTACATTCACGAACGAGGGAAAGCTTAATAAGTTAAGTTGCCCATAAATTTACATTTTCTCTAACTAGCTAATCTCTAAATATTATAAACTATTGTAATCTACTATTCTATATTAATAATAATTCTATATTAAGTTGTACTTTATAATTTATATATCAAACCACATTATGATGTTGACTTTAAGTATTTTAATATTATAAACACATATTATATATCCAATTTTTTTTTTATTCAAATTGGCCACCAGGGACTTGGAAATTTTAATGAAAAATTTTGTTGTTGTTGACATTGTTGAACAAAGAAAATACCTTCAACATGAGTAAAAAAAAATTACTTTAAATATTGGTATTCAATTTATGAAACTAAAATAAAATTATTTTATTTTACTGAGTAATAAAACTATTTAACATTATTTTAGATCTGGTATATGAGTAACAAATTCTGGTGACGTATACTCTATTGTGGAGTGATGTAAGGAAAAACATTTAAACAAATCTGGAATGTAAAAATATGAAAATTGAAAGTTTCGCATTAGATTAGTGAAATTTGTGAAGGAATTTATTTTTTAAAATATAGCAAAGAATCGGAATCGGTATCTGCAGTTTTTCATGGAATCGGCATCGGCTAAATTTTTTAATCGGTACGCCATATATATGGTTGTGTGAGGTAGGGATGTATGTGAAATTGTTGGATAAAAAAAAAAATCCTCCCGGGTGCCTTGAGCCAGGAGGAGTTGGGAACCACTGAGCTAGTGGGACTCTAAAAGTCCATCGAAACGAAGACAATATTTATGGTGGTTTACCAATCAAACCGCATAAAATTGACACTTGTTTCAAGTGCAATTTTTTAGTTTCTGTAATTGATCTTACGTCGAAACATCCACGTTTTGAATGAGATTCAACATATTTTTATGCTTAAAACCTAAATTATAAGCAAGCACACACACACACACTCAGCTTGGTAGTATATCAGTTATCTAATGAGCAGACACTCTTCTTTTGTGGGTCATTAGAAATGTTTAGTCCCAATTGTGTTCGGTGTTCCGTCTATTGAAAGGGAGCATTGAGACGTTTTCTTTGCGGAAGAAACGTTTCATTCGAGTGAACCCGTTTTGTTTATCATTATTCTTCCACCTCATTTCACCTCTCTCTCTGCCGATTAATATCATCTACGTCTCCATTCATTTTCAGAAGGCAGTCATCAAAAGAGAGAACACACACACGCGTGCACACTATATACTGTTTATACAAGGTGCCCCAAAAGTGAGGCACCATGGTATTATGCTTTTTCAATGCAAATACTGTATATATATGTGTGTATAATTTTTTTTCTCGTCAAAAATGCTTAGTCGCATGGTGCCTGACTTGGGCCACCCTGCATATTGGCAACTGGGCATAAGTAAAGTCGAGCGTGTGATAATTCACAGATGTAGCGGGATAATTTTCTTCCGTACAGTATATAATTATTTCTAAACTTTTTTTTTTTTTGGTTGAGAAAAAATTCCGGTTACTTTGGTTAGGTATGAGTAGCTAGTACCTCATTATTTAATGACTTAATTGAGGGCTCGAAGAGTGGTTTCTTGTGTCCGAAACACTCGTTATGCCCTTCTCGGTTCGATGGCGCTAAAGTTAGGTTATTTATTTTTTTAGACGTTTGGATTTAAAAAAAAAGTGTCTACCCCGCCTATTGTGTGTGTGTGTGTGTGTAGGATAATTCAATTTAGTTCTTTAATATTCAAAAAATATACATACATATTTTACATAGTATACTGTATGGGTATATTAGCCATAATAATAATTAGTAGTTTGTCTGTCTGTCTCGCGTTTTTCTGGGAAACCGTTCAACGTAGGGCAGTCATCCTGACCGCTGGGAAAGTTTGTTCTGGGAGGATCCTAAGATATTATTTTTTCGTTCGCGCGCGTGCGCAACTTCTAAACTAAGCCAGATAGAGAAAAAGTTCATGGAAGAAAAATAATGTATTTATTAACCTAAAACCTATACTCGGGAAGCCAAGTGCATTTTTGTGCAAGAAAAGAAAATTGCTAACCTAACCTAAGTTTATTGTTAAATCATGAAGCAGCTCCGTGTTGAAAATTTGGTAACAAAGCAATAATCCTTTTCATTAAAGATGGCAACACTGCATTAGATGTCATAGTTTTTTGTGTTATACAATTGGACTGCGGGGCCTATGTTGGGCTTAGTAAATAGGTTTTTAACCAGCTAGCTGGGTTAATATTGTGAGCTATGACTACAAGATAGTTTTTTGGTTTTCTAGGCTTTATATCTACTTCTCAAAAGATTTACACACGTTTGATTGGCTGTTTGAAAAGAAAATTGAGTAAAATTTGTGTGCTACATTTCTTAGGACCTAGGCTATGATTAAAATAAAATAAAATGAAAGGCTATGGATGAAAAAAATGTCGAGTTATGTGAAGTGATAAAACAATAAAATATTGGAAATTTCATCTTCTAAATAGTCTTTTATTCATAATTTTGGAAAATCATACTTTTTAAATATCGGCCGATACCGTTAAAATCTACCGATATTACTGATAGCGATATAGCGGTACATCCCTAGTGATTTCAGTCCATCTTGGATTGCGAGTAAACGTAATAAATAGATCCGCTTCCCAAATTTTCTTAGTTGCCATAGTGTCTTGATAATTCTGCCGCATTGCTTTCGGGCTGCCTCGATAAAGATACTAATTTGACCGCAAATGTTTTTATTACTAAACCTGTCTTTAAACTTGGACAGCCTTATGTAACTTTTTCAAGAGTGACAAGTTTTGATTGTTAGTCTTCGGTGAAAGAATAACTAGAAATCCCGTATTTAAAGAAATAATGTCGCAATGAAGATACCACTTTGACTGCAAATGTTTTGCGGGTCCCTGTTAATTGTAATTAGTATAATATGTAGACTTCAGTGGTGGCCAAAAATAATAGGGCGGTTGTTGTTTTTCTTTGTGCCTTTGGAGTCTGTAAAGTAGTGGTGCGTAAGAAGTAAATAGAGTAATGCAAGAGAATCAAGTTCAGTGTTATTACCTCCTTTTTCTGTCATAACTGAAACGCCACGTCGATGGATTCAATGAGAGTCCTTCAGATATTTGTGATTCTGGAATCTCGGGGGCCAGCATTCCAAGAGACGCCTCGCGAGTTTCTTTTGTTGGTTCTCGAAAGAGCTAATATAGATTCTCAATATAGATTTTAAATCCGAAGAATTTGCTGGCTAATCCCACAATTCAATGCTGTTGTCTTGAAAAACTTACAACTTTGGATTTGTCCCAAGGAGCCAAATATTGTTGGATAGATTGTTCGTCCTCAAATCACTTATAGAAGCGGTAGACATTTTTTACTTCAGCACTGGAATATATCTGACACTATCTATACTCATCATCTTTTCTTTCACAAAGTTGAAGTCCTCAAGTCTGTAATATGAAAAACAAGACCACACCATAAGCCGTGTGTATTTTGTAGTAGACACTTGATACATATCAAATGGAGGCCCGCGCCATAACATTTGATTCACTGGACATTAATTTATGACACCCCCCTCCCAACACACACACACACACACACACACACACACACACACACACACACGGAAAATCATGAGACTATGTTTTTAATAGAACTCGGATCCCGTTTCAAAGATAAAGCCACAGAGGTTAAATGGAGATCCATGCCATAACTTCTGAATCGCTCTACATAAACTGATAAAACTTCACACACGCATGGATCATCACAAGATGGTGTTGCGAGCAAGACTGGTTCTTGCACCAAAGATAAAGTTCACAAATAGAGGAGAGGACATTGATGTCGTTCCGAAATATTTGTGGTTAATAACTGTATAAATGTTGTTTTAGGTATATACATACTAGGTTGGTCCCTTTTTATTTTCTTACCACTCATTGGCAGAGTTAAAAAACGCCATTAAATATGAAATTGCCGTTGTTCCTCAGATGTGCAACTGCCCTGTGTTCTTCGTATGCAAGCTGTTGAAGATGCTCATGGTGGAGACTAGGGATTGTTTCCCTGGATCCCGGTTGATTTTATGTGCGGGATATATCCCGGGATTTTTCGTTCATCCCGGGATATCCCGGTGCTAATTACTTACATAATTATTAGTATATATAGTATAAATACCCTGTTTACACGATCATACATGTTGTATCATGAGCTTTTTCAGCTGCATGACTGTTTATAACTAAACTTAGAACTCGGCTGAGTGATAAGAGTGAATTGTCTATGTTTTCTACGTTCGTATTATAAGTCAAATTAGTTCTTTTAAATGCGCTATGTTTTGCATTTTTATATGTTTAGTTGTTTGTGTTTTTACGAGCATGCTTATTCTTTACAAGTGTTGATTTTCTTACAAATAGCTGTCTTGTTGCACTCAACTGTCTTTTAAGCTAGTTATTTCACACTCATAGTTACCTAATGGAATATGTTTAAATAAATAAATGATGAAATCTTTATAATTTTTAAATTAATTCCTTTTTAAAAGTATAAAAAATTTAAATACATATAAAATAAAAATCCCGGGATCCCGGGACGAAGACAGATTTTGTTCCGGAATCCCGGGATAAACAAAATGACTCAAAACGACAATCCCAAGTGGAGACATTACGACACAGTTCAACTAACTTTTTTACTTGGACGCATATGGCCATGACGTTGTTTTGTTCTTTTTTGACAGGGGCCCTCGTACGCTCTGCCACATTTTACTGGTAGTGTATACCAGTTTACGATGTCATGCGATGTAGACTTCGCAATTTATAATAAAACTAAAAAGGGACCAACTTTATAATCCCGTGGTATTTCGCACATTCGATGTTGCCAAATGATTCGGATGTACGGTTATTTAAAGTACAGTAGTTATTGCATAAGTTATGGAACGATTTATCTTGGTCCTAATGAAAAACGAGAGCCATTAGATATAATTATAAAACGCAGCGGAAAAATTAATTAATCGTAGTTCCTTCAAAGAGAATATATAAATAATAGTGTAGTAGCGAGACAAATGAATGGAGTAGAAACCAAATTCATTATATCTATTATTAAATAGTTTTGCGGTGTGTACCAATCTTTGTGGTCACGCTATTCTAAAAACGGACGCAAACTGTCATTAACGAGCGTACGCGCGCTTTTACGGGTTGAAATCCGCGTACAGGATCGACTCGCGACTCACGACTGAACTCTAGTCGCGTATTTTACATCGATGCCGCAGCGTGCTGGGCTCCCTTTGTCATTGTAAAATCACACGCGACTCTAGTCGTCGGTCGCAATACGATCCTGCTGCTGCTGCTGCTGCTGCTGCTGCGCGGCCGGCCTTAGTCTGCGGAGAACTTAAGAATAGACTTATTAATTTTACGCGTTAAGTTTTACGCGCGAACTTTTGGTCTTCATTTTAATAAGTGATGTTTTTATATAACTGAACTTTGTGTTTAAATTTTTATGAATATTACGGGAGTCGTAATAAAATTTCGCGTATGTCGAGTGTATAATAATAACAGTTTAAGATAATCGTGAAAGTTTACGCGAGAAAATAATATGACGAAAATTTTGTTGGCTTTCATTATAAATTTGTATCAAATTTACCTTAACGAGCCGAAGTTAATTAGAGTGTAATTTTTGAAATTAGAAACATTCCGTTCCCATGTCGTTTTATGAATAGAAATTAACACTAATCAAATAATAACTATTAACATTGTCCTACTTTTTTTTTTAAATATGAAAAAAGAAGTTTGACTTTCATGGAATTTTGTTTTTATAACTTCAATTAGAAAATAATTTCGGATAATTGTCGTTTTTTAATAGCATTTAGTAACGATATTAATCCTATTTTAAATTTTGTCGTGGTTATTAGCATATATTTAATTTTAATTAAGCGCATTAGTGATATATCACTTGCGTAATTACGATTCATTCCCTAATTACAGTCGGCATTTGTTCATTAAATTGTACCTTAAATTGAGGGCGAGCGAGTTATATTATTAACAGTTAGTATTCGTGTTTTTCCTTTACCCAAATAGTAATACGCTAAAATAATTTGTAAAAAAAAATTTGTTTATACTACCCCAAAATTTGGAGCAATTTCGTCGCTATAATGGAGAATTTCAAGCCGTTTTTTTAAAGTTAAATTGGCTAATAATTAATTTATTGGCCATCTCGCTTTCGGCAAAGTCGAACCACGCCCATATCAGTGATGTCAGATGGCGGAGTAGGGCGGGGGAAATCGTATACCCGGGTAAGGTGTACGCTAGATTTGATGGGAGTACGAGACTGGTTAGCGGTTCCCCACATCAACTTTCGGATAATCGGTTCGTGAATGGCCGATTAACTGAATATTTACGTTGAATCCATTCAACTTTACTATTTTGAAGGTCAAAACGAGATTATTTTGAAACGTAATGTCATATTGCTCTTTTTATTATTGAAGGTATTTAATTCATCAGCTAAAATTTGTTATATATTTTATAGCGTGTTATCGGCAGTCTTCATTAAGTCAAAACTTCAAAAGAAATTCAATTTTGTCAAATGTTATTAATTAGAGTTGAAAATTTCACTTTTACCTACAACTTCCGTTCGATTAAGTTTTCAGAACATCCAAACAAATGCGCGTCGGTGTGTTAAAAAAAAGAAAAGTGAAGTAAGTTTGGTGAACATCTGTTGCATTTTGAAACTTTAAATGGAAATTGGACGAGTTTAACGACACTTTTAGTGCCAGGTAAAAATACTGCGAAGTTAACTGTAAATAAATTGGGACGCGTAACGCACGACATTCGTAATTCTCTCTAAAGGGGTGCGTATAAGAGGGCCAGTATCTTCTACGACCTTCAGTCGCTAATATATACTTTGTCCTTCGTATCTTAGCCATTTTCCTTTTGTGGTATTTTTTATTCGATTATTTTTATACTTAAAAAATATGTTTGGATTCAATTGGAAAAGTTTCCCTTTATGGTGGACTTGTTTATTTTTGGCCATTCTTTTTCTTCCGCGTTATCTTCTCGATAGATGGCGCAGTTTGCGTGGGGATACAGCAGGGTTAACATCTCTGCGGGACCATAGAAAGACGCTGAACAAACTGTTAGACACACGCACAGGTGACTATATACACCCTCCCCCCCCCTTTAATCTTTTTGTTCGTGCTACTGGTTTAGCGCGCAATTTATAAGGTCGTATACTGAAAATTTAAAGAAAACTTTTTTTTTACCCTATACACTGATTATTCGAATTTCACCCGCGTTACGGTTTTAATTCAGATGATATTGTAATCAGGTTTTATACACACTTATTTGTTTTAGGTTACGTTAACCTAACCTCGCCTCGAAAAAAATAACATGAAAATTTGGGATATTATTTCTTTTTATATGTATGATGATGAAAATATATAAATATATACATCGTGTATTTTCACTGTTAGTTCGTTTGTGTGTTAAGCATAATTTGAACGTGACTATTTGTCATGTATTAAGGATCAAATAATATAAAATAAAGTTCAATTGACAGTATTTGTATTATTGTAATATTAAAATATTTATTTTATAAATAAATTTATAAGTGTAAATAAACAAAAAAAAAAGTTTATAATGGTTTGATAATAAAAACCCACTCTAATAGACAGAGTGGGTTTTTATGATCATATTTTGACCTTCACGTAGAAAAAAGTAGTTTTTTGCATTTATTACAATGGTTTAATGACAATTATCTAAATTTATTATCTAATTTTCAACTATTAGTTTATGTACTTGAAATTGATTAGTTCTTAGTCATGATTTATATATTATAATTTCTATGAAGCGATGTTTTATCTTTGATTAAGAGGCCACTAAAGCCTAAAGCTTAAGGGACAAATTAAATAAAATACTCCAATTTCACAGTTACTTTTAAAATTTATTGTAACACTTTTTTATAAATTTTTTTTATAAATAATTATTAATTCATTTTAGTATTGCTTATACAGGGTGTCCCAGAATTAACTATCTATTTCAATGAAATCTGACAAATTTTTCTAAAAACACTTTTATTTATGTTTATCGTGTTTAATGTGTGTTAAAAATGTATAAATTTCTAAATTTTTTTCATAATTTTATTTTCATAATTTTATTTTCATAATTTTTTCATTATCTGGTACAATGAAAGACCGTCTGAAGTCATAGAATGGCAAAGAGACTCTCCAAAAGTTAACGTGTGGCTTGGAATGACCAAATCCAAAATTTATGGCCCATTCTTCTTTGCGGAAGCAACTGTAACAGGTACCGTCTACCTTGATGTGCTTCAGCAGTTTCTCGAACCACAGCTTCTTGATGATGGCATTCTTGATAATGTTGTGTTTCAACAAGAAGCATTGAGCCTTTGGCGATAAACCTTTGTTTTTATGAAACCCCATGCAAAGAAATCCAGGGGTGTCAAATCCGGAGAACGCGGAGGCCAAGGTCGAGGTC
This sequence comes from Bathynomus jamesi, assembly GCA_023014485.1. Lineage (NCBI taxonomy): Eukaryota > Metazoa > Arthropoda > Malacostraca > Isopoda > Cirolanidae > Bathynomus > Bathynomus jamesi. Next base: position 38,688 of record JAJOZX010005193.1, read on the forward strand.
CTCCACGTCCAATCCACCGATTCGGAAGGCGTCTGTTGAGGTATTCTCGAACAATTAGAGCATAATGACATGGTGCTCCATCTTGTTGAAACACAACATTATCAAGAATGCCATCATCAAGAAGCTGTGGTTCGAGAAACTGCTGAAGCATATCAAGGTAGACGGTACCTGTTACAGTTGCTCCCGCAAAGAAGAATGGGCCATAAATTTTGGATTTGGTCATTCCAAGCCACACGTTAACTTTTGGAGTCTCTCTCTGCCATTCTATGACTTCAGACGGTCTTTCATTGGACCAGATAATGAAAAAATTATGAAAATAAAATTATGAAAAAAATTTAGAAATTTATACATTTTTAACACATATTAAACATGATAAACATAAATAAAAGTGTGTTTTTAACAAATTTGTCCGATTTCATTGAAATATAGTTAATTCTGGGACACCCTGTACAGATACCACGAAATCCCAGGTAAAGGGGAGAAATATATATATATATCACACACACACCACACACACACACACACACACACACACACGTTCAGCAGATTGATTCAAACGTAAGTTCGTTCTAATACCTTTGAAATTTCTTCAACAAAGTTAATTTCAGACGTAATGTGACCTAATGTAACGTAACTTACAGTAACTTCGCGTAACGTTCGACATAAATGCAGAGTGCCGAGTGCTATTATTATCGTAGACGTTTCGAAGACTTTTTTCCTATATTTAATAAAACTTTTTCTAGTTAAAGTACGTATATTTTGCTCGAGTGGTTTCTAACCTTTTTTGGTTCAAAGCGTCCCAGTGCCATCATCCGTTCTTCTTTCGCGGTACCCCGAAAGATTTTCCTCTTCCACTGCGCAACATCCAGTACCCACCCTCCACCCCAAACCACGTAATTCCAAATCGAGAGTAAAGCAGTTTTTCCCAAGAACGTAATAAATGGCGACTGTTTTGTTTCATTTGAAATTTATCACTTCGGTAACTTCAATTTTTAATTCCTTATTTTTGTAATTTTCAAAAAATTTCGATGCACTCCGGTTGAGAAACACGCTTTTAGTTATACTGTAATACTCATCTTTGACACAAAGGTTCAGTGCTAGTGTTCCCAATCAAACGCGTTCAGTTACAGTAAGTAAAATGTATGTGTAGCTGAAAAGATATTACCGTACTGGTGTTTTTACACACACACACACACACACACACACACACACACACAATATATATATATATATATATATATATATATATATATATATATATATATATATCCCAATTTAGCTGTTCCCATTGTGTCCACATTGAGATTCGTGCAAGGGACAAAGTGGCGTTTCCCGTATAGAAGCGTCCTCGCATATTGGTGTGGGAAAGGCTTCTTGCTTCATTTAACCATTGTGAAGGTTGTTTTGAGCGATATTGGACGTGATTTAAGACCGGGTCGAAGTGATTTGCCCTTCTCACAGAGTTCTCTCGAAACGACAAGATGAGCGATATTGGACGTGATTTAAGACCGGGTCGAAGTGATTTGCCCTTCTCACAGAGTTCTCTCGAAACGACAAGATGAGTGATATAACTTGCCATAAAAATGGCTTGGCACGCTGGTGCGTGAGGTTGGCTTGATTTAACCTTGTTTTCGAGTAAGGTTAGATTAGTCTCGGTTCTGGGTATAATACCATTTCTCTCCCCGATTCCCCTCAATTTTAGGAGAGGTACTATAATAATTCTAAACACTGGTGAATGAATTAACAGTAAGGATTTTGCGTGTGTACGCGCATAAAGGGTGTACAACCTGTACATGTACTGCGCATGAAAATTATGTAGAATGCTCATAATGTATATTGTATAGACTCGGTTAATATATAATCGTCTACGCACGACAAATCTCTCTCGACCCCGACTAACGGATGGCACTTCTAAAGGCTATAACTGTTTTCAGAAGAAACTACACCACATACACTTTACACCAAAAGACAGAGGGCGTCGTCGCGAATAATTTGATGTAAACATTGAACAAATTCGTTCACTACAATAAAATGTTTAGAGCAAAGCTTGAGGCCAGAATGTTGTTCAGCTGAGTAAGCCGTCCGTCCGTGTGACGCTGGCTGGAGTTTATTTGTCGAAAGTTCCAAGCTCCGACCAACGGAGCTGTTTTACAATTTGTTTTGTGGTAAAAATAAAGAAATAAATTTTGTGTATCTAGTTAGACCACGCTTTTACGAAATTTTATAACTTGTGAAATTGAGGAAAAGTCAGTCCATAAATTTACAAAAATACCACAGCAATAAAAATTTTGAGCTTCATATCCAAAGCTAGTGAGACCAAATTTGTGAAGCTGCACTCAAAATGTAAGTGGTTCATGAGCTTAAAGTATATAAATGTTAAGTTCACCGACTTAAAACTTCTGTTCAAAAGGTAGAATGAGCGCTTCAAAAAAGGCGAATCTTTTTTGTGTGCATAATAATAATAAACCTGAAAAAAGAACAGGACAAGAATAACACAAAACATTTGGCGTTAAAAATTCAAAGTTAAAAAAACAAAAACTACTTAGCGGCTGCTCTTAGAAAGAAAGAAAATATATATGTATACAGAAACACTAATACTTACAGTATACTAATAATTATAATTACTAGTACAGTTCCCGCCGCTTCGCTGACGGTTAGACAGGCTAAACTACAGAAAAAGAACCCAGCCGTGGAAATTTTGAGCTTCACATTGTGTCAACATTTCTGAATCTGGTATCTCCCAAAACCTCCTCCTCACCCCCATTCATACAACTTGGGGGCTAACCCCCTCGCCAATTACCCCCACCCCTACCCATTACCCCCACCCCTACCCATTACCCCCACCCCCACCCTTCCCCCATTGCTAAACTACAGAAAAGAACAGTCATGAAAATCTTGAGCTTCACATTTCCGCCCGTAATACAATTTCTGAATTTTTTTTACAATTTCTGAAAGTGTGACGGACAGCTCTCTTATTATATTATATAGGTTATTAAATATAAATACTGAAATCAGTGCGAAGGAATATGCCGAGTGGGTAACGTGGCGGCTCGCAAAATTCGAATTTTCAGTGGCATTGGTTCGAATCTCGCGGATGTAAGGTAAATTTATTCCTAATATTTTTAATCTCGAAATTTAAGTTGCTGTTAGTACGTTATTCCTGGTTAACATAAAATTGCTATGCGTGTAATTACACTCGGTTAACGAAAATAAACCGAAATGGTGTTTAATTGATATTTCCTCCAATACATGGCGCCATCCACTTCGATTAAATTATTTTCAAGGAATCAGTTCCTCGAAAAGTAATTCATCAGGCATCGAAATTTGATGAAAATAGTCATCACCTGAGGGCACTTGTTCGGTGAATTTCCCATATCTTTATGAAAATTCTAGTCTGTGTACATGTTAGAAGCTGCCGCTAAATAGTTTTTGTATCTTTAACTTTGAATTTTTAACATCAAATGTTTTTTGTGGTGGTCTTGTTCTGTTGTTTTTAAGGTTCATTTATGCACATTAAAAAGATTTGCCTTTTTGCAGGACGCATTTTCAGACTAGTTTAATTATGATCGTAAGAGATTCGATTTAAAGTACGTTAGTTTAAAACTCGTAGTAGTACAGATACGTGCCATTGTTGTGAATTTTGCAATGATTAGTCCCATATGTTGTGCGTTGAGTCTAGTGCATTTTTTTAGTGCATATTTTAAGAGCGTAATACTTTCAATGTTTTGGTTTTAGATTTAGCTGTTACTCTAAGTGCGAAAAATGCAGGTACTGTTTTAGGAACAGTTTTTGGCTGTTAAAACAGCAGAGAGCTCGTAAAATAAAAACTTGCAATGCATTTTCTAAATTAACATTACAGAGTTGCCAATTCCACTGTTGCTACACGGACCAAAATACAAGCACTATTATAAGAACGATAATTTGCTGTTAAAATAACACTGAGCCCGTCATCGTCAAAGTTAATAGCAATAATTTAGTGAATTAAGTTAACAGAAATATACTGGTTGCAGTGATTCTATTAGGCGTCTGATTTTACTGTTAAAATAACAATGACATCAGTGATTTGAAAATTAAGCGCAAAATTGATGAATCGGCTGTTGCTATACGGTTTTAGTGTACAGCGTTTGAACAAATATTGTCTACTGTTAAAATAACTCGGGACTGAAAGCGAGACACTTCAACACTAGTTTTAACCATATTTTTTGTTATCGACATTGTAAACCCGTTCAAGTAACATGATCGTTAAACCGATAAAACTGTAAACACAAAAACAACTTGCGTGTGTGTGACTCGCATTACTGTCAGAGTTTTAAATGAGATTAAATTTAAATCTTTAAGGCTTCTTTTATTTCTCGCATAGACTTTAAAAGAAAGCTCACCAAGAAAACTTAATTACGACAACTAATTTTACCGAAAGAGTTTCATCACTGCAGAACTTAAGTTTGGCTGCTGAAATCAAATGAAACTCGCATGATACTTCTGAGTAATGATGTGGCGTTGGTGTATTGAATTTCATACCATTTTGTAGTTTAAATGTACTTACCAACAAACTGCAAACACTGAAGAAATAATAACATTAAAACTAATATAGCAAATAATAGTTAGTCTCTTTCAAGTTCATAAATCTTGACAAGCGTTACTAAATTAGCAGTACTCAAAGTACATCAATGGTTCTCTAGGTAGTTTTTTTAATTTTAATATACCCTGAGTGAATGTTTATTCGTTAGATACATATTTTTGTCTTCTGGTCTCGTTTAATATTTGCATGCGGGTATTATTTCTACAAAAAGTTGGCGGCGGTGGCGCGCGCGTGCTTCCGTCGGTGATGAGTACACAGAAATGGGAGGGATCAATCAATGGGTACACAGACAGAAATGGGAGTGGTCAATTAATGGCATGTATTTTTTCTTATTAATATCGCTATCATTCATAGTACCATTGGTCAGCGTGCTGATTTTAAGCTTCAAAAAAAAATATATATATATTTTGAGGACGAGGGTTCGAGTCGGTCCCGATGGTGCATAAGCGGATTATTGTATTATGAAGATCTGAATCTTGTTAGGTTAGGTTGTTACTATATTCTATAGGTTAGGTTACTCAATATTAAATTTTTTATTTTTGTGCAGGGGGGTGGCACTTCCCATTCCCACTACCCACACCCCATCTCAGCAAGTACACCCATACTACTACTACACTCGCGTGCCTTTTTCCTCCCCCCCAATAGCTGTGTATTCGGTATATTTTAATTTATGACCACCTTCATAAAGTTTTTGAATATGATTGAGGAAGATGTTCGCGACGATTTAAAATTTTAGAACACTTTTTCAATTCCTTTTATTGGTTTGGTAGACGTTACCAGCATATTTTTTTTTAGTTTTGTCCTTACGTATTTTACTCTCCCGCCTCCCCCGAAAATTTCCATAATCGAACGTCGTAAATTGCATTAAATATGGAATCCATGAATAAAAACGTAGTTTGAATTCTGATGTATTTTTCGAAAATGTGAATTTTATATCCCGCACTCAAAGTACAACTATTTACACGCCTTATTTCTCGTCTGAAAAATTTATATATATATATATTTTTATGCAGGAAGGAGGGGGCCAAGAGTGAGTGCTCTCCCTACCCCCCACCCCTCGACAGAAGGGAAAGGAGAGAGCCGAAGTCAAGGCTTCCCAGGATGTTAAAAACTATGCCTTTTTTTAGTAGGAAAAGAATGTGTAGTGAAGAATAGAGGAAGGAGCGTGTGTGTGAGGGCATGCTAGACTGCTCCCGACGTAGATGAGACAAAAAAAACAGCTAAGAAGAAACACACACACACACACACACACACACACACACACACAATATATCGGCGACGCCATAATTTATGATGTCAACATCTATTGTTAAGTAGTAAAATAACGTTGGGGTGTTCTTACTATTTACTTCGCCCAAATTATAAGCTTTGCAATAACAGTTAATGCTACACATTAATTTTAATAATGATACAATGGAAGGCAACAATTGCGGGGAATTAAGTTGAGCAAAATATGTGAAATATGTAATATATAAACGGCACGATATTGCGGGCGAAATAAAAGTAAAGACGCGAGCAGGGATGTACTGACGAAAGAACAGTTCGCGAGGATGAAACACCGTGAGTTATAATGAGGTGTTATCAATGCAGGGGCTCGACAAAAACTGATGAAGAAAGACGCTCTGATTTTTGGATTATTGTTCTTTTAACGTCATTCGCGAGAAACCTTTGGCGGTTTTACCGAGGAAGTGGTTAATCAGTCCGGTGGATATTCCTCTGTTCCGAAGGTTCTATCTCTAGCTCCTCTTCCAGATAAACGGTCATCGCTATCACTTTGCGTTGACGTGCAAAACTCCAGATATTCTCGTTTGTCGACATTGGTTTTTCATTTCAACTGTAAAACTTCATTGGCCATACTTGAATCTTTGGTAAACCTTTCTTTATTGTTTTATATATATATATATATATATATATATATATATATATATATATATACACCCACACACCTTGATTTGAACGGTTTGTTCTTGGGGAACCGCAACTTAGTAAAAAAAGTAAACAAATGCAGTATAGTGAATAAAAGATTACATACAATATATTTATGCAGTCCTATGATGATGATTAAAAAAAAGTTACATGAAATGTAGAGCAGCAAGATAATGGCTAAAATATACAAAAATTAAAAATACATCTTACCGGGTTATTATACGAGGCGGCGTTTAATCTAATTGTATTAAGGTTGGGAGTGGTTGAATGTTGAAGTATTCATGTTAGGAGCCGGAGAGTGGTAGCGGATTTCTTTTCAAAGATGGTTCAGAAGAAATTATTTAGCTATGTTTAAGTTGAAGGCGGAACTATAGTCGTTGAGGGTTGGTTTTGTACTGAGGATCTATAGGGATTTGAGGATGCGGAGGTCGGTTGGTTGGTATGCTATATTGATAATTTTGAAATTGGTGAGGAGCAGTGGGTGATTGTGGAAGTGGCAATGATCTCTCATTGCTGATTTTGATAGTTTGTTTAAAGGTTGTAATGTTCTGGTAGAGTGTATTTTACGGCCTCCCTAAAATTCACAAACCAAACTTACCCATTAGACCTATCTTCTCTGCCTACACCACCCATAATTACCATCTACCAAAATTCCTAATTCCCCCCCAAACGTAGAACGAATATTCCGTACCAAATTCCTAGGAATTCGCCAAAGAAATACTGACGTTGAACAATTCAAACAGCCTCCATATGCACAGCTTTAACATATTATCCCTCTACACCAACGTACCAATTAAAGAAGCCATCGACATTTGCATCAACAACTTATTTTCTAACAATCAGAACACAGCCCTCAATCTAACGAAACGAATTCACCAAACTGTTAACTCTTGCCGCTTCAGGCACCTACTACTTTTTCAACAGACAACTTTACCAGCAAACCGATTCACTAACCATGGGAGCCCCCCAAAGTGCCACACTAACCAATATCTTTCTCTGTTACCGCGAAAATAACTGGTTACTCCACTGCCCCACCCATTAGAAACCACACCTATACAAAAGATACGTCGATGACGCTTTTCTCTTCTTTCACAATGCTAACCACGCCCCTCTTTTTCTTAACTATCTCAATTCCCAGCATCAAACCATCAAGTTCACTAAAGAAAACTAATCCACTAACACCCTACCCTTTTTAGATATAACAAAACAAAATAATAAATTCAGCACTTCCATATATTGAAAACCTACATATACAGGCCTAGGTACTAAGTATACTTAAGCCACATCCCTTCACTATATAAAATTAACAGTATTAAAATCTTAATCCACCGTGCCTATCGACTTTGTTCCTCTTACTTATCCTTCCACATTGAAATAGAATTCATTCGCAATTTCAGCATTAATAATAATCTTTCCCAAAACATTTATCTCTAACTAGAAATTTTCTCAACATTTATCAACCTCCTCTTAAAGTCCTCACCGTTAAAAAAGATATACTGTATAATACTTTTCTTTTCCCTACTACGACATATTAGTTACAAAATACAATCAGAACTTCGCCACCTACTCACCCCTCTTTACCCTCAAATTAACCATAAATTTGTATTCACCAATAATAACAGCATTAAATCGTATCTCAACCATAAAGAAAAATCCCCCAGCTCCTTGTTTCGTCCACTATCTACCGTTTCAACTGTACTCACTGCAAAGCGAGTTATATTGGCAGCACCATTGGCCATTATCAAACAAGAGTGGACGAACATCGCGGCATCTCTACCAGAACATTACAACCTTTCAAACAAACCATCAGAATCAGCAATAAGAGATCAGTGCCACTTCCACAATCACCCACCGCTCCCCACCAATTTCAAAATTATCATTTCAGCATACCAATCAACCGACCTCCGCATCCTCGAATTATACATCCTTAGTACAAAACCAACCCTCAACGACTATAGTTCTGTCTTCAACTTTAAACATAGCTAAATTTCTTCTGAACCATCTCTGAAAAGAAATCCGCTACCACTCTCCGGCTTCTAACATGGATACTTCAACATTCAACCATTCCCAACCTTAATACAATTAGATTAACCCCTCCCCCTTTTTACTTTTCATTTTTTAGCACTGATGATGGAAATTGAATTTCCGAAACGTCTGACAAATAAACATACCACCTTCCTTATACTCGTGTGTGTATATGTATATAAGCCATATTTTCTTCAATGTTTCTCCCCGCTCTTAGGATCGCCAGTCCGAAATACATGGATGCCGAATTAGAAAAAATTAACCGTATTGGAGGTGATTTGTGCTACCCACCTGCGTTTTTGGAATCTTGTCTTAACAAGGCAAAACGAACTTTATATCGTGTAAATAATAACCCTCGCACTTTGTCGAAGAATATTTTAGTACTTCCATTTTTCCCAGGCTTTTTAAGCATTGCTAATGTACTTAAATTTTTTAATATTAATGGAGTATTTTCATGACAATATTGTGAAAAATATCATAGTAAAAAATAGCCCTACCAATAATTCAGGCATTATCTACAAACTGGCTGTAAACAATGTGATTCCTTTTACATTGGACAGACGGGAAAGGATTTGCACACACCGTGTAAAACAGCATCAATATTCCGTTAGAACGGGATAGTCGACCAGTGCCCTTTTCGTCCATTTGTCAGAGTTATCCCACTGTATTGATTGGAATAATGCTTCAATTTTGTTTCACTCGAGCAACATTGTTAATAGAAATATTTTTGAGTCTGCCATTATTGAACTTGCAAATAATTTTAACATTAGCCAGGGTCTCTTTTCGCTTGATCCTGTTATTTTGAATTTGTTCAGAACGGATTTCGACAAGAGGGGCAGTGTTAAAACTCTGGTAGCTTTTTCCTATAAATTTGTATGCTGCTCCTACAATTTTTTTTTTTTTTTTTTTTTGTGACCTATATATGGTCTCGAACTTATTTATTTGTGTTCCTGAGGATGTCATTAGACGAAAGCGCTTGAGCACCACTGTGTTTCCTTTTTTTCCGTGGTTATTTTCACCATAAATATTATTCACGTGTTACTTTCGTGAAATAATTTTCATATATATATATATATATATATATATATATATATATATATATATATATATATATATATATATATATATATATATATATATACAGGGTGGGCCGTAAGTTTCCATACATAGGAAAATTTAAATACGTACGTCGGTATTTGGATCAGCAGTTTCCGGATGCTTGGATTGGTCGGCGTGGTCCTGTGGAGTGGCCTCCCAGATCCCCAGATCTCACCCCCCCTTGATTTCTATCTTTGGGGCACTTGAAGGCCATGGTGTATCAGGAAAAGATACGAGACATAAATCATCTAAAGGAACGTATCACCAACGCCATTACAAGCATAACGTCAACTGTGCTAATGCGTGTTCATCAACAGTGGGGAACACGTATTGAAATGTGTTTCAAAACAATGGCAACCATGTAGAGCATATTATATAATAAAAATGGTTGTCCATAAAAAAATGTTATTTTTCCTATGTATGGAAACTTACGGCCCACCCTGTATATATATATACATACACATACACATACACATACACCGGGTGTCCGAGAATTATCTGTACAAGTTTTGGCTGTTATTAAAAGTCAACCATGAAGTGTAGAAATTCCAGTGTTGTCCCATTTTACAGAGAAACTCATTAAGTTTTTTCTGATAACAAGTTTTGACAAGTTTTTTCTTTTTTGTACGGGGTGACAGACATTGATGATTTAAAAGCAAGAATCACAGCTGCTATTGAGCGAATTGATGTGGATATGCTGCAGCGTACATGGCAACATTTGGATTATCGATTGGATGTTTTGCGAATCACTGATGGTGTACATATCGAATGTTTGTAACAACGTTACTTTAATAAAAGAAACTTTGAAAATACAGATTCTAAATAATCTTGTTTAAGAATTTTACGTGTGTTATCAAGAATTTTATTAAAAGATGAAATTGTACAGATGATTTTCGGACACACTGGAATTTCTAAAAAACTTGTCAAAACTTGGTATCACAAAAAACTTAATGAGATTCTCTGTAAAATGGGACAACATTGGAATTTCTACACTTCATGGTTGACTTTTAATAATAGCCAAAACTTGTACAGATAATTCTCGGACACCCTGTATATGAAATGAAATGAAATGAAAAGAAAAGGTTTATTGGCAGACTATAGTCCATATGATAAATATTATTAATACAATGGCAGTTCATATACTAAAGATAGAAATGTATACAATTGATTAGAAATAATACTGTACTGTCGAAGTTAAGTGGAGCTACACACAGACGTTTTCGTACCAAGAAGTCTATAGCTTAGAGCAGGGGTCCCCAACCCTGTGCCCGCGAGCACCATGGTGCCCGCCGACCCTTTTGCGTGTGCCCGCCACTGACTGACTACGATTGATAAGTTTTTGTTTAAATTTTTAATAAAATGTTAAGTATGTTACATATTTTAAATATTTAGTTACTAAATATTTAAAATACGTAACATACTTAACATTTTTTTTAAATTTTAGTAGTTATTTACAGAAACAGATGCTCATTTATTTGAAAATAATTATTTCTTTATAAATAAATTAAGTTATCTTTTGATAATTTTTCTAAGATTCTTAGTTTGCCCATCCTTGTTTTTTTTCGTGTATTATGTTCATTATTTTACAGAGGAATTAAATGGGTTTTTTTTGTGTATTATGTTCATTATTTTACATAGGATAAAGTTTTTTTTTTATGTTCATTATTTTATATAGGAATTAAATGTTTTTTTTGGTGTATTATGTTCATTATTTTACATAGGATTAAATGTTTATGTATTATGTTCATTATTTTATATAGGAATTAAATGTTTTTTTTATGTATTATGTTCATTATTTTACAGAGGAATTAAATGTTTTTTTTTGTGTATTATGTTCATTATTAAGTCCAACTATAAATTTGCCTTGAAAAAGTAAATGGTGCCCGCCGCACTACCGGTAGTCTTGAATGTGCTCTTCGGCACAAAAAGGTTGGGGACCCCTGACTTAGAGGATAAATGGCAGAACTCATGGATAGCTTGGATGATCGGGTTGGTTGATTTTTTAATTCTTTGCATTAGACTGTGTTGAGCACGTCTTGTTACATCCAGGAAGCTCGAGACATTGCGGGTAGCAAACATTTGCGAAGCTGAGCATCTCGGGGGTAATTTATGTAAGAGTCTAAAAGACCTGTTGTACAGCAAATTTAGAGTTATGCCAGTTATATATATACCGTGTGTGTGTATATATATATATATATATATATATATATGGCCGTACTAACAGTAGTAAGGAAGGGTCTTGCGAAGATTCAAGTACAGCCAATGGAGTTTTATAGCATTAGCAAAACCCGACGTCCACACACACACACACACACACACACACACACACACACACACACACACACACACACTGTATATAAAAGTGCCATGCCAGTGATGTAGGTCGTCTGTAGATCGTTGCTTTTCTTTGCCATACTTGCGCATAGGTATTTTCCTCCAGAATTTATGAGAACATATATCATGTCCCTTGTCAAAAATAAATATAGGTACAGTCTGTCTTGCAATAATTACAAGCTTATTGCTGTTGCCTCATGCTTCTCAAAATTATTTCAAACATTTGCTACGCTGATTAAAGGATTATTTATGGAGATCTTTTAATCAGTTTGGTTTTAAAAGGTCGCATATAACTGATTTGGGTATCCGTGTATTGAAGGAAATTTTATTTAAATACACTGACAGTAATTCAACAATTCAACTACTAACAGCCGTTTCTTGGATATAAGCAAAGCGAGTGATAAAGGGTGAACCACAATATTTTCTTTGGAGTAGGGGATAGGAAGGTTCCTTTATGCATATTAAATATATTGTAATTTTGATACACCCACCAAATATTTTTTTCTTTATCGGGAGACGGACAAGGCTCCTCGCTTTCTTCTCTACTGTTTGATGCGTACATTGATGGCTTAATTAGTTCCTTTAATGAGGCGAGAGTGGGATATTGTATAGATAACGGGACGATAAATAACTCGGGCCGTGCCGATGATATAGTATTAATAAGCCCTTCAGTTAAAGGTCCGGGTCACCATATAAAAACCCGCGAATTATATTCGCAGAAACGTGAATTTTTGTTAACGTTAGAAAAACTAAGGTGATGCTTTGCCATCCTAACATCTCTAATCAGTCGGATAATAATAGTTTCCAAATGAGACTTGTAAGGGGCTTGAAATTCTTTCGAGCGAAGCTGAAGGTACTGTACTCTTTCTTACCTTCTGCACAAATATATATATATATATATATATATATATAATCTATATAATATATATAATATATTGGAAAGTAGGGCGTTGTTAGTCAATTTCATTTAGCGTTTTCATTTTATTGGAATGTTAGGAAAACGCCTGGGGCTGAAGTCGGGTAGGATTAAGGTCTGAAAAAAAAAAAAAAATAAAAAAAAAAAAAAAATAAATAATGTTTGAAGTTCATGACTTTTGACAGTGTGAACCACTTTTCCTATTTTGTTTCAAGAGAATAACGAAAAGAAGTGAATTGGGAATATTTTCTGCCAATTTATATCGGAAGCAAATGTTTAAAGTTTTTATTTTATTATTTTTATTGTAATCGGGATTTTTGTTTGTTTTTCGGAGTTTTTTTTTCTTTTTTTTGTGTGAATAAATGATGCGAGAGAACGTTCAATGATTAATATTTTATGAGGAAAAATGGACTGAGGTTTAACTAAAACAAATGAGCGGGAAATTAATGAGCCTCGAGTTCAAATCTCTGGAACTAACTTCTTTTTTTTTTTTTTTTCTTCCCTATTTGCGATAATTTGCTCGGGGATGTTTCGCGATGTACCATATTTCGTTTGCGCGTGATTGATGTATATGATGATGATGATGTTCATTCACGACCCACTGATAGAACTAACGAGTGGGTAACGCGTTACCGCTATGGCATTTATGAACTACGAATTAGATCTCCAACTATTTTTATGGACGTAACGACTGCTCTTATTTCGAAACTTGAAAATGTATAGGCGTGTACGAGAAAATAAGTATTGCGTGCAAACTTGAAAACGCACGGGCGCGTCCGCATCTTCGCACGAGCGAGGTACCGAATTTTTTTAAGTCCATATATCTAAAAAAAAAAAAAAAAAAAATAACCTAACCTATAGCCATCGAGCCGAGAATGGAGTAACGAGTGTTTTGGACGCAATTAAGGACTCGATGGGGGTTTCTGTTGCGTCTTTAATTACTCGCATAATTTAACCTAATCGGGACGAACGTGTATTTTTTTCCCTGACAGCAAAAATGTTTCGATTTTTTAAGGTTCTGGTGTACAAGTGTTACCTCGTAAACAAATTACCCCACTACATCTGTGAATTATCATACACACTACCTCACTTATTATGCCCAGTTGTACACACACACACACACACACACACACACACACACACACACACACACACACACGGTGTCTTGATTTATATTTGAGTTCCCTGAGCGTCCATCATCATCATTTTGGAAATATTTCGGAGTGGAAAGCGTTTGAGACTCCATTTGGACGTGTCATTCCTTTATTTTTATGTTCACGAAAAGAGAATAAAAATTTTGTAAAAATTTATTCCCAAATTTATTATACCTGTCTGTCACACTCTTCGCATGTCTATATTATCTGCCCGTATCTATCAATGTCTATTTTATATATATATTAAAATAGACATTGATAGATACGGGCAGATGAAATAGATATATAGACACGCGAAGAATGTGACAGACGGGTACAAATTTTACAGTTCGTTTAGAAAAATGAATTTAACTTTAATATACCGTACATGTAAAACATAAAAAAAATTTAGGAAGATAAAGTTAAAATGCAAAAGTTTTCGTACATTTAAAAAATTATTTAATACTTTGTGTGTCCATCTTAGGCTTGAAGAATTTAAAAGTTTTATTAGTAGTTTGCTGTTTATTGATTAGAGACTTGGCAATTCTAATTTCTAGAATTTTCTTTGAATCTTCATAAAAGACAAATGACTGTGCGTGTGCGGGCCATTAGTAAGCAATGGGTCATCGTGGTAAAGAGCTGTCTACAGATCTAGAGAGATCTGTTATTGCTGCACACGAGCCCGGAAAGAGTTGTAAGAAAATAGGACCACTACTACTATGAATTCCATTTACGACCGTTGCTGCAGTTATAAAGAAATGAAAAGTCTTTGGAACAATCAAAACTCTACCAAGGTGTGGACGACTTTGCGCGGTTTCAGAATATATCGCTAGACCAGGGCCGGCCAAGTTGTTTTGTCAGCGGGCCACTTTATAACAAATCAAAAGTCAAGCGGGCCACCTTAATATTTTATCATTATCATTAAAATATCACAATTAATAACTGCAAATAACCGTTTATCAAAGTAAATTTATACTAAACTTTTGCCAAATACAAAATCTTAAAAATTACAAATAAAACTTACTTCTGAATACAATGTTCCGTGTGGTAAAGCGATCGACAAGAAACAACGTCGAGGTGGTAGCAAAGTCACTAAGATTCTGAAGGGGAGGGAAATATTGACGTCTAAAACAAACAGTATATATCACCGATAGTTCGTATAATAATTATTTTTTATTTATTTTTTAATTTTTTATTTAAATTTTTTTATAGAATTAATATATTTTTTTATTTATTATTTCTGAGGCGGGCAACCTCCAAAAGTCAAACGGGCAACTTTTGGCCCGCAGTCATGGGGTTGGTCGGCCCTGGGCTAGACGGATTGAAAGAGTGACTGCGGGTGATATTTGCCAAACATTAAGACTGTCTAAGATTGATGTCCATCACCCCACTTTACGTCATACATTGAGAAAGAATGATGTGCGTGGAAGAGTTGCACGAAGAAAACCTCCGCTCGTTTAAGTTAAAGTACGTACGTCAAGGATGGAATTTGCATTCTTGGAGAAAGTTCTCTAGACAGACGAGATCAAAATTGAATTATTTGGGAACAACGATCAATGGTACATTTAGCGAACATCCTTCCTGGGTGGTGATAGTTTGCTGCTTTGGGGATGCTGTAGTCGTGCAGTTTAGTGCTTCTGGTCCACGAAAGCTCGTCATCAATGGAATCTTGAATTCGAAGAAGTATCGGGAAATTTTTGAAGAAAATGTATTTCCTTCAGTTCGGGAGTTGCGAATGGGTCACGATTGGGTACTGCAACAAGATAATGATCCAAAACATAAAAGAGCACCATGAAATGGCTTCAACAAAAGAATTTTAAGCTTCTCGAGTAGCCCAGTCACAGCCCAGATCTTAATTTAATGGAAAATTTATTTTCATTTGAAAAAAACTGTCCGCGAGAGGAACCCTTCGAATCTGAATGAATTACAACAATTTTCTTTAGAAGAATGGGCTAAAAATTCTACTGAGAGATGTCGAAACCTCGTAGGAAAATAGCCAAAACGAATCCTTGAAGTCGTTCAAGCAAAAGGTAGACGCACGAAGTATTAAATAATTTTGTACGAAAACTTTTGTATTTTAACTTTTTTAATTTTCCTCAAATTCTTTGTTTTACATTATACGAGTATGTTGAGTTAAACTTTCTTATAAGCTTTTCATAACTATCCTATGCATGATACAAAAGATAAGCACGAATATAACTGAAATATAGTGTGTTCGAAAAGTCTCTCCGCAGTCAACCAACACTTTAAAAAAAGTGCTTGACAACAAGTGTAGACGAGTTGCTCTGTGCTTGCAAAATGGTGTAAAACACTTTCAACATATTCTGTAAAATCAAAAGGTTACGTAATAAAATCACTAAATCATGGTCGAATGAAAACATTAGTTTTTCAATTTCCTATGCGTTTAACATAGCACTGCAGAGAGACTTTTCGAACGCACTGTATTTCTCTATAAGAATATAGGCTATATGACTGCCACTGTAGTGTGTGTGTGTGTGTGTGTGTGTGTGTAAGTGATGTAGCGGTTGTCATTTTTCATAACTGGTTGCGGAGCTTACAAATAGAGCTCCGCGCAGTTGCAGTTATGTACCTTATAACATCATAATATCTAAGAATAAACAACAATAAAATATCGCGTTTTAGCCACATTTTTCCCAGTCTACAATATAATGATTATAATCTAAACTGTAAAAAGTGTGTTTCCAGGATGCTGGACGAGGACCCAACGTGTTTTGCATCCCACCAACCACTTTCCCCAACCACCGCCCATTCGAAAGTGGTGTATATAATTATAATATACGAGTATATATACACTATTTAATCCTTATTTTTAAATTGAATTGCTGGGAGACTATATTTCAAAAATAAAAGTTTTTCAGCTTTGTCCCCCTTCAGCATATTCCTTTTTGCATCGTAGATGATCCCTGTGTTCACTAGGAACGCTTGAGGGAGGACATCCAAGGTATGTCCGAGCCAGTTTGCTCAAATTTTTGTATTTCTTTTGATTTGACCTCCTCCAAGCCAAAGCATCATGATGTACAATCCTTTCCTCTTTATGATATTTCTCGATCATATTTTGCCAGTCTCTGCTTGACTCGGTTTCGGTCTCGTCATCACTACTGGAAGCCAATAGAGCACTCATTGAGTACATTGTTGTTATTGATTTACTCGTAGAAGTTGATGCCTGGCCTAACTCAATCAGTGGTTTCTTTGCCGGTAGTTCACTGGCTGTCTCTGAGTTCAGTGGTGTTTGAGTCTCGTCCATTTCATCACAAAGATATCCCAATTTTTCCTGAACACCTTTTGTGACCTGTAAAGCGGAAAAAAATTTTGCTTTATACCTTGGATCCAAATAGGTAGCCAAAGAATACGGGTCATTTGCTTCTAGGCCATCAAATCTCTCTACTAGCTCTGTGCGCATTATCTCCTTCATTGTTTTGATTCCACGATCAGTTTCAGAATCACCATTTCGAGGTTGCGGCACATTTTTCAAGGAAACGACGAGGGGAATAACCTCAGATATGGAAGAGATGGAACTACTCAGTCTTTTCGTGATATCATCGAATGGTTCCACCACAGCCACACAGTTTGACAAAAGAGTGAAGTCGACGTTAGTGAGTTGTTACATTTTGGAGTTAGCAGCGCTATGTAGACTCAGTGGTTCCTTCATCTTCACTGTTCTCTGCATCATGTGATAAGTGCTGTTCCACCGTGTGGCAACATCATGAATGACTTTAAGTTCAGGTTGATCTAAGCGTTTCTGATTTTTTTTTAACTCATCCTGCGCCATCGTAGAATGGTTGAAATGAGTAGCGCTGGATCGAAATTTAGGTAACGAGTCACTGAGGGATTTTTGTGATGATAATCCACTTTTGATTACAAGCTGCAGTTTATGAACAGTGCAATCGATATTATGGACGCCAGTGAGAAACAAAGCTTTTATCATGGTTGCTCCTGAGTTGCGCATTACACAATGGTTGGATGAATGGGCAATAATCCCACTTCTGAAGTATCTGCTCAAATTTTTCTGACAAGCATTCTCCAGTGTAGCGATCTTCAAGTGGCATTACGCTGAGCACCAAATTGGTTCTCTTGAAGTCTTGATTCACTGCATGGCATGTCAAAGAGAGTAAAGACACTCTAGCAGACGTGTCTGACCATGCATCCGTTGTCAATGATAATTTCGAATCTTTGAGACAAGAATTTTGAACACTCTTTGAAACAGTCAGATATCGTTGCAAACAAGATCACTGTAGAACTGACGCTGTTTCACTTTATACTGTGGAGCTGTTTCAGCCATGAGTCTCATGAAACCTAAGTCCTCAACGTGGCTGAATGGTAAGTCATCCATTATCATTATTTCGGCTATGCGATAGTCCAGTGATTTTGACTTGGAATGATTCCCATCTCAAATTTTTACTTTTTCGAAGCAACTTTCAATCGTCTGATTCTTTTCTTTTATTGCACACTTCATTTCCTGCAGGGGTGTAAGAGACACTTTTGATTCCTTTTTCTTCTTTGACTGTTCATTAGCTTCATTTTCACTAGATATCACTTCATTATATTCCTTCTTGTGCATTGAACGCAGATGGTTTTTTAAGTTAGTGGTACTCCTTCCCTTTCGTGAATGGTTCTTATTACATATGACACACTTCCCTACATTGTTTGACACACACAAGAAGTACTTCCACACTGCATTCGTAGATCGCTCCATGATGGTTGCACCACAGTCTAAAACTTTACTAATGGGTTGAAGCACGTAACGTTATAAAGGTAGCGACGGAGAGCTAGCGCAACACAACCACCCTCACTCGTGTCTGAACAGATACTGAAGCTGGTGCCTTAGTTTAGTTTGTAACTTGGTAGTGAAGGTTGCCTAATTTCTAATAAGTCTTTTTTTATCAACAGTAATTATACATCATTGCTTTATTAAATATAATTAAAATAATGCTTTTCTAGCCACCTAACGTTGATAAATGTAAGTTATTACATAATGCATCTATCCACCCAGTCCATATAGCAATTCTAGACATGTCGCAATTAGGGCGTAGCAAAATTTTACTTTTTGACACCCTTGAGTGGAGGCATGACAGGAACAGCATTTGGCGACGTTCATATAATTTATAGCATTTGGTTGCCCTAGTAAGATGATATCCTCAAATAACCGCATTGATAAGTGTGGTTACGGTACGGAGCTGAGAATGTGCGGTTGCGAACAACCGCTACATCAATATATATATATATATATATGGGAATGAACTCAGAATGGTCCCCTGAGTTTTTTATGATACACACAGACCGTGCATGGAACAAGGAACTCTTCTGGGATAATTAAATCCACTATAGTCCGAATAAGTAATGGTAAATGACAAATACCATAGTTTTTCTTTTTCATGATGCTAGCCCGACGTGGGCAACGGGTCACTCGCAAAGAGGTCCCATAAATATAGCTTCCCTCACCAGCTATCTGCAAAGCAGACAGGATCCAGCTTTGGGACATGGATCTAGGGTTTAAAGCAGCCTAGCCCTGCTACATTTAGAACCTCAATATAAGCAAAAGACTCGCTGCCTTCACGTCAGATTGAATACATAAAAGAAAAAGGGGTAACTATTATATTTTTAGCCAAAAACGAAAACTTAAACCTCAACTGGCAAAATTGAGCGTCCACTTTTCAAGGCACATAACATGTCCGTTTCAAGATGGGAATGAACTCAGAATGGTCCCATGAGCTCGATCCTGTCTGCTTTGCAGATAGTTGGTGAGGGAAGCTATATTTATGGGACCTCTTTGCGAGTGACCCGTTGCCCACGTCGGGCTAGCATCATGAAAAAGAAAAACTATGGTATTTGTCATTTACCATTACTTATTCAGACTATAGTGGATTTAATTATCCCAGAAGAGTTCCTTGTTCCATGCACGGTCTGTATTATATATATATATATATATATATATATATAATATGAGGCAAGGAAATGAGGGAGCCACAACAGAAAAGCAAGAATGCTCTCTCCTCTTCATCCTCCCTCGCCCACAGTGAGCGAGTTTGGAAATAAGGAGGAAGAAAACACACGGCAATTTGCAAGGAAAAAAAAATGCTGAGAAGTCTTCTAGGACTTTAAATACACATTCGAACGTCGATCTACTCTAGAAGATCGTCTAATGCGAGATAAAGATTGCTTTTTAATGCATTGACGGAAGAGCTTCAAACGACTACAGGAGGAAGCCTATTCCAATGATTGACAATCTTGTACGTGAAGAAGTTATCGCAAGTATTGTATTGAACCGTTTGGGTTCAAGTCGGCAACCGTTATTTCGAGTCGGGTTCGTTTTTTAGTGTAAAAAGTTTAAAATAGTTGACGTTGTCGATCGTATTCAGAAACTTAATCCTTTCATGCCTGTATTATGAAATTTTAATTTTTTTGTTTATGCCAAAATAACCCCTAATGTTCAGATCGTAAGGCTCAAAATCGATTGTCAAGCTCATGTTGCCATAAAGCAACGGTCGGCATTAAACGGTTAAAAAACCTGGATGAGTTCGACCCTGAGCCGACGATTTTCTAAGGAATACGAATTAAGATCAGAGAGGCTACGATCGTACGATTTATGACGAACGGCAGGGATTAATTTTGTCACTCTGGCCTGAACATTCTCGAGCCTTCGTATGTCTTTTCAAGGACAGAGACTAGAATTGCACAGCGTACTCAATGTCGGGCCTAACCAACTCGTTATAGAGAGGGAGAATAATTTGTTTACTTCGGTTGCTCGGAGACTGTGTGTGTGTGTGTGTAGATAGATAGATAGATAGATAGATAGATAGAATATATTTTATTAGGGAAGGAGGGAGTATTGTAGGGCAAATTTAATTTATTTTGAAGTTAAATTTTTGGAAGAGTAAATTGGTGTAAATGTAAAGTGTTATTGAAAGCAATTTTTCTTCTTCTGAATCTATTTACTTTTCTGTTTCGATACGAACGCTTTCGATTTTAAATCAGAGTGAAAGCCCAGTGACACGATTTCGCCAAAATCATGGTACATTGGTACAGTATTGGAGGTGGGGAGCGAGGTTTATGTACCCCGTCGTTGAGATCTGCGGTATCGCGTATTTTCCTTACTGAAATATATTTAAAGGCGGCGATAATTCCATAAAAGGATGTCGGTAATATCTTCGTTCTTAATTGTATGAAATTGTGGGGATCATTCGTCGGCGTGAACTATCCGTGGATCGAAGGTGAAAATTAAAGGTCTCAAAATCTAAAAGGAGAAAACTTTCGAAGATTTTCGCAGTTCGCATCGAGTAAACTAATTGCTGGCTGTCGTTGCTTTTCAAATCTCTAGTGGGGTGGGGAGATGGCGACGACCCTTCCCCCGAGCCCCGCCCACTCGGCGCCTCTGAGAGTAAAGATTGCGAAAAGATTGAAGAGGATGGGTTGGCATGCCCTTTTTGTGAAGAAACTGAATTACCGTATCATTATTCGTTGGTGAAGCGCCCAATGCGGAGATTTGGAAATCTTTTACGGACGAAGGGAAGAACGTGCTCGTTGCGTTTGAAAATATGTTTTGTTATTCACTTAATAGTTTAATTAAATTACTAACGTACTATCATTATTACTATTAATAATATTGGCTTAATTGTAATTATTATAGAATTAAGTTTTTTTTTTTTCCTGTTTGGCAGGTGATCGCGTTTGTGTGTGGTATCATAACGGCCGTCTTGATGCTACTGGCACTGACCTCCTCCTCGTGGCTCCAAACGATCGGCTGGCGCCAAGGCCTCTTCGAGCACTGCATAAAGCCCAACGCCCCTCTGCCGCTTCCTTTCCAGACCCAATACGAGCCCGGGTGCCACCCAGCCAGGAGCGAACGTGAGTTTAGACGGAAATATCCGGTTCAGACTAGTACTATCTGGGTTGGGTCACTCGTGAAGGGGGTTTCACCATTCGAAATGCTTGTTTAATTTTATTGTACTGGGAAATTACATTACGTCACAAACAGAATTGCAGACGTTGTTTCTCAGCCCATTTCAGTTCAGCTTCAAATATATATATTATATATATATATATATATATTATATATTATATATTGTACTAGGGATGTACCGATATCGCTTTTTAGTCGATAACCGATACCAATAATTAAAAATAGTATCGGCCGATAACCGATATCCATCTAGGGTTTATTAGTTTCTCAAATTTTTGTAATATATATTCATAATATATTTTGTGTTGAAAATTTGGCAACAAAGCAATAATCCTTTTCATTAAAGATGGCAACACTGCATTAGATGTCATAGTTTTGTTTGTTATACAATTGGACTGCGGGGCCTATGTTGGGCTTAGTAAATAGGTTTTTAAGCAGCTAGCTGGGTTAATATTGTGAGCTATGACTAAAAGATAGTTTTTTTGTTTTCTAGGCTTTATATCCTATTTCTCAAAAGATTTACACTTGATTGATTGGCAGTTTGAAAAGGAAATTGAGTAAAACTTGTGTGCTACATTTCTTAGGACCCTACGCTATGATGAAAAAATAACGAGTTATGTGAAGTGATAAAACAATAAAATATTGGAAATTTCATCTTCTAAATAGTCTTTTATTTATAATTTTGAAAAAATCGTACTTTTGAAATATCGGCTGATACCGATACCATTGAAAATCTACCATTTTCACGGATACCGATATATCAGTACAGCCCTAATATATATATATATATATATATTACGAAGACAATTAACTCCCACACCAACATTTCGAAGAATCAATGAGTTCATTAAATCTTCGAAATGTTGGTGTGGACGTTGATAGCCCTATTTATTCTTAAGTGATTTCGAAAGAACAGTCTATTGTCTTTGTGTGTGTATATATATATGGAATTAATTTCACAATTAGACACGTGAAATGAATGAATGATGCAAACCCACAAGGAAAAGAAAAATTATTCCAAGACCTTTCGTGTATTCAAAAGTACACCTCGTCAGGGAATGAAGGGTGGAGGCACGATAACCAAAAATATATACAACGGGACAGAAAAACAAAAAGATTAACGCAAGATTAACAAGAGTTGATTAGAGGCAAAAGGTATTTTAACAAGATATTGTCAATTTTATACATTCCCGCACTGTTATTGAAATTATTTTTAAAATTGATAAATGCACATTCTAGAATATTCCTTTCGATTATATCCGTGTTTTTAACGAGAGCTTTAGAACTATCCCACTTAATACTATGATTACATCTATTGTAGTGACTACGTTTTTATTATTTATTATACTTCATTATTTACTCTAATTTCTGCTCTCTATTGCATTTCTCTTTACTCATTTCCACAATACTTTATAACGCGTGGTAGGTAGCCGAGGTAGCAGAAAACCGTTAGCCTAATGCAAGGGGGAAGGGGGGTTCATTAACACTCTTTTTCAACGCTTGTTAACACTTTATTTAATTCCGAAAATGCTTTAATTAATTTAGAGGTATGCGAGTATGAAATTTCTATTATAATAATTTAGGTCGGAGAGGAACACAAAACAATTTGACTTTAAGATCACATGGCTCTAAATCTTACGCGTATCGCGCCTGCCTCAAGACTGACTCCCTTATGGGTAGTCTGCTCTCTAGGGCTCCATTCAGTACTGCCAACTGTACCCATTTTAAACAATTTCACAATTTTTCGTAAATAATTTATATTAAACATTTTCTTATTTAATTAAACAGAAATTAATATTCATAACTAAGCATTACTACACTATACATATGGTTAAACAATGCATTAGAATTATTTGCTGTTCTACACGCACATTTATGCTCTTTTACCCTAATGTCTAACGTTTTACCCGTTTGGCCTATATATATATATATATATACTAAGTCACATTGTGTACATTCGATCGAATACGCACAACCAACCAGATTATTTGGGTTATTCTTTATTACGTGTGATTTTACCGTATTATTATACTTAGAGTACATTGATACCAATTGCTTTTAGTAAAGTCGAAAGATATTGAAAATTTACATGTAAGGTTAGGCTAAGGATATTTTTACGCTCAAATTCCTTTACAGTTACGTACACTATTATAATACCTATTCTTTGCTTTCCTTAGGCAGTTATCTAAAAATGAAATAGGGTAACGTAATTTTGTACCAATATTCATGATATTGCATAACTCGGAATCTAAAAATTCAGGACTGACAACTCTCACTGCTCTAAGAAACATAGCAGAGAAAATAGAAGATTTAATCGCGGGATGATAAACTTCAAATTTGAACTAATTAAAACGTCTCCGAATTTTTAGATCCAGAGAAGATAAGCTTCCGTCATTTTCTTTTTCAACCGTGAACATAATAGATGGGACTAAATTATTGAACCTACCAAAAAATGTCAACATCCAAATTAGGGATGTACCGATTCTAGAATTTTGGCCGATACCGATACTCAAAATAGGCCGATATTTTGCCGATACTGATACTTTATTTTAAAAATCAATAAAAACATTTTATCAATAATTATTTATACAATAATAGTCGTACATACTGTAGCACATTCAGTGTATAAATATAACGTACTGAAATAAATTGTCTCAAGAAAGTAGACACTATTTATAACTACGTATGCCACTATATAGTTACTAATTACAACATTACTCTAGTCCAACTCGGGGCCCGAGGTGCGTTGCATAAGTATACCTCTAGATATAAGTCCTCCCTAGGCGTTAATATTTAATTCTAGTGAAAAATTGCTGTAATAATCTCGTGATAGGCAATTGGTTTCAAATTATAACAGTTTAAAAAATAAGAGGAAAAAATGAAAAATGATGAAACTTCATATGTATTCAATAAGTTTATTCAAATGAAAATTTATTCAATCGCATTTTATAAATAATTAAATATTAATTTTAAAATGAGAATTTGGAAAAGTATCGCCAGTATCGGTCGATACCGACACCGATACTCTAAAAACAGGCCGATACTGCCGATACCGATACGTCGGTACATCCCTAATCCAAATTATTAGGCCAAAGGCATAAAATATCATCCATATACTGTACATGTATCAAACAAGGTTAAAATTAACAATAGTAGGCAAAATTCTGCCATTTAGCCATAACCTAACGCACATTTCGTATTGAAATCTAGCTCATGGGACGACAAGTTAACAATATTACTAAAATCACTTTTCTTGGTCCAGTAACTATTACAAATTAAATCGTCCAGTCTATTGTTTAATTTTCTGTTCTGAGTTATGCATCTTCTCCGTAAGTTGTTATAAATATCGTCCAAGTGTGTACTTCTCCAGGCAAGAGGGATGGTGGAAAAAAAATCTTTTCTTACTTCGGACTCTCTGAAGGCGTACTTCACTTCACACTGAGAAATTTCTGTCCCGTTGTATATATTTTTGGTTATCGTGCCTCCACCCTTCATTCCCTGACGAGATCTACTTCTGAATACACGAAAGGCCTTGGAATCATTTTTCTTTTTCCTTGTGGGTTTGCATCATTATATACAGGGTGGGCCGTAAGTTTCCATACATAGGAAAAATAAACATTTTTTTATGGACAACCATTTTTAT
Source organism: Bathynomus jamesi (assembly GCA_023014485.1). NCBI lineage: Eukaryota > Metazoa > Arthropoda > Malacostraca > Isopoda > Cirolanidae > Bathynomus > Bathynomus jamesi. The sequence goes on from JAJOZX010005193.1 coordinate 64,260, forward strand.
TTATATAATATGCTCTACATGGTTGCCATTGTTTTGAAAACACATTTCAATACGTGTTCCCCACTGTTGATGAACACGCATTAGCACAGTTGACGTTATGCTTGTAATGGCGTTGGTGATACGTTCCTTTAGATGATTTATGTCTCGTATCTTTTCCTGATACACCATGGCCTTCAAGTGCCCCCAAAGATAGAAATCAAGGGGGGTGAGATCTGGGTATCTGGGAGGCCACTCCACAGGACCACGCCGACCAATCCAAGCATCCGGAAACTACTGCTGATCCAAATACCGACGCACGTGAAAACCATAATGAGGTGGAGCTCCATCTTGCTGGAAGTAAACTGGGAAGTTACCTTCCTCGTTTAGCAGGGATGGAAAATCTCTTCTTGCAACATGTTAAGATACCTTTCGGCATTAAGATTTCCACTGACAAAAATTGGTCCAATAATTCTGTCACCCCATATCCCGGCCCACACCATCACTTTACCGGCACCTTGCATCTTCGTCGGACTCAGCCAGTTAGGGTTAGCATTACTCCAATAACGTATGTTTTGCCGATTAACCTCTCCATTGACGTAAAAATTTGCTTCATCAGTAAACAAGATCTTACAAACGCATATTCTTAGGGTATCTGAAACATAAAAACAAACGTTTAAATTTTCCTATGTATGGAAACTTACGGCCCACCCTGTATATATATATATATATATGTGTGTGTGTGTGATAAAAACGAAGACGTAGAGCAAAAAAGTCATCATATTTGGCTGCAGCCGACGTTTCGGGCATCTCTACCCATTTTCAAGGCCTAATAAATAAAAGCTAAAATTAATGCATAACAAAAATATATGAATGTCAAAAACTAAAACTAATTTAAAGTACAAAATTAAAACTGTTCAAGAATTAAAATTACAGAGCAATAAACCGGCATAAGCCAAAACCAAATCAAAAGTAAAAATTATATAAATGACAAAAATATACGAATGATAAAAATAAAACTTAAAAACTAAAAACATTCAAACATAAAATAGTTAAAAAACTTTACTAATAAAAAATTAAACGAAAAAACACAAGTACACCAAACATACCATGCTCACTTGACAGCCACAAAAAACTGAGGCTTTTCGAAAAGGAGACAGGATCACAAGGAAAAAAAAAAATAAAATAAAAAATAAAAATTGTTTGTAGGTATTCTATTAATATAAAGGGGGTAACAGCTAGAATCAATATTTAAACGAGTTCAAAAATTTAATGCACAAAGATTCGTAAATACGGAGGGAGGACGGGCATTTTAATGATTTAAGAATTTTAAAGTTATTAACGGAAATGTCAACCTTACATTTGATAGAATGATTTCTAATGGCAGACTGTTCCTTTTTCGATAAAACTTTCCGTCCTATGGCTAATACCCATATGGGAGCAAAATCTCGCCTGCAAGGAACGAACTGTGCTGCAAACTTAGTTCCCCTGGGAACACCCAGGGCAGGTAAACCTCATCGCAGGTGGGATTTTGTCCTTACATCGGAAAAAACATCCAAGGGTATTATTATTTAAAAAAGTAACCTTAAAATCAGTGTGAAAATAAAATTTCCTCACCACACTCAACAATTGCTTTTTCACAAAAGTGTTAAAAATTTAAAATAGTGGAGATCAGGTAAAACAAGATATTTACAATTCTTAAGAACATCATACGTTGGGATAAGGTTGGAGGAATATACATTATTAAGAAATTTACCAATAATACCTCGTACAAGATCCCGTGGAAAAATATTTTTAAAGAAAAAATCGGTAAGGAATTCAAACTCATTATGATGCAGAGCAAAGTTCGAGCAAATATTATAAGCTCTATGCACCAAAGTGCGAATGGAACTTAATTTGTAATTAAAATTGCAAAAACTATAAAAATTAAAACCCAAACCCGTAAACGTAGGCTTCCGGTATGTAGAAGTTAAAACTGTCGAGCCAGATTTGGAGACCAAAACATCAAGGAAAGGAATAGAACCTTCAACTTCCTTTTCCTGCGTAAATACAATGTTCTTTTGCAGTGTGTTCAGAAAACTTAGAAACTGAACTGATTGATTATCCGTTTGGAATAAAGCAAACGTATCATCAACATAACGTCTGTACAATTTCGGCTTAAGGTGAGGGGGGCACTCACAGAAGGCCCTTTCCTCAAGATGCGACATGAAAATATTCGCAGAAACGGGACCCAAGGGGCTCCCCATCCCCACTCCATCCAGCTGACGGTAAACTACCCCTTGAAAACTGAAAAAGTTATCCTTGACTGCCAAATTCAGAAGCTGCTCAAACTGTGCTCTGCCAAAGCCGTGAAAAAGTGAGTCCGGCATTGGAAAAGCTTTATTCAAAATAATTGTAATGGTGCCCCCCATTGCTTTATTCCAAACGGATAATCAATCAGTTCAGTTTCGAAGTTTTCTGAACACTGCATAAGAACATTGTATCTACGCAGGAAAAGGAAGTTGAAGGTTCTATTCCTTTCCTTGATGTTTTGGTCTCCAAATCTGGCTCGACAGTTTTAACTTCTACCTACCGGAAGCCTACGTTTACGGGTTTGGGTTTTAATTTTTATAGTTTTTGCGATTTTAATTACAAATTAAGTTCCATTCGCACTTTGGTGCATAGAGCTTATAATATTTGCTCGAACTTTGCTCTGCTTCGTAATGAGTTTGAATTCCTTACTGATTTTTTCTTTAAAAATATTTTTCCACGGGATCTTGTACGAGATATTATTGGTAAATTTCTTAATAATGTATATTCCTCCAACCTCATCCCAACGTATGATGTTCCTAAGAATTGTAAATATCTTGTTTTACCTGATCTCTACCATTTTAACACTTTTGTGAAAAAACAATTATTGAGTGTGGTGAGGAAATTTTATTTTCACACTGATTTTAAGGTTGCTTTTGTAAATAATAATACTCTTGGATGTTTTTTCCGATGTAAGGACAAAATCCCACCTGCGATGAGGTTTACCTGCCCTGGGTGTTCCCAGGGGAACTACGTTAGCAGCACAGTTCGTTCCTTGCAGGCGAGATTTTGTTCCCATATGGGTATCAGCCATAGGACAGGGAAAGTTTTATCGAAAAAGGAACAGTCTGCCATTAGAAATCATTCTATCAAGTGTAAGGTTGACATTTCCGTTAATAACTTTAAAATTCTTAAATCATTAAAATGCCCGTCCTCCCTCCATATTTACGAATCTTTGTGCATTAAATTTTTGAACTCCAGTTTAAATATTGATTCTAGCTGTTACCCCATTTATATTAATTAGAATACCTACAAACTAAATTTTTATTTTTTATTTTATTTTATTTTTTCCCTAGTGATCCTGTCTCCTTTTCGCCTCAGTTTTTTGTGGCTGTCAAGTGAGCATGGTATGTTTGGTGTACTTTTGTTTTTTCGTTTAACTTTTTATTAGTAAAGTTTTTTAACTATTTTGTTTGAATGTTTTTAGTTTTTAAGTTTTATTTTTATCATTCGTATATTTTTGTCATATAATTTTTACTTATGATTTGGTTTTGGCTTATGCCGGTTTATTGCTCTGTAATTTTAATTTTTATTCTTGAACAGTTTTAATTTTGTACTTTAAATTAGCTTTAGTTTTTGACATTCATATATTTTTGTTATGCATTAATTTTAGCTTTTATTTATTAAACCTTGAAAATGGGTAGAGTTGCCCGAAACGTCGGCTGCAGCCAAATATGATGACTTTTTTGCTCTACGTCTTCTTTTTATCATAAATGTAAAACTACGTCTCCTTAGGAGGGATCCTATTTCATATATATATGTATATATATATATATATATATATATATATATATATATATATATATATATATATAATATATATATATATATATATATATATATATTAATGTATGAATCAGTTTTCAGTACCCCAAAAAGTGACAAAGCGATACCTGACATAGATGCATTCTTTGAAGAGAAATTGCAAGGAGAGTGTATAACAGACTTTGATTTTACTCTAGAAGATGTAGCGAGAGCTATAGGAGAAAGGAAACCACATTCAGCTGCACGTCCGGACAATTGGAACGCATTATTGATTAAAAACTGTAAAAATGAAGTACCTGCACTTTTATATACTGGATATGGAGAAGATCCCTAGACACTAGGGAAATACCGAGCATCTTGAAAAGAGCAAACATTGTCCCTATATATAAAGGAGGGGACAGATCTCAAGCAAAGAACTATAGACCAGTGTCATTGACGTCCCACCTCACCAAAGCATTTGAAAGAATAGTTGGAGAGAAAATTTGTGATTTCTTAGAGACACTGGAAAGACTCAACGAAAATGAGCACGGATTCCGATCAGGTAGATTATGTCTATCACAACTAATAGAACACTACAACAATATCCTAGATGCACTGGAAGGCAATGACAACTACGATGTCATCATATACACGGATTTTGCTAAAACTTTCGACAAATGTGATCACGGTATAATAGCACATAAAATTAAATATATGGGAATAACAGGCAAAGTGTGAAAATTGATCTACAACTTCCTCAGAGAACGTCTACAGGTCGTCAAAATTCAAGGTCTATTATCAGAATCGGAAGTACGCAGCTCAGTACCACAAGGTACAGTACTGATCCTACTCCTGTTCATTATCATGCTAACAGACATAGACAGCGGAGTAAACAGCAACAGTATAGTAACATCCTTTGCAGATGATACAAGGATCAGCAGAAAAATCAGCGATGCAAATGAAGTTGAGGTTTTGCAGAGGGACACAAACAAAATATACGAATGGTCAGAAGACAATAATACGACATTTAACATCGAGAAATTTCAGCTCTTTGAGATACAGTAGAAAAGAGGAATGTAAACAGACTGCCTATTATGCTCGATAGACAGGACATTCAGAGAAGCACGAAAGCGATCGATCTGAGGGTAATAATGACCGACGATGCCAAATTCGAAACAAAATCAGATAGCGATAAATAAAGCAAAAAGAGTCGCGAGACAGGTACAGTAGTAAGAACGTTCAAAAGAAGGGAGAAGACAGTAATGATTCCCCTGCTAAAAGCACTGATTATACCAAAACTTGAATACTGCTCAGTTTTGATGTCCCCATATAAAAAGGAAGAAACTAATAAACTAGAAGAAACGCGCACTCATTCCGTGCGTTGGTCTCTCTTCACACGAAGATCAAGCTGGTGGCCGCGCCTCTAGGTTTGGCTTGGTGGAGGAGCGAGTTGCTTTCTTGCGCGCTCCACCGTACATCTAGTCTTCTCTTGAATACTTCAACTTTGATCCCTTTAACGTTTCTGAAGTCCTTAGGAAGCTGGTTAAAAAGTTTTGGCCCCCCTGACAACCAAGCTATTTTCCTTCAGTGTTGAGGTTCCTTGTCAGGCCTTTAATTTGGAAACACTACACATCCTGCCTTTCCTATTTTCCAGTGTTTGGGTGGTAAGTGGGTTTGGTTTGAGGTTTGGTACCAGTTTTTCGATCATTTTCCATATGTAGATTATGGTATACACCTCTCTCCTTCTTTCCAGGGAGTTCAGATTTAGTTTACGTAGTCTTTCCCAGTAGTTGAGTTCTTTGCAGCCATCAGTCTTGGCTCCGAAATGTGTGCGCGTTTCTTCTAGTTTATTAGTTTCTTCCTTTTTATATGGGGACGTCAAAACTAAGCAGTATTCAAGTTTGATTCCCCTGCTAAAAGCACTGATTATACCATTCTCCCTTCTTTTGAACGTTCTTACTACCTGTCTCGCGACTCGTTTTGCTTTATTTATCGCTATCTGATTTTGTGTTTCGAGTTTTGCATCGTCGGTCATTATTACCCTCAGATCGATCGCTTTCGTGCTTCTCTGAATGTCCTGTCTATCGAGCATAATAGGCAGTCTGTTTAAGTTTCTCTTTTCTACCGTATCTCAGAGCTGAAATTTCTCGGTGTTAAATGTCATGTTGTTGTTGTCTTACCATTTGTATATTTTGCAAGGCCTCCACTTCATTTACATCGCTGATTTTTCTGCTGATCTTTGTATCGTCTGCAAAAGATGTTACTATACTGTTGCTGTTTACTCCGCTGTCTTTGTCTGTTAGCATGATAATGAACAGGAGTAGGGTCAGTACTGTACCTTGTGGTACTGAGCTGCGTACTTCCGATTCTGATGATGATAGACCTTGAATTTTGACGACCTGTAGACGTTCTCTGAGGAAGTTGTACCTGATCGGAATCCGTGCTGATTTTCGCTGAATCTTTCCAGTGTATCTAAGAAATCGTAAATTCTCTCCAACTATTCTTTCAAATACTTTGGTGAGGTGGGACGTCAATGACACTGGTCTATAGTTCTTTGCTTGAGATCCGTCCCCGCCTTTATATATAGGGACAATGTTTGCTCTTTTCAAAATGCTTGGTATTTCCCGTGTCTAGGGATCTCCATATCCAGTATATAAAAGTGTAGGTATTTCATTTTTACAGTTTATAATCAATAGTGCGTTCCAATTGTCCGGACCTGCAGCTGAATGTGGTTTCATTTCTCCTATAGCTCTTGCTACATCTTCTAGGGTAAAATCAAAGTATGTTATACACTCATTGCAATTTCTCTTCAAAGAATGTATCTGTCAGGTATCGCTTTGTCACTTTATGGAGTACTGAAAACTGATTCATACTGGGCTCTCAATGTTTCGGATATTTCTTTTGCATCGTCGGTTAGTTTTATTTCTCTTCCTTGAGGGCCCAATCGCCGCGCGCGTTTTTGTTTTCCTTTTCGCATAACTATAAACGTATTTTGGATTTTCCTTTATTGCTTCTACCGCCTTTTCCTCTTCCCCCTCTGTGTGGTCATTATTCAGGGTTTGTATTTCTCTATCGGTACCCTCCAGTTTTTCTTGTATTACTTTCCTGGCATTATCTCCGCAGTTGGCTAACTTCGCCTCCACTCTTTCTTTTGCGGGATATTCTTCTCTCTTGTCTTTCTAGCCGCTCCTCTCCTTTTGGCTGTGATTTCGGAGCATGTTTTTCTAAAATTCTCAGCGTCTTTTCTTCCAAAGTTGTTAGCATTTCTTCAGTTGTTTTATTCTCTCAAACTGTTCTCCACTCTATTTGGGCCATGTGCGATCTGATTGCTTCCCAATTTATAGTCTTGAAGTTCAAGTTGAAGGCCCCAAATTTGCTTCTTTCCCCAATATGTGTATTGTCTTTTAATGTTGTCGTCATACTTGTTGATATCTCGATTAAGTTGTGGTATGAGGTAATGGTTAGGGTTATTTTTATATCAGCAATCAATTTCGTGTTGTTCGTGAATACCAGATCTAGGCTGTTATTTTTTCTGGTATTTTCTGTTCGCTTGTATCGGCATAAACTCATTTGTGAGAACCATCAACCTTTTTGCTTGCTCCTGGTCTTCTCTTGTGCCCCCTTTGTCCTGGTGTGTGTATATATATATATATATATATATATATATATATATATATATATATATATGAATATGATGAATAAAACCACGAAGGAAAGGAAACAAAAAAAGGTACGAAAGCGCTTGAGCACCTTTTTTTTGTTTCCTTTCCTTCGTGGTTTTATTCATCATAAATATTTTTCACGTGTTACTTTCGTGAAATAATTTTCATATATATATATATATATATTCCTATCCACCTTTTTGTATTTTATAAATGGGAAGTTGTTCTCTGCAGATCATTATATTGGGGGATGAAGGGTTTATGGCCTTTATTAGCTTTCTGATATCATCAATGGCCTCCGAAAATTTTTCGGTTGGAGTGTTTGGAGGTCTGTAGATGACTATCAGTATCACATTTAGTTTTTCTATTTTCACTGCTAGGAGTTCCACAAAGCTGTTTGATTTACTTACTACCGTCTCTGTCATATGACCTTCATGTACATATATAGCACAGCCACCTTTACGTCTCGTTCTTATCCCCTCTTAGTAAGTTGAAACCCTCTATATTTCTCTCTCATCAGTACAATGTTCGTAGTTTTCACAATTTCCTTGGCAATCCTTAAGATGAGTTTCTGTGAGGTAGGGTATGCGATGTCCGCCCTTTTTCGTCCGTAAATTCTTTCAGGTACAAAACTTTGTTGAGTGATTAGTTTAGTCATATTCCTTGAATATTAGCCAGGACGATATTTGTTTTTCGTTGCCCCTTGTGCATTTCAAGTTCGTTTTCCTTCGGTATCGCTTGTTTCATTGCCCTCTAGTCCTCCGAGAGAGATCCGTTTCCGCCTATCTGTTCTGGTAGCTTCTTGCCCGAAAGCGGTTTGGCTCGGGGGTTTCCAGCTGTGTTAACTGCATCCGTGTTAACACACACACACACACACACCCACACGTCGAAACTTCTGCCTCAAAAGTATTTATTGTATAGTTACTTTTAGGCAGGACTTCTGACTCACCCTGTGTAAATATAATATAAAATAAAAGATTGTTCCATGAGAATCGTAATTCAACAAGAATACGAGAATGAAGACTTGGCACGTATTCTAGTTTTATTATTCAGAAACTACTTTCTATTATCAGTGCCTAAAATTGATATGGTGGGCATGTCAAAGTGCATAAAACTTATAAATAATAATACATTTACAATGAGGGTATTATTATTATTATTATTTATATTTATTTATTATATTATTTATTATTATTAATTATTATTATATTATTTATTATTATTATTATTATTGTATAATTAGAATTACAGAAAATTATTTATTGAAATATTTACAAATATACTAGATTGACTTACTATCTGTTGTAGAGATGTGCGAATATAGGTTTGTAAAGTAGGATTGAATTTGCCTTAAATTTTAACAAGGTTTAAATATATTAGAAGTATCGCTTTAGTAAAATCGCAAAACAAATCGGATATTGTGTGGAACGTCCAACCTTGAAAACCAAAAATGGCAAATTAGATTGTCGGAATATTGGAGACTTTCGCAATGCATAAATTATACGCGTAGCTGTAGTCATTGAAGTCTGGCTTTGTACTGAGAATGTGCGATGATTAAAATACGGAGGTCGCTTAGTTGGTTCGTCGTGTTTCAGTAGTTAATTTTGAGAAAGGAAAGATGTAAAGGATTCTTGCGGGATTGATTGTCTCTGGCGACTGATTCAGATAGTCTGTTCAAAGGCCGTAGCAATTCTTGTTAGTAAGATGCGAAGTTCAGAGCTTAAATATCCCTAGCTAGAGAATGTATAATACTGTACATCCTTTTAACTGTGGACACTTAAGATATGAGCCATATATTTTATATCAAAGAAATATATTTTTTAGTGTTTTTTAATTGAATTGTCGTTGCTTTGTAAAAACAGTGGAGTTTTTGTTTTATGTCTGTCTGTCTGTCTGTCTGTCTGTCTGTCTGTCTGTCTGTCTGTCTGTCCTCGGTTAACCTTTATTTAGCTTCCGCCCCAATTGTTCATTCTGACGAAGGTCAAGTTTGTTGCTCCATGTATATCTATGCATACAAACAAGCAAGTTCGTGCGAGTCATTTGTAATTTGTCATAAAAATAATTGGAATGTAGAAAAATTAATTATCGATCCTATTTCCTGTTTTATTCCGTCCTTTCAGTCGAGACATGAAAGAAGCTTTGAAGAGCCCTTTGAAGATACTTTTGTCTTGAGCCCTTCAGGATGTTAAGGGATGGGTTCTTGAGTTCCTTTTTTAAATTTCAATTTTCTTTTCAGTTTTTTTTTTGTTTTGTTGCGTCTTGTTTATTTCGTTGTTACACGAATTTTGTATTTGGTGAAGTACATTTTGCAAATACTGCAATCCCGATAGTTGTTTTAACGAATGAAAAATATATTTTGTGTCAGCGAGAGTTTAAGCAGTATCACGAAATTTTTACGTGTACCTTTCAAATGTTTCGTGCGACGATTCCTCATTTCACGAAGATCAAGCTCGTTGCCCCTCCTCTTGAGTTGGCCTGGTGAAGTAGAGATGGTTTCTTGCGCTCTCCACTAAGCATAGTCAGGTGCGTCCAGCTCATCTGGAATTGTTCTGAGCCAGTCGTCTCGTCGTCTTTTGAAGATATCCACCGGTACACCACTCGTGTTCCTTAGTTCGTGGGCAGCTGGTTGAACAGTCTTGGTCCTCTTGCAACAAAATTATTTTCCTTCAGGGTTAACGATGTTCCCTGTCTAACCTTTAATTTGGGAACGCGATACAATAAATATTATACCTCGTTAACCTCAATGCGTTCCGTGCGTCGCTCTCTCTCCAAACGAACGTCAAGCTGGTGGCCCCGCCTCTAGGCCTGGCTTGGTGGAGGAGCGAGTTGCTCTCTCGCGCTCTCCACCGCACATAGCCAGGTACACCCGGCTAATCTGGTACCGTCCTGAGCCAGACTTTGATCCCTGTAACGTTTCTGAGGTCCTTAGGAAGCTGGTTAAAAAGTCTTGGCCCCCTGACAACCAAGATATTTTCCTTCAGTGTTGAGGAGGTCCCTCGTCGGGCCTTTAATTTGGGAACGCTACACATTCTGCCTTTCCTATTTTCCAGCGTTGTTTGGATGGTAATTGGGTTTAGTTTGAGGTTTGATACCAGTTTTTGGATCATTTTCCATATGTAGATTATGGTATACCCCTCTTCTTCTTTCCGGGGAGTACAGATTTAGTTTACGTAGTCTTTCCCAGTAGTCGAGTTCTTTGCAGCCATCACTCTTGGCTGTGAAATGTGTGTGCGTTTCTTCTTGTTTATTAATTTCTTCCTTTTTATATGTGGACGTCAAAACTGAGCAGTATTCAAGTTTTGGTATGATCAATGTTCTCAGCAGGGGATTCATTACTGTCTTGCCCCTCCTTTTGAACGTTCTTAGTACCTGTCCCGCGACTCTTTTTGCTTTGTTTATTGCTATCTGATTTTGTGTGTCGAATTTGGCATCCTCGATCATTATTACCCCCAAGTCGACCGCTTTTGTGTTTCTCTGAATTACCTGTCTATCTGGGGCATAATATGCAGTCTCTCTAATTTCCTCATTTCTACCATATCTCAAGAGCTGAAATTTCTGTGTTGAATGTCGTATTATTGTCTTCTGACCATTCGTATATTTTGTTCGTGTCCCTCTACAAGGCCTCCACTTCATTTGCATCGCTGATTTTTCTGCTGATCGTTGTATCGTCTGCAAAGGATGTTACTATACTGTTGCTGTTTACTCCGCTGTCTATGTCTGTTAGCATTGTACCTTGTGATACTGAGCTGCGTATTTCTGATTCTGATGATGATACACCTTGAATTTTGACCACCTGTAGTCGTTCTCTGAGGAAGTTGTAGATGCATTTTCCCACTTTGCCTGTTGTTCCCATATGTTTCATTTTATGTGCTATTGTACCAGGATCGCATTTTCGAAAGCTTTAGCAAAATCCGTGTATATGACATCATAGTTTTCATTACCTTCAAGTGCATCTAAGATATTGTAATGCTCTTTAAGTTGTGATAGGCATGATCTTCCCGATGGGAATCCGTGCTGATTTTCGTTGAATTTTTCCAGTCTCCAAGAAGTCAGTTTTTCTGACTCTTCTTTCAAATGTTTTGGTGAGGTGGGTCGTCAATGATACTGGTCTATAGTTCTTTGCTTGATATCTATCCCCGCCTTTAAGGACGAGTCCGCAGCATATGCAGTCACTCTTGTTACCAGAACGTATAGGTTTTATTGTTATTCAAAACTAAATATTTTAGTAACTAGTCACTGAAATGATACACATTTTGGGATCCTTTCTCGACAATTAAATGATATCTATCTATATAAACATGTAGAAACATTTATAGAAACGAGGCATTGTAGTACAATTTACATTGTTATTTCTGGTGGACCTTAAGGTACCATCCGTCGTTAAAGGGTTAAGATGCGGGATCCTAATATATATATAGTGTGTGTGTGTGTTATCGTGCTATGTATCCTACAGTTTTTGAGAATTCATGACGACCTTTCTAAAAATAGTTCTTAAACTTTCAGCGTGAATATTGAACTGTGCATTAATCCGTATTGATCTTGCCTTTTACATTCAGCAAAACTCGGAAAATTGTGTAGGAGTGGCCAATATTTGGAGAACCGAACATATACAAATGGTAGCCCCGCGTGTAATATCGTGTCTTATTGCAGTGTTTCCCAACTTTGTTACGACGACCCCCTAACTCTCCAAAGTTATGGTTGCCCCCCCCCCTTCCCACCCACCCTATTAATTATCAATGATTCACCTGAATAAAATGGCATGTACAATTAATTATTAAACACTTACTTCATCAATGTGATGTGCGAGCTTTTCTCCGCACAAAGTTTCCAGAATTGCGGAGTCATTGATGAAATAGCGATTCTTAGTTCTTTTTCAATGATAATTAACCGAGATCGGTACTTTTTCATGAGAGCAACAGCAGAAAATCCCGTTTCACATAAGTAGGATGTAACAAAAGGGAGTGGTGTTCATAGCCTTGTCTGACTAGACTGGATATTCTTTTTTTATATTCAACCAAAACATAGCTAGATTTCCTGGATCAAATGCTTGTCTTAGAACAACTCAGATTTATCGAGTGATGGTTTGCTTTCTCGGAAGTTGTCAGTCCACAGTCAGCCTCAGCTGACTGACACACAAACTCAAACGCTGCTGGTTTAAAACAGTTGACTACGTTCCAACACACTCACGCGGCGTTGACTTAAGTATCCCATGAGGCTGCGCCTCCCTAGCTAACAGTACGCGCCCCACAGTTTGGAAACCACTCTCATTGAATAATGTGTTCAGCGTTTATTCAGCACTTTATGTACTTTGTTGGTCATATAGTTATCCATGGATTTAAAAACGAGCAAATAAAGACAAAAATACATAATTAAACAAAAAAAAACACGCAAACTATTAGTGGTAAGAGGTGACGTATTAGCGTCATATAAGTGGTAAAAAAAAATTTTTAAGCACCCTGTATATTTCATACACTGTTATACAAAGTGTTTGAAATAACCTTTTTCAAGTTTTTGACTACCAATAATTATTTAACACAAGATTACAGTCGTTCTTTTTCGTATCGGAATCGTCACGGGAGAGAGAAGATGCAAGATGACGTGCAGTAAATAGGTTCAGACTGCGAAATTGAGTTTTCGTATCATCACTTAATATAAAGGTATTCTTTTTGACTACCTTGCTAAGGATGAAAGCATTTTCGCTCACCCTTTCTACGTATCCTGCAAATTTCATTTAGTGGATTTAGGTCACTTTGTAGGCTTTACTTGATCACTTTTATGCCATTCTTTAAATAATAACAATAACAACCAAGAACAACGCGGGAGAGCTTTTATTGCTGAAATCTAATACCATTGTCATCCGTTTTTGTCTTTCGCTTTCAGATATTCTCCCAAGAGAATCTTTAGCTTTATCTTCTCTTTGTTTAGAATCATTTAAGGAACCGTTTTATTCCTTTTCATATATTATTCCGAGTATGTTCATCGTGAAAAGGTTTCGTATATCGTATATGCAAAGGTTAAAATAACGGGATTTCATTAGCGAATCACGCGAGATTGTTGGGATTTTTTCGTTCAAGAAAGGAATTATGCGCACCTGAGCTTAATTCAGTCCTTTATTTAAATGAAAACGTACGGTAATGTTCTTTATATTATCTTCACTCGTTTTTATTAAATCCAGAGTGAATCTTCTTTCTACCTGACCTGACCTAATCCAAATTAATGTTAACCAGCGCTTGAACACGCGCGGTTTTGTATAAGCTAAACGAGGCCTGGAAACGCCGCCACGCATGGCGTATGAAGCGCCGCAGGAGTGGAATTTTGTCGTGTAAGGTGTCGCTGGTCCACCAGGACGCCCGTGCCGTGTGAATGGATGTGTACGCTTCACTTTTTTACTCTTTCTCATCTTCATTACCGTCTGTATTTTACGTGCGGGCTGTTTCTGCCTTCTCACCCCAATTACGTTGGAAAATGAGATTTTAATTTATGTATATATGTATGAAATTAAATAGTATTGTAGTTTGCGACCTTTCAAATATACGGTGCTTCGAACCCTCCCCCTTTAGCATGCGAGGCCAAAACGCCGACCACTCGACCGTCTGAGGACCAGAAATCCTCCTTGAGAAATGAATGGCTTAATTCTGTTTAACTTGACTGCGCAAACGCTTATCTCGCCATCGCGTGAAAGGAGTGTTTGCGCGGTCAAGTTAGAGAGAATTAAGACAATCGCTTCTCAAGGAGGATTTCTGGTCGGACAGACGGTCGAGTAGTCAGCGTTTTAACCTCGCATACCAACGAGAGAGAGTTTGAAACACCGCTGCACTGTACATTTGAAAAGTCACAACTACAGTTCCATTTAATTTATATACAGCGTGTCCCGTAAGTCTGGAACCATAGGGCAAAATGATAAAAACGGCAATAAAAACGCCGAAGAGTCTTTTGGGGACTGTGAAATGAGCGAGGATAGTAGCGGCTGTGCCATCGTCGGTGGATGTCCTTGGAGGTCCACTGCGTGGTTTATCTCCAATAGATCCCGTTTCCCTGAACTTTGCTACAAGTTTGCCGACACAGCTGTGTATTACACTGGTATGCATATGAATTTTTTTTGTCTGCTGTGAGGGTTTTTTCAACTCATATTATATAATTCGACCATGCTGAATTCGAAAATGACATTGGTTTTCCTCAATCAGGTCAGGTTTTTTCTCTATTGGCCATTTATTATAAGTCCAATTTTATCCCAAAATTTATTGATTTTTTTAGCTTAAACACTGTAGATACGAGTAATATTATAAGAACACTCGTGAAAAATGAAAACATTGTGTGAATAAATACTTTTATTCATACAATGAATATGGAAAAAAGTTTATTGAGGAAGTAATGAAGTTTTTTTGGCTTTCTGTCTGTGTTTTTCTTCGGGCACGTCTCGCTTCAAACACCAGCAATAGTCCGCCAGCATATTGATATCCCAGTTTCCCTGGTACCTCTCTTCCATTATTTTTATATCTTGGTGAAATCGTTCACCCTGTTCTTCACTATAATCCCCGCAATTTTCAGGGAAATAGTCCAAGTGGGACCACAAAAAGTGCATTTTTATGGACATGCGCGACCCATGAGCTTTGAAAGCTTCCATCAAGTTTTCGACAACGGACTCGTATTCTGGACTTCTACGCTTGCCAAGAAAATCAGTGACAACTGATTTGAATGCCTGCCAGGCATTCTTCTCAGTTGGAGTCATTGCGTTTTCGAACTGAGTATCCTTGATCAAAGTTCGAATTTGAGGACCATCAAAAACCCCAGCATTTAGTTTAGCATCAGATATATGAGGAAATTTACTCTCGAGATATCGGAATGCTGAACCCTCCTTATTCATTGATTTGATGAAATTTTTCATCAAGCCCAGCTTAATATGAAGTGGTGGGAGCAAAATTTTTGTTGGTGGTACAAGGGGCACTGAAACGACATTATGCGACCCAGGTTCAAAATTCTCTCTGGATGCCCATTCACGCTGTGCATAGTGCTTCTCATCCGCTCGGCTATCCCATTTGCAGAGGAAACATGGGTATTTCGTGTATCCCCCTTGCATTCCCAATACAAATGCCACAATCTGAAAAAAAATGAAAATATTTAAAGAATTTAGAGAATTTGTTCTATCAGATAAAAAATCTATGCATTGGACTGTATCACTTCTGTGGGGAAGTTAAGTGTTCTTATACGCTCTCAAATAACCTTTGGAAAAACAACATAGTCAATAGCAATAGTTTACTTATGATATTAGTATTACCTTCAAATCTCCACAGATCCTCCAGTTATGTTGGTCGTATACGAGAGCATCCAGTAAAATTTTCATGTTATCGTAGCTCTCAGTAAGTTGTACGGAATGTGCTACAGGGACTGATGCAACCCTATTCCCAATGTTGAGAAGTACTGCTTTCAAACTTCGTTTAGACGAGTCTATAAATAGCCTCCATTCTGATGCGTTATATGGCAGGCCCAAGGATTCGATTAGCCCCTCAACATTGCAGCAGTACACGAAGGAAGAGGTATTTTCGTGCACTGCAAAAAAACTTGCGGAATTCTTCCTCTCGTTTCCTATACCAAGAGAATGTTGTTCCCGGAACCAGCAAGTTGTCCTCTCGAAGTCGTGAGCCCAAGATCTCGGCAGCTAATTTGGAAAGTCCTAAATCCCTGGTAAGATCATTAAGTTTGGCCTGGTTGAGAGGCCTCGGCTCATTTGAAGCGGTATTTTGAGGTATATACGACTGGAACTGGTCATTGGCATTGGTCATTGATTCATCATCAGAATCATCGAAGTCCAGGGTTTGAGGTGGGTCGGGTATTGGAATTCCAGGACCATGGGGTACAGGTCTCATAGCAGAAGGAATGTCAGGGTATACAACAATGTGTTTATTCTTCTTGTTAACTCCTGAAAATAGAAACATGGATATAAAACTTGCATATGAAATAGAAGAAGCATTCAGACAGTGGCGACTCGTGAGGGAAGGCTGCGGTCTTTAAGATATGAAATAGGTCGATGGAGTCTGTATATTTTCTTTCTTTTTCATTCATATTGTCCCTTCGGGGACAATATGAATGAAAAAGAAAGAAAATATACAATCATTGTCTATGTAAATGTAACTTGTATAACAATATGTATGTGTAAATGTAAGCACACCGGACAAAAAATTAGTCACCCCTCTCAGAATGTACCTAATAACGTGTGACGGCGCCTCTGGCCTTGATAACCGCACGAATCCGGCGAGGCAGAGACCAATTCATCATTTAGTATGCGGAGGTACGCCTGCTGGTTCAAATTCATCGTCACTGGAACGAGAGGGCCCATTTCGTGGTACGAAAAACATCCCCAGAACATCACGGAACCACCTCCAGCCTGAACAACACCTTCGACGCATTCAGGATTAAAGGCTTCATTGGACCTGCGATGTACTCGTCGCCTCCCATCATTGGAGAACAAACAAAAACGGAACTCATCGGACCAAATTACACGTTTCCAATCTGCCGCAGTCCAGTTTTTGTGCCTCTGAGCCCATTTATAACGTGCCAATTTGTGACCTGCTGTTAACAGCGGCCTCTTCCGTGGTACCCCTGCTCCAGATGTCCATCGCATACAGTTCTCGTCGCAATGTCCGTTCGGAAATTGGTCGCTGGAGAACCTCATTGGTTTCTTGGAGCAATTGTTCTCTGTTTGAAAACGATTTGCAGTTACTAGACGAGAAACATGGCGGCGATCCCTATTGTCGAGAATTGTTTTCCGGCCACAGTTACGCCGTCGATTTTCAGTTGATTGCGAACTACACCACTCTTTGTAAACTCGCTGGACAGTACGCGTTGACACACAACAAATTGGGCTACTTCAGACATTTTGTGTCCGTGGGCTCTGCCAAACACGATGGCTCCTTTTTGCCACTGAGTAACGTCTGCCTCACGACCCCATTTTGCAGACTATATCCAACACACACTTTGTTCTTCACCACCTCACGGAACAGATCTGATCCTGTGTGCTACGTCACCGCTACTTGTCACTTACCAATGCTACATCAGCGCCCTCTGTGTGACCTTGAACTTCCTACTATCGGTGCTAGTAGGGTGACTAATTTTTTGTCCGGTGTGCTTATTTTCTATAACAATATGTATATGTAAATGTATGATTACCATTATGGTGAATATTACGCTATTATGGTGAATATTACATTATGGTGAATATTATGTCAAGTTTCATACGAGGATTTCAAAATATTTAAGAAAATAAATTTATAAGCCCACCTTGGAGGTTTGTCATGCAGAAATAGCAATCTGTCACGTGATCCTTTCCTTCTCTCCAAATCATGGGAATTCCAAAAGGCAAAGATTTCGCTCTGCCTTTGCTCCATCTTCTCAAATTTTCAATGCACGTCTTGCAGCAAATATGAGGAGCGAAGTTTTTGTCCTGGTCCCGTAGCTTAATTCCAAAGTATGCTCTATACATTGTCTTCACAAATTTAGTGATTTGGGACTGGTTATTTGGCATGGTAACCGTCCCACATATGTAGCAGAATCTATTGGGATCATTTTTACACGCTCTATTCATTATGAAATATTTTATCTATATGCCTGAAAAGTAAAAAAAGATATTATACAAGTGAAACAAGTGATGATAGATGTTACTGTTCCAATTCCGCTTTGACAAAATCACGAAAAATTCTATTTTACTTATGAGGCCATAGCCGGATAACCTGAGCTGATTGAGAAAAACGGATTGCAGATTCGAAATCAGCAGGAAAAAAACTATAATAATCACTTACAAAACCCTTGACAGCAAAACTGATGCATACCAGTGTTATCGGCGCGCAGTCCGGATGCAATCTGTTAAATTCCTCATCGACCTCCCTCTGACTCCGATTTCCTACGAGCAGAATTACCTGGATGCGTTCATTCTTTCTCAAAGACATCATGCGCATTTGCATAAACGGAAAAACATGAATTACTTATTTTACCCTATGGTTCCAGACTTATGGGACACCCTATATATATATATATATATATATATATATATATATATATATATATATATATATATACACACACACACAGGGTGTCCATAAGTCCGGCTTTCTACAGGCCATAATGTCTGTGAGCGAGGAAGAACGAATCCAGATAATTCTACTCATAGGAAATCGGAGTCAAAGAGAGGCCGCTGCTGAATTTAACAGACTGCATTCAGACCGCGAGCCAATAACACAGAGTTGTGTTAGCAGACTTGTTGCAAAGTTTAAGGAAACAGGATCCATAGAAGATAAACCACGCAGTGGACCTTCAAGGAGGTCCACTGACGATGATACAGCGACTGCTCTCCTGGCTCATTTTAACAGAAGTCCCAATAAGTCTTCGGCGATTGTCCGCCGAGGCAGGAGTTCGTCGAAAAGTAGCATCCATCGCATTCTTCAGGCTCACAAATGGCATCCATATAAACTTCAGATCCTACAGAAATTAAGCGATGATGATCCCGACCGGCGGATGGAATTTTGTGAATGGGCTACGGAACAATATGCTCGGGATGCCAATTTCCCGTCCACCATTCTGTTCAGTGACGAGGCTGTTTTTTATAGAAATGGTGAGGTAAATCGACAGAACACCCGTACTGGTCTCAAAACAACCCTCACTGTATACCTCTTCAAAGGAACAAGGTGCATCTCGGGTGATGGTATGGTGTGGCATTTGGAAGGATCGCATCATTCCCAAGTAAGGGAATACCTGTACCAAAATTCCCTGATCATTGGATAGGACGTCGAGGGCCTGTGGAATGGCCAGCTAGAAGCCCGGATCTCACGTCACTAGATTTTTATCTCGGGGGCCCTTGAAAGCGCTGGTATACGCAGAGAAAATTAGGAGTGTTGAACATTTGCGGCAGCGCATTATTGGGGCATGTAACACCATTACTCCTGACATCATTCACCGTGTGCTTGCTGACTGGGTATCACGTCTGAATTTGTGTATTGAAAACAATGGTGGACATATTGAGCACGTTCTGTAAATAAAAGCTTTTGTTTTGCCTTTTTTTATTATTTTTCCTATGATGCCGGACTTATGGGACACCCTGTATATATATATATATAATATATATATATATATATATATATATATATATATATATATATATATATATATATATATATATATATATATATATATATATATATATATATATATATATATATAACAAAATTACTGATTGATGATATTGTTTTCGTTTGGATATTTATTCTTTTTGGTGACATTATTAAAATTACAAAAAAAAAATTACTGATTAATTATTTTCTATCGAACTTTTATCGAAACTGTATGATATTGTGTCATATTCCCCTTCCTGGTGAGAGCCTGCAAACCATATGGGAAACACTGAATCAAATTGTGAATGATTTTCTGCTCTCTCATCGTAGACATTTAGTACTAATAATGGCATTGAAGTATCAGTTTGGTTCGAAAATTCATCAGATCTGAATACAATTGAAGAATTTTGGTCGGTTTTGAAGAGAGAAAGGAAAAGCTTATAAGGCACCTTCGTGAATGATCGCTGAGTGATCCAGAAATTACCAATATTTGTAATTTATTGGTATAGAGTCGACGACAAGACGAATTGAAGAGGTTTTAGAAATAGAGGATGGGGGTCACGCGGAGTTTTAGAATAAAAATACTTCCCTGGCATACTTTTATTTCAATCCTAAACGTGTAATATCTCGAAATTCTATAACATGGTAACGTAAAAGCAGTGTCCCATTTTTAACGGCCAGTTCTGTAGGTATTGAAGGAAACTCTATGTAAATAATTAAATGTTGATAGTAATGTAACTTCTCGCGGTTGTTTCTTGGATGCGAGGAAGGAGTATTATAATGAATTAAAATGTATTAGACGGGAAATTAGAAAAACAGTATGTTCCGCTGTATGTACAAACGTGTTTTCGGAGTGTGTGGATCCTCGTGCGAAGTTAAACAAGGCTGCTTGCCGTCTTCTCTGCTCTCAAATGTACGAGTATTTGTGACTTACTCAACGAGGTCAAAGTAGGGTTCTGTATTATCTGCTATACCGTAAATGATGATTCGGGCACGAGAAAGCAATGTCGAAATAACTTCAGTTTCTGTATGGGAAGAGCTGAAAATACTTTTTCTTAGGCCGGCCTTACTCTGCAGTCTGCACTAACATTTATGGGCAGCAACTGCGGGCTCATTACAAGAAAGATTCTGGCAAAACCCTAATTTGTTTTATAACGGATTCTTCACAATGATACGCTAGTTACCACCAAGATACTCCGCTTCGCAAATGTTTGCTAACTACGAGGTCTCGAGCTTCCCCGAGCTAAGTAGATGAGCCCAATACAATCCATTGCAAAGAATTCAAAACGACTAATCCAGTTATCTTGGCTATTCACTGGTCCTGCCACGTACGTTTTCTAAACCAGTGGTCCGCAACCTCCTCCATACTCGTAGACCCATAGAAGAATATCGATTATTTTTGAGGACCCCTTACCGAAAATAATTTGTATATTCTAATTTTGTGTGAATTAGAATGTATCCCTCGTCCACTGCGAATCCCTGAAACTTATTCGTGGACGAGAGGTTTGCGGACCACTGTTCTAAACTATGGGCTTCACGATATGTATACGTTGACGTTTGTCATAACGTAACATAGTTACTGTTCATTTTCCGTTATTTATACTTTTGTAGTTATTGGCATCCGTACAGTATTAAGGAAATTGCCTTTCTACCAATCACTTTTTAAAAATTTTCTTCCATTTTTCGTTTCGGACACGTAAATAACTAACTCCACTAAAATGACAAATCCCGTTCGTGTCTGAGCTCCTTCAGATAAGTATTTGGTGGCTGATGCCTTTCACTTAATGCAAAAAACTGGATTGTATTCGGTATGACCAACGTTTGATCGGCCTTCTTCTCAACTCGTAATTAATCGCAAACTTCAGTTTACTGTACGGTGCGTTCGAAAAGTCTCTCCGCAGTCAACGTGCTATGGCCAGTATATGCGCGCTAAGCCGGTTTCAACCGATTTAAACTCGATCGTGTCAGTACTGTAACAGAGTTGGAATCGTGGCAATAGCGTGTGTCGATAGTTTGGTAAAAAATTCATGAAACACCATTGCACGACCAGAAAATCGGCGTTTGGGTTGCAATATCAAGAAAGCGAATAGTCGGTACCATTTTCTTTGAGAACACGATAAATGCTGAACGATACTGTTCAGAAATTCTGTATCCATTTATTGGACAGCTAAACGAAATGGAAATACTGAATGCATACTTCCAGCAAGATAGTGCCACGGCACACACTGCTCACCTTTCGATGGAGCTACTGCACGATGTGTTTGGGGATCGCGTAATTTCAAGGGGGCTTTGGCCTCCACGATCCCCAGACCTTACGCCGCCCGACTATTTCTTGTGGGGAGCGGCAAAAGTGTTTATAAAGACCGCCCGAAAATAATTCAGAAATTAAAAACCGCAATATCCACTTACGTTGCTTCAATATCATAAACACTTTAAAAAAAGGGTTTGACAACAAGTGTAGACGAGTTGCTCTGTGTCCGCAAAATGGTGGCAAACACTTTGAACACATGCTGTAAAATCAAAAGGTTATGTATTAAAATCACTAAATCATGGTTGAATGAAAACATTGTACTTTTTCAATTTCCTATGCGTTTAACATAGCACTGCGGGGAGACTTTTCGAACGCACTGTATAATGAGTCTTCCATCAATCGCATAAAAAATGGCCCCCCTCGTCCTCTTTTTTATTTAGTATAACAGAAAGAACATTTATTTTATTTGAAGTAGAAAGTAAAATAAAAAATCTTTTGCGACAGTCTGACCGTAAATTTTTTATTTTAACGTTATTTTAATGCATTACCAAATAGCTGTCTACTGTAGATGAACACACACACACACCAGGCGCGTATCC
Source organism: Bathynomus jamesi (assembly GCA_023014485.1). NCBI lineage: Eukaryota > Metazoa > Arthropoda > Malacostraca > Isopoda > Cirolanidae > Bathynomus > Bathynomus jamesi. The sequence continues at coordinate 86,659 of JAJOZX010005193.1, forward strand.
AGGGGGGGGGGGTTCTGGGGGTCGAAACCACCCCAGCTCAGCTTAGGTCAGGGCTGGTACACTCGACGCCTTTCCTGGTTCCTTATCTAATACCGAACTTTCATCTTTCATCAGTTTTCACCATGTTTTGTTTGGCATTGGGGCTAGCAATGATTAATTATGAACTAAGGTGAAACTTGAATTACCTCTCGTGTTTGGGATTTTTTCAGGTTGAGCGTTCTGGCTGAATTCTTTACACTTTATGGAAGATTCACACAAAACAATAACTGAAAGTGTAAATCAGGGTTGACACAGAAGTGGGTAACCCGTTTTTCCCCCCACGGTTTTTTTTTTTTTTTTTTTTTTAAACCACTTGAAAAACCCGTATTTTACCCACCCAGGCGGGTTTTTTCAAAAGTTGCCATTTCTTTTATATTTATCTGTATTTTTTCATTAAAATAGGAATACCATTTGTTATATTTATAATTACTAACTAATGCTCTATAAACTAAACAGGTTATTCAATCTATGTAGCATTAAAAAGTTTAGTCAATAAGTTTACATTTGTATTACAGCATTGAACAGTTGGTTATGAAACTCATTGAAAAACAAAATTAAAATACAGTATGTGTGAAATGATCCAAAACCAAATAGCAAATTCCAGTATTTAACTATTAAATTATTATAAAACTATAAGACAGTATGACTCATAAACATTTTTATAATTACTCCATTGTCTCCATGACCATATAATCAGAATCTACCTCTAGAGGTGAAGTTGCTAAGCGCAAGTACCTGTGTATTTTAACTAATTTTGTGGCCTTATCTACACCTAGCCTGTTTCTTAATTTTGTCCAGACCAAACCAAAAGTAGAGAATATTCTCTCAATGGATGCAGAACTTCGGGGACAACTAAGCAAATGTTTAAAATATTAACAAAAATCAGTTGGCAGTGTTCTTTTTTTTGCTGTGCGATTTTCCATAAGCTGCAACCATTTTGTAGGTCTATCTTTATACATGGCAAGAACTTGTGGTTGAAACATTGAAGCTGGAAATATTCCATCATCTTTAATCCTAAAAGCCATGAACTGTGGGAGAAACTCAGACTTGCGAGTTGTTATCCACTCTTCTGCTTCATCTTCTTGCTCAGCACTCAAGTTTTGCTCCTGCATAAATAAACACAAGAATATGAATACGAGAACAATGTCAATCTGGGAGGAATAAGTGATTAATTTTTTTATTTCTAAATAGATATTACGGCAGCTCAATAAAAAAAAAATCTACTATATAGTAGTTAGCTAAAGACCATATTACACACCTATTTAAGTATTGTACATTACTAGATATTTTAACATGTACACTACATACCACCTATTTGAGCTAAAAATCTTGAGCAAAATACAACCACAGTGCGTGTCTAATCTAGCATAGGGTAAATAAAAAAAAAAAAAATACCTAATGCAGAAGGATCCATCAAGTTGGCAATATAGAAGAAAGGTTCAATTGCTTCATCCATTCTTGACTTGATGCTTGATCTGTAAGGTTCCAGTGCTTCACTTTGAAGTAGACTTATCCAAACATCAGTTGCAGTGGACAATGTTGCTGAATCACTTTGGAGCTGTAACGAAATATTTTTGTTTTCATATTCTATGGTTATAGTACACGTAAAACTATGTGAATAATACATGTTTATTTCTACTTATTTACCATATTGAGAGCTTCAGCTACTTCTGTAATTTGCTTTTGAAGGTCCACTACAGTGATGGCGAACCTTTTTATCCAAGTGTGCCAAAATTCGTGTTTTTTAAATAATAATATTGTTGGCGTGTCACTCGCATACATGCATTTTAAATTTAACTACAAAATCATAGATAGCTGACTTATTAATCGAAAGTACTAGGACGTAGACGATTTATTGCAGTTTTTCATCAGAATACCAAACATTTTTCAACATCCATCGCGTGTCACCGGAAACCTGCGGCGTGTCACTGCTGACACGCGTGTCATAGGTTCGCCATCATTGGTCTACTATCTCTCTGTACAGATGAGTGTTGGCCAAGACTTTTGTTATATTGTCATCGATCTTGTTCATTGGATATCTCAACATATTTATAAAAGTTTTTATGAATGTTTCAGTACAAAGCTTTTTGACTATTCCACCGAGTGTCATTAGGTATTTGTGGTATCATTCCTCCTCTTTCTTGGAGCCATCCCTATGAATACAAAAAAAGTTATTAATTCCTATTTATAAGGATATAATTCATTCAATACAAGTTACTATTGTACAAGAAAGTAAAAATTAAAACTTGAGCCACGTTTCATATTAGAATAAATAGATACTTTATCAAACTAATTTGATAATTTTAATTAAACTTCATAATACTGTAGCTACCATGATACATACATGAGGCTGATGATGGTTTCTGAAATATTCTTGAACTTCAACTACATGTTTCATAACAGTTTGAGGTGTAGCTACTTTTTCCAGCAAATTAAGATAGTGGGCTGAGCAGCCATATGCAATGATGTGGTCCACTTGTTCGTCCTCTTTCAGCAATTCCTTCATTCGTTTCATTTTAACCTCATTGTCTGTGCATATTGCAAAAACCTGTTGTAGAACACAAATTTTTATTGTAACATTTTATATCAATTTACAGATTGAGTACAGGAATAAGTTCCATCAGAGACTTGGTTATTTAAAAAAAAAAAAAATCCAAAATTTACGTATAAAACATTTAAAATTAGTTAAAGTAAAACAGATTAAATTATATATTTCATTATGTACTATATCTAGGAACCAAATCTCTGACTGTCAGTACAATAAATTCAGTACCAGTATTACAATATTTTGCAGTATTTTATTTCGAATTATTTTGTAAGGACGTCAATGATTGTTTTCAGTTTCAAGAATAATATGAAGAAATTTTTTTTATAATTAATAGTATTAATTACAATTTAATTATTGATAACTATTGTATTTTACACAAGTTCCTGTTCCCAGATGTATATTAAAACTTATTTTTTCAATAATCAAAGACAAAATAAAATTGTGCAATTTATGGAATCAATATCTATGTAAAAGCTCACCTTTTTGTTGTACTTTTCTTTGATTTCTTCAACTGCTGAATTAACTTCTTGCAGACAATATTCTGAAGTTTTCTTTGCAGATCCTGAATCAATGGCTTTAAGTAGAAATGATGTTTGACCTGTGTGCACTGATGAGGCTAATATAGGGTTATTCTTACAGATGACCATCCATCCATGCGTAATGTCAATGTGCAATCGGCTGCACTCAACTGTTCTTTCAGACTATTCTCTACATCATTGTAAACTTCATCCAACAAATGCCCTGCTAGATCCTTGCGTGATGGAGTCTTATAACCTGGTCTCGCAATATTCATCACTTTAAAATATTTCTCTTCAGCAGTCTGGAAAGAAAGATTGCTAGCATAAAAAAATCTTGCAATTACTTTGTCTGTTGCTTCTTGCTGTGCTGGAGTTGTTACAATTGAAAAATCTCTTATTTTTGGCTGTACAGTCCTGTGGTGGCTATGTACCCATTCTTGAACTGACTTTGCTTTCTTTTTCTGTGTTGTTTTGAATGCTAGTACTGAAGCAGTTGATGTTGTACTCGTTTGTTTCATCGTCAGAAAGCATCAATTCTTCATGCGCTTCATCCGAATGGCTTGATGACACAGAATGCTTAGGTGAAGGGTTTTCATAGCCTAATGATGTAACTCGTTTAGGGCATTTATTTAAATGGGCTTTTATCCGTTCAATTTTACCACTTATTTCAGTGTTACAATACTTGCATACAACTTTATTTGTTCCTTCTACACTTAACGCTTCATTCCATTCACCCTTACTTTTTCTTCCTGCACCTGCTACACAGGGCTATTCAAAATGATTCACCTGATTTCAAATGAGAATATTTTTTAATGTTACAAATACAGAGTGATTTGTGATACATCAACCAAAAGAAAAACTCCAAATTTTGTCTCTCACCTCATAAATGCTCTATGTGACTTCCCCTAGTTACACGGCAACGTCGACACGATAGTCGAATTCCTCCCATACTCGCTCCAGCATGTCCGTTGTCACTGACTCTACGGCAGTAACAATGCGAGTTCGGAGCTCATCCAAAGATGTGGGCAACGGTGGCACGTACACAGTATCCTTAACGTACCCCCAAAGGAAGAAGTCGCACGGTGTAAGATCCGGCGACCTAGGGAGCCAGCTGTGGAGCACCAAGTCATGGGGCCCACTGCGACCAATCCAACTGCGAGTGAGCAATTCGTTGAGAAAACGGCGAACATCCAAATGCCAATGAGGCGGCGCCCCATCTTGCTGGAAAATGTAGTCGCCGGAATCTTCGTTCAATTGGGGAAATAACCAGTTCTGCAACATATCCAGATAGGAGTGACCAGTCACTGTGTTTTCCTGAAAAAGAAGGGGCCGTAAACCTTTGCCCGGGAAATGGCACAGGGTGTTAACTTTAGGTGAGTCGCGCTCGTGCTCGATTGTTGCATGTGGGTGTTGCGTGCCCCATATGCGAAGGTTGTGACGGTTCACCTTGCCACTTAAATGAAAAGTTGCTTCGTCACTGAACACCAGGCGGGAAACAAATTCGTCATCCTCCATAGCCTCCTGCATAAGATCGCAAAAGTTCTGTCGTTTTAACTTGTCCCCCGGCCGTAGAGCCTGCAACAGTTGCAACCTGTATGGCTTCATATGCAAGCGCCGTCTCAAAACACGCCAAACAGTCGTCTGAGGAAGTCCCAATTCTCGACTGGCGCGGGTTGTTGATTTCCTCGAGCTACGTTGGAAACACACTGATTCTTTGCACATTATCCTCAGACACGCGCGGTCGTCCTGTGGACTTGCCTTTACACAAACATCCTGTTTCCTCGAACTGCCGATACCACCGACGGATGCTCTGAGCACCCGGTGGACTTGTTCTGTAACGTCGACGAAACTCACGCTGCACTGTGACTACCGATTTACAGCTCGAAAACTGCCACACACAAAACGCCTTCTGCTGTGCGGACGCCATTTTCACACTGACTGTTTGTTGCTAGGCTAGGCCACGGCGACGGTTGGAGCCCTCTCGCGGTGATCTTGTAAAACTCAGAGATTTCCTCTTTCATGTAGTGTATGCCCAGTTGATACACGGTTGATAGGTACGGAAGTATTCTCAGTTGAAATCGGATGAATCATTTTGAATAGCCCTGTATATATATGTCCGGCATCATAGGAAAAAATTCATATTTTTCTATTTCTACAAACCATAATTCATATTTTTTTCTTTCTACAGGCCATAATGTCTGTGAGCAAGGAAGAACGAATCCAGATAATTCTACTCATAGGAAATCGGAGTCAGAGAGAGGCCGCTGCTGAATTTAACAGACTGCATCCAGACCGCGAGCCAATAACAGAGTTTGTTAGCAGACTTGTTGCAAAGTCTAAGGAAACAGGATCCATTGAGGATAAACCACGCAGTGGACCTTCAAGGAGGTCCACTGACGATGATACAGCGACTGCTATCCTGGCTCATTTTAACAGAATTCCCAATAAGTCTCTTCGATGATTGTCCGCCGAGACAGGAGTGTCGAAAAGTAGCATCCATCGCATTCTTCAGGCTCACAAATGGCATCCATATAAACTTAAGATCCTACAGAAATTAAGCGATGATGATCCCGACCGGCGGATGGAATTTTGTGAATGGACTACGGAACAATACATATTGAGCACGTTCTGTAAATAAAAGCTTTTGTTTTGCCTTTTTTATTATTTTTCCTATGATGCCGGACTTATGGGACACCCTGTGTGTGTGTGTGTATATATATATATATATATATATATATATATATATATGTGTGTGTTGTATATATTGTGTGTGTGTGTGTGTGTATAATACTATAAAATTATTTTACATTCAATCTTACACAATAATAATAATAATTATAGCTGACAGCTATCAAATAAAATTTAGTGTAGTGTACAGTATTTAAATAATTAATAGTTACAATCAAGTGTGTCAAGTGCTGATGCCTGACACTATTTGTTAACAAACGCTTTTTCTCACTACTGGGAACCACCTGAATACTGTACATTGCATTATTTGATCATTACTGACTAACCCTGAAGTATGAACAGAGCACAACATCTTCAAACAAGTTACACAGATCACTCCCATGAATTGTCACCCTTTGTTAATTGGGTGGAAATCTGTTTGAACATGTGTGCTGTCAGGGGTTGTTGAGTTTGCTAAATGAGTTGCGTGTTTATCCGAAATACAGTACATGAGTCATGAAATATTTTATAAATTAAATACAGGTGTATTTTATTGTCAACTGTATTCCTCTTATAAATGTTATCATCATCTTATACCTCTAAACCATTTAGCAGGTATAAAAAGATAAATAACATTAATTAATATTGTATTGGAGACTTATAATAACATAGTTTTGAAAAAACCCGGTTTTCCCGTTTTGTCCAGGTTTTATTGAAAAAATCCGGGTGGGCTGGGTTTTTCAATAAAGTGGGCAATTATGCCAACCCTGGTGTAAATAGTGTATTAATTCAATGTGTTCAGGATTGCTGACAGATCCTCCACCCTCGCCTTTTTGAAATTGCTGGACACACACACACACACACACACACACACACACACACACACACACACACACACACACACACACACACACACACAGGTTGTTGGCGGGTTTTGCTTGTTTAACTCTTTGAGGACCACGGGACATGTGTGTTCCAGCGGAAATAATAATATAAATTGTACAATGATGCAACGTTTCTACAAATACATCTAAATGTTTATATAGGTATCGTTTAGTTGTTGGAAAATTAACCCCAAAATGCGTCATTTAAGTGACTATAGTTACTAACATATCTAATTGTGAATACCAATAACACCTAAACTTCTAAGTTCAAAGAAATGTATACCGGTCGTCAAAGGGTTAAGGAAATATTTACACGGTGGTACAGTACCACTTTTGACCCCATTTTCATTATGCATAAATTAAAACTAAAGAAGAAATATGATTTTAAATAAAAATATATCTCAAATCTTTTCCGAATTATATTTTGAAAAACAAACTTTTCAGTATTTCAAAAAAATAAAATATTTTTCTTTTATTCCAACCATTTTCAATTTTTCTGACTTATTTTGTTAGGATTTTATAATATATATAACCTTTGGTTAGCTTCCGCCCGAATTGTTCATTCTGACGAAGGTCGAGCTTTCCACTCCTTAACGTGGAATCCGAACCACGCCCCACCAGCAGCCCAGCGTCTTAACCACTAGGCCACCCAGGGTACCCATTTATCTACCAACCACTTTCTTTATTGTGTGGAAGGATGAACGGTCAGCGACGCTAACCACTACACGAGCGAGGTGTGTATATATATATATATATATAATATATATATATATATATATATATTACTCACGCTGTTATCCGATTCATTCAACCGTGAATCGAGTTATATCCGCGGCTCGCCTCCCGCTAGCCCATCATAATGCGCCTCAGTCAGTGTGTCCGCATTTCATGGAGTACGCATATTCGCTCGTGGCTTCGCATATCTTCGCGTCTTGGGGTGAGTACGTACTACTAAATTGTACATTATACTCTAATAGAATAATACTGTGTACGGTGGCGAAAACTTGGTTAACCATGAAATCGGGTAATCCGTGATCATGGTCCGCCTTTGAATCGAGTATAACCGAGTGAGTACTGCGTAATTTTTTTTTTAATTTTACTTTTAGTAATTTTCAATGGTAGATTAATTTCGGTTTGGTTTAGTCCAAAATTGGGCAATTTTACAATGTGTGTAACGAGAGTTCGAAACGTCTATTTATCCCTTTACTGCCCCAAAGGACAAATTTGTAACCTTTCAAATACACGCATTCATTACTTAACCCTACAAAATATTTGGGCAGTAAAGGGTTAAATAAACGTCAATAACATGGTTAGAAACGTACGGTTGAGATTACCATTTGGACCTTGAGGAACCATCTTATCCCCATTATGCTTATTAATAGCCCATCCCATCCCCGATGGGGAGGCGAAGTATGGTCTCATTTCCCCTTAGTGCCACATCGAGCGCATTTGCACCCTCGTAACCCCATGGGGTCAGACGCGGGGAATATATTTTTAATTGTCTCGGGAATGTTTACGACCTCCTTCTCCTTACGCATTTAGTTTTGAGTAATTATTTCTTTGGACTACGGGAGTCGTCTTCGTGTGCCGCGGACGTACGTACATATACGCGTACATTCATACGCTCGCTATGTATCTTAAAATACTCGAGGAAAAGGAAGCGGGATTCCGAGTAACATACTTCCGTATATGGTACATTATACTTTCACGATCAGGGAATGCAGAAACGAAGATGACAGTTTTTATCCTGATGAGGATTATCAGTGTGTGTGTGTGTATGAACAATTCGGGCGGAAGCAAAGCCAAGGTTAATGAAGGTTATTTAATCGTCGATGCGCACGCAATCTAAGTGCGAGTTAACACTGTTTTTTAAATTTTTACTCTCCAAACCTTTATGGTCTGATAGGACAGTGTAGCCTATTGTCCGAATGTTTTGGTTCCTCGTGCGGAGTTAGACGAGGTTCCTTACTTTCTCCTCTAATTAATTACTTTTCTTAATGAGGAAGGAGTCGGATATTGTCTGAAACAGAAAACACAAATTAATAAACTGTGTTGCAGTATTTAAAAGGAGTACATAATAACAGTTTTAAAGAAAATGACAAGCACAAAATACGCAGATTTGATAGTGGGTAGTAGGAATTAAGGAGTTGTATATAATATAAGTTTATAAAGATGTAGCAATGTCCATTCTCACATACACTCCATACAGTATATTTTATTTACATTACGTGACGTCATAGTTTAATACTAGCCGCCTAATACAATTTTTAGTGTCATATAGGTTAATTAGAAGCGAAAATGTGTTTTAAAACATTTTACTGATCAAGAAAAACGTCATAACTCTCTCTACAAAGCGAAATTAAAATTTATTGTATTTCGTAGGAAACTGCCAGTCCGCCATTTTGAATTTCATTTTGGGGTGTTCCCGGGTCCAATTTTGTCGGATTTTGGATATGTTATTCTGCAATGGTTCCTGAGCTGGAAACAGTTTAGAAAGCTTCTGAAGCAATTTTGCCCAGGTTGAAGCTATTTTTGCTCTAGATTGCCTGGACTATATATACTGTATATTAGTGAGAAATAAGTGGATGAAAAGACGGTAAATACTGGTTTTATTAGCAAACGTTTCGGAAAAAATTAATTCATTATCAGTGCTAAAAAGTTAAAAGTATCAGCAGATGTAAGATAAATAATTACATATAATGAAAAAATACTCATAATATACATTATTATTATAGTATTACATAATTAATTGTAGAATAGTAAAAAACAATCTATATATATATATATACACACCTCGGTGGTGTAGTGGTTAGCGCTGACTGCGAATCCATCAGCCCTGGGTTCGATTCCTGGTGACGGCAGGCGGCGCGCAGCTAACCCAGCTGTTCATCCTTCCACGCAATAAAAAAAATATTGGTTGGTAGATAAATGGGTAGCCTAGTGGTTAAGACGCTGGGCTGCTGATCAGGAGGTCGTGAGATCGAGTCCGGGCAAGGACTTCGTAACTTCTAACCACCCGTGGTGGGTCGTGGATTCCACGTTAAGCTGTAGGTCTAAGGGGGAGCAACAAGCTTGACCGTCAGAATAAAGAACTGGACGGAAGCAAACCAAGGTTAACCTATATATATATATATATTATATATATATATATATATATATATATATAACAAAACTTGATTCATAAATTATGGTCTCCGGTTTTTTTTTTTGGGGGGTGGGGGGGGTGAACGTTGGAAGCCGACTTGGAAATTAAGTAAACAAAAGAAAGGCACGACCTTCCCCCTCCCCATGTGTTTGACCTCTCAGCTTTTTTATTATCCTCAGTGGACCCGTTAAGGGGAGTACTATTTTTACCGCGTCACCTTTAGATGCAGTCGTTGAATATTGTTGGTTCCCTTTCTAAATATTGTATTTGTAAAGGCGTGTAGTCGTTTCAGTCCAGATTTCTCGGCTCCGCTTGGTTAAGTAAGGTTACGTTAAATTGAGTGATGCGTTCAACGTCCAGTTGTCCTGCCAGACTTCAGTGTTTATGTATTTATTTATTTTATTTTTTTGAGAGAGAGAGAGAGAGAGAGAGAGTGAGTTACAAGGAGTTACAAGGAAAAGAAGTACCTCAAAAGGCCTTGCGGCCCATACCGAGGAGGTACCAATGGCAACGGGTGCCAGGGAAAATTTTGTCTTTCAACTATGCTAGCAGTAGTAGAAAACTGGATAGAAAGTAGAAGGCTCTCTCCTCACCCTCCGCTCCGCTCCCTCCTGCCAGAGGCAGGTACGGAAAAAGGTTGAAGAAAATACCTTGACCCTGGAAAAGTAGCCAAGGAAATTTTACAGGAAAGTGGAGAATATATAAATAGCTCTATATTTAGCTTGCTCACAGAGACCGAGCAAGCGAACTCCTGCAGAGTTTTCTGAGGTTTTAATCTTAAACTATGAGTGTGTTCAGTACTTTGTCTAGCCTATTTTTAAACAGATTTACACTTTGACTGGAAACAACCTCTGAGGGAAGTTGGTTCCAGATATTAACTATTTTATAGGAAAAGAAATTTCCGCAGACTGAGGTCCTAAATGTCTTTACACACTCAAATAGTGTGCAAGATTTCGTCTAACCTTTTCTTGAACTGATCCACAGAGGAACTGTTCACAATTTCCGAAGGTAACCTGTTCCATGTGTCACAGATCTTATACGTAACGTAATTCCCACACACACTAGTCCTAAACCGTTTCAAATCCAACTTCCAACCATTGTTGCGAGTTGGGTTATCATTTAAACTAAACATACTTCTAAAATCGACATCGTTGAACCCTCGTAAGAGCTTGAAAACATCGATCAGTTGACCGCGCAGCCTCCGAGTTTCAAGCGAAAACAAGTTCAGGGCGCGTAACCGTCGATTGTAGCCCATATGCCTAACGGAAGGGATCAACTTTGTGGCCCTCGCCTGCACTCGCTCCAGCCTCTCAATATCTTTCCTGAGGGTGGGCGACGAGAGAGAGAGAGAGAGAGAGAGAGAGAGAGAGAGAGAGAGAGACACGTCTCTCAATTACAAAAAAAAAAATTTTTTAAATGCATGGCATGAATTGGGTGAGGGCATGGTGTGGAAAATCTGATTTCTGTTCTTAATTCTTGTTTCCGTATGTTCGATGTTTTTGTAACTATACCGAGTGGTTGATGTGCGATCGGCACAAGTATATTATTGGTTAGTTTATACAGCGGTGCTATTTAGTGTATGATCTGTGTGTGTGTGTAGCGTAATTGTAAAGCTAGCTTATATATTCTTTCCTGTAAAATTTCCTTGGCTACTTTTCCAGGATCAAGGCACTTTCTCAACCTTTTCCCGTACCCGCCTTTGGCGGGGAGGGTGGGGGAGAGCCTTATGTTTTTCTATCCATTTTTCTACTACTGCTAGAATAAGCTAAAAATTAACCAGTTTAATAATGAGAACCTCCCGGAGTAGACCGAAAGGTCTTTGAGGTTTCCTCTTGTCCCTCTTTATAACCCCCTCTCCGAGCTTTTACCGGACTTAATATCTCAGAACCCGACGTCTGTCAAAATACCTAGTCATTAGTTAGGCTAGAGTTCGTCCGAGTTGGTCCTTGAACGGAGTGACTCGTGACTTTTAAAAATAGATTATATATGAAACCTTATATTTAAAGAGCTTGTTGGGTCTACTGCACGAAATCATTTTGAAGACAATGTGCTTCGCCTTCAACTGTAGGCCTCTTTGATCCGTTTCGTCTTTTTGTCAGTCTTCTCGTGTCAGTGACTGTCCGTTTCTCAATTCGAGTGAAGATCCAGACGAAGGAAATGCTTAAATGCTTACAATGACATCACCTAAAATATAAGAGGCAACTATATCCAAAATTGTCCGGAAAATTTTTCACTCATTATTTAAATATAGAAGTAAAGACAACCCAACCAAATTATACGAATCATTTAGTCACTTTTGATTAATCTTTGTACAATATTATGAAAACTGAGAGGAAGAACTAAACATTTGTTTTTCTCTTCTTTTAGCGTACATTTTGGCCAGCGCTATTCTGTGCATCATTTGCTTGATGATGGATTTGGTCGCGACCATTCTTACGGGGATGGGCCTCACCTTGACGGACCTGACGAAGAAAGCCAAGTATTATCGAAACGCCGTATGGATGATGACTTTTGCACGTACGTGTTATAGTGTTATGATTTGCAGTGTGCTATTTATCGTATTAAAAATGGTGCCCCGACGATAATTTCGGTTATAACTTGAATGGGATTACTAATATTCGTAGTAAGAACTTTTTAAGTGTTATAGGTGTATAAAGTTCTAGAACCGATCAGTAGCGGATGAAGGAATGCTAAAATAAAATTCCAGTAACTTCTTTTAAGAAGTTGTGTAGGAATGTGGCGACAACAAGGTAAAGTTAATTGTGAAAGAGTAAATCATGAATTTGGTATACAAGTTGCGGAACAAATGGATATGAATGAGATGTGGTACGGTATGTGTACCAGGAAAATATGATTAGAAATACAAGGAGTGTGTGGAGTTGTAAAAACGGGTGCGAAGAGGAGGGCAACAGCGTGGTGGGATGCCGAGGTTGCATCAGCGGTTGAGGATAAAAGGGGGAAATTGATGTGTGCAGGAGAATAAAGAGGGGTATCAAGAGAAATGTGAAGAGATTAGTGTGGCAGAAGAAACTGTAAACAATGAGCTTGACCAATGGTGGGAGCAGCATATAGGCAAGAAAAGTGTTACCATTGCAGCGCTGATTGCGAGGTATACGTGGCTTTTATAGATCTTGAGAAAGCGCATAATAAAGTAAGTAGAGAAGCACTGTGGCAGGTCTTGAGTGCTGTAATGAGGGGATAATCGTGGGGTTTGCAGTAGACTCATGAATGCGGTGAAGAGTATGATAGAAATAGTGCATGCGTGAGACTAATAAACCGAGTGATTGGCTTGATGTAAGTGTTGGTGTATGTTAAGGATGTGTATAACAAATGAATGTATGTGATGGTTCAATCTGTTTATGGATGGAGAGATGAGAGGTGAAAAAGTGCGACTGCTAGAAAGGAATTAATCTGGTGTTCTAGAACCGAGAACATGAAGGTGGGATCTATCGAGCCTGCTGTATGTGAATGATGGTGTCGTTATTTGCCCAGAATGAGGGTGGTATGCAAGAGGTTAAGAGTTTTGTGGTGTGCGAGAGAAGATTGTTGAAAGTGAATGTGGGGAAGAGCTAAGGGTGTGCGATTCGGATATTTTTATTTTTATTCGATTTTCGATTCGACTGCGACTGTGCACTGCACTCACCTATACTTTACAATTTACATGCACCAGCACCAACAGAACAACATACTGAAAAGCGTAATAAACAACTGAACCCAAAGAACCGGTCCAAACTTGTCACACCGCAAGGCGCGCGCACGTGATTCTGTAACATCACAAAATCAAAAGCTGACCATGCGTATTGAGCGCACTCAGATCTTTATAAAAGCGTAATCTCTCAAATATCCAACTATTTTAAACCTTATATTATTATTATTATATTATATAGGGTGATTCAGCAAAGAGTACATTAAATTGGAGGATGAAATCTTTGGATAATTCTAAACCACAATGTGTCTATGGTAAACTCAGATTCTGCATAGTTTCCATGTTACAATACATTTAAGATGTTGTATTAATGAGAGTGAATATGAAGTGAAACCCCCGTAGGTTTTTGTAATCATTTATTCACAGATCTCTACAGTGTGACCCCTCTTTGTTACAACCTAAATGATGCTCGGGCAAAATGTTCTCTTCTGGAACGCATCAGACATTCAATGGTACGACGTGTACAGGCCTGCATTGAGGTAGAAGGGGGCAACTTTGAACATTTCCTTTAGGTTGTAACAAAGAGGGGTCACACTGTAGAGATCTGTGAATAAATGATTACAAAAACCTACGGGGGGGGGGGTTCACTTCATATTCACTCTCATTAATACATCATCTTAAATGTATTATAACATGGAAACTATGCATAATTTTACATTTTACCATAGACACATTGTGGTTTAGAATTATCCAAGGATTTCATCCTCCAATTTAATGTACTTTTGCTGAATCACCCTGTATAATATATTATTTATTTATTTATTTATTTTTTCAATTGTTATTCCACAGTTTCGACATTCCATGGTTTTGGGGTAGTGCCAGTTTATCGTCTCGACAGGTTACAGTTAGGGAATCGAAGACTCGAAATTTTTTTTAGCTCTAAGTCGGGCCGGGTTTCGATTCTTTTACTGAATCGACCCGAATCGACATTTTCGATTAATCGCACAGGTATTGATTGTGGAGAGAGAGAAATTCGGATCCTCACGTGATGGTGAATGGTGAAAAACACGGTGTCACAGTCTTTTAAGTATCTAGGATGTGTATTGAGCAAAAAGAGGTACGAGTGCGGATGAAGTTAACAGTAGAGTGAATCAAGGAAGAAAGGTGGCGCGTGCACTGAAAGCGGAGACTGGACCGAAATTCTGAGAAATGTTCACATGAAGGTGTGTTAGTACCAGGGTTGGCCCGATTTGACCCGACCCAGTTGTCCCCGGTGAGTTTTTCAGAAAAAAAAATAGCAAAAAAATCAAAACAAAATCCACGCAACTGGGTTTTTTCAGGTTTTTTCAAAAATAAATCGGTCACTAATAAAATGTAATAGATTAATCCTTGCACAGTACTCATTACTGAAATACACTGAAATATGGATCAGTAAAAGATTCCACATTCACACAACTTGACTGAAATATTACAAACCTTAATTATTTGAGCATTTTATTTTCAAGCAAAACCTATACCCAATGCCCAATGAAAATACCTCTTGTGGTAAATAGTTATTTTTGTAATAAGCTGTCGGTTATTTAGAGGAAGATCGGTTGAGATAGATAACCTGAGAAATATGTGTGACGTGCGTCGAATTGATAGAGTAAGAAATCGTTTGGTTCTGGAAAGATGTGTTCAGAAGTCAGTGGAAGTGAAAATTGAGAAAAGTGTGTAAAGATGGTTTAGATATGTTGAAAGAATGGAGAAGAAGAAAAGAAAATAGTGAAAGTGCACAGGAGTGTTTACGAAGGTGAGAGAAGAGGAAGGCCGAGAAGATGGATGAACCTGGTGAATGATTGCTTCAGTAAATGTGGAATTGATCTGGGTGATGCACGAGAAGTGGCTGCAAATTGGTTTGAATGGACGTGGTTTGTTAGAAGCAAGTTCGGGGCTCTCTTATTTCTTACAAGGCCTGGAAGCGCCGCCATGTATGGCATATAAAGCGTCGCAGGTGTGGAATTTTGCTATGTCGTGGGCGCTGGCGCCACCAGGATGCTTGTGTGAATGGATGTTCATGTTTACCTTATTGTTTCAAACTATTTGAGTCGTATTTAGATCCTACTTCCATAGGCTATACTTCGAATAGTTGAAAATTCAGATATTCAGACTTCGACTGGTATTAAATACGAGGCGTTGTGAGTACTAGTGATGAACTCGATATGGGTGAGAAAATCCGTTTTCTATACCATCATATTCTCCAGGATGTACCCTTTTAAATGGCACATGATGCAAGTTCGTCACTACCCCTCGCAAGATTCAGTTCTTTTAAGGGGGGGAAAAACCATGCGTTTAGGGTTTTTGGCAAAATTATGATGAATTCTAATTTGCAAAACTTTGTAATCCATTTAATGAAAACATAGTTCTACCGAGTTCGTCACTAGTATTCGCAACGCTTAATATATTGTTATAATTCGTTATCATTCGTAAAATTAAATATATTTTCCATCCTTTTAGAAATAAAATAGTGCTTCTGTTTTAAAACTGTTAAAAGTGAGGTTGAAGACTTTATTTATATTTATAACCAACTCCTCCCTCCACTTCGTAACTTGACGGTAAAAGAAGTTTCTTTGACGAGGGTTCATGGATAATAGTGGGAGTGCAACTTATATTTTATATTTTGATAGCTAGGCCTATGTTGATCTAATTTTATAGCACACACACACACCAAGTAAATATTTTCTTTAATAAAAAAATTGGATTTGAGATATACAAGATCAAACTAAGTTGACTAGTTTAACAGCTTCTGTACGTATTCTAAGCAAAAAGGATTGAAAAACTTGCCTTTCTAGATTTTGGAGATAGCCTAGGTTAAGTTCAACATTCAATGGTGTTTTAAACTTTTTTTTTTGTTTTACAGTGATTTCTATACTTATTGCCTTAATACTGTATCCGGTGTACTTCGCACAGGAATTAACATTAGGTAAAGTATTTTATTTTGATTCAAGTGATGAGAATTACTGTATTCAAGTTAAGTTAAGAACCTTGCAGAGTTCGGCTAAAATGTAGTATCACTGTAATGTGCACCCAGACTTTAACCATATTCCAGCCAGCGCCTGTAGCTCTGTGGGTAACACCGTTTCCCCATAAGCGAAGTGGAAACACTGAGGTCGGGGGTTCGACTCCCGATGGTGCTGGAAATAATAATAAATAATAATAATAATAATAATAGTTTAAGCAATGGGCGGCAGTAATGTAGCCTGTCGCTCTTGTATGAGCCCTAAATAGATTTGAGGACTTAAGTTAGTTCCTTTAAACTTTTTAGTTACGGGGAAGTGGTTTCACTATGTGATTGGCACCAACCACAACTTAGGATTTTTTGCCATCCGTTCTCACATTCCTTTAACAGGTAACCGCGATCTTTGGGAATTCGGTTGGGCATACGGCGTTGGTTGGGGAGCAGCCATCTTTCTTTTTGGGGCAATTGTGTTGCTCCTTTGCGATCAGGAAGAGGAGGAAGTTTACTACAAGGAAAGGACCATCATTCACGCGGAAAATGATTCCAGGTAAGAGGGTTTGGAAGGCATCTTCAAACGGAGGGAAATATTAGCAACTAAAAATTTTAATGGAATTCTTAGGTTTGAATTTTATTTAATGAGAGTCTTAGAGCTTTGTTAAAAGAAAATTAAGCATTGACCTCGGTTATGCCTGTAATAAAGTAGAAATATTCTGTTCTACGAGTTACGTATAAACTCAATACTGCAGTCTATTAGTAAAGCTGTTTGTTGTTCTTGTCTTTAAACTTTGAGAGAGAACGTGCATTCATCACTTATTGGGATCTCGTACAATCCGTTATCTGTTTAGGAACTTCGAAGTACGGAATTACGCACGATCCTCGCAGCTCAGAAGCTCAAATCCACAAAAGAACGCGTTTCGTTAGGATTTGGAACCTTTAAATGTGGAACGGAAAAAATTATATAAAACCAACTTATATCATTGTTTCATTCAAATTAGTCCGCGTAGAGCCTACTATAAGCTCGTCACAGGATCTACTATCTAACCATTATGCCGCAAAGCCGATTGTACTTCAGGAACTGCGTTCTAATATATAACTAACTGTTGTTTACCTTCATTCCAGAGCGTAACCGTTTCTCCTTGAAAGACGTTTATCATATCACTTCCTCTTCCTCAAGTGTCAGTTTAAGTTAAGATCATTTTCTTTCTTAACACGTGCCTACTTGTAGATGATTTTCTAATTATTTTGATCGTAATTACTTCAATTATCTTTGATAATGCAATTGGAAATGAGTAATTATGATCATTTGACATTCATTGAATTCTCTTCAAATTGTTGATTGATTTTGTATTCTGTTTTTAGTAAATTAGAATGTAGGAATATAAACTTAATTAAGTTCAAAATTAGGTTTATAAAATTTTACGTAGTTTTTTAGCTGTTACGAGAACGATTGAATATCGTCTTCTGCTTATACCTCATCGTCGTCTATCAGTGAATTTAATACATAATCTATTTTAAGTAAATACAACTTGGAAACGAGAGTTTGGGATTTTTAAAAGGTATCATTTTTAGATTTTCTTTTAAGGCTGGTCTATATTTGGCAAAGTAATATCCTTCTTGACAACTAGTTTATACTTTGGGGGACTATATTTTAACTTTTAACAATTGATCCAAAGCTGGCTCATATATTTTTTTGTCTCCCACAGCTGGTTTCTGAATTAAAGTTTTCGAAGCTGTTTATTTGTTCATTCATTTTATTATTATAGTTATAAATGTTTGTTTTTTTATGAAAGCTGCTGAAAGTATTTATCATTATATTATAGTCATCATCTTTAATATATTATTTTTGTAAAATGTTCCTATGATATTCGTTCGTCTCCTTTTAAACTTTTTTAAATATTATTCCTTTGTAACCTAATGTTTTTTGGTACGTATTAATATTATACCCTTTCAATAAGTGAAAATGAATTCAGTAAGTGTAATTAATATCAATTAATATATTTTAGATTTAAATATCCTGTATCAGTATCAAATATGGAATGGATGTATATTTTATATTCATAGATAGTCGTTTGTAACCGTTACGTCTCTAATTGCTATCGGTGAAAACGCTATTTATAATAATTTTATGCTAACTAACAAATATTTCCATGACGTCAAATTATATTAAGCATTTTCTACTCGTTTTGAAACTGTGGTCTCGAGGCATATTGAAATTTGTATTAAAATATAGCAATTTTTATGTCATGTAGAGCTGTACTATACATGTTCGCCTTACGAAAATCTCATAACGGCTTGAATCACGATTTTAGGAGGATAATAATAATAATAACAATAACAATAGTAATGATAGTTATTTTTACTAACTGAGCCTGGTAGCATAAGTAACGTACCTGCGATATATTAAAAATGATAAAAAGCACTTACGTGACTTTGCCTTTCCAGCGCACTTTGAAAATGCCCGTATCGTGTAGCTATTAGTTTTAAAGGAAGGTAAAAGGAGAGAATAAGGAAGTGTAATTGATTCGGAGAAGGAAGATTCTTATTTCTCACATTTCGTTTCAATTTTTAATCCAACTTCGCTACGTTGTTTCCTCGTTCGATGAAATTGTTCAATTAAAAAAAAAAAAAAAAAAAAACAGCCAAACTGATAAATCATTCCATCTGTGGCGTTATCCATGGTCCATTCTTAGCAACGTTATGGAGAATAATGGTAATTTGTTCCGTATGAATATATGACGCCTCATCCTCTCGTCTTACTTTCCAATTTTTAAAATAATCTCAATAAGTAGTAATTTGCGTTTCTTTTGTTATTATGTAATCCAGAGTTTATATTTTAGGTTAATGTAACGGTTTTGTTCGTTAACACGAATGTGTTGAAAAAGTCTCTCTTTTCATATTTCTTATTGAACTTTGTCGATTGAATCTCTCTGAACTATATACTGAGTGATCTGATTCCCTCCTACATCAAACATGGTCGATGTCGTATTATCCGCCGCCTTAGTAATTGTAATTATCATTTACCTTCAAGAGCTTTGAGTCTGTATAGAGTACTGGAACGGGAGGAAAGAGCTCTGAACCATCATCACGTGACATTGAATGAGTATTGTCTCGAGGTAGAAAAGTTTTCCTCGTCCGTACTCATATATACAGTGCGTTCGGAAAGTGTCTCCGCAGTCAACCAACACTTTACAAAAAGTGTTTGAAAACAAGTGTAGACGAGTTGCTCTGTGTCTACAAAATGGTGGAAAACATTTTCAACACATGCTGTAAAATCAAAAGGTTATGTAATAAAATCACTAAATCATGGTTGAATGAAAACATTGTAGTTTTTCAATTTCCTATGCGTTTAACAGCACTGCGGAGACTTCGAACGCACTATATATATATATATATATATATATATATATATATATATATATATATATATATATATATATAGCTGCAAACCCACAAGGAAAAAGAAAAACGATTCCAAGGCCTTTCGTGTATTCAAAGCTACACCTCGTCAGGGTTTGCAGCATTCATTCATTTCACGTGTTTTATTGTGAAATTCATCATATATATATATATATATAATATATATATATATATATATATATATATATATATATGATCGTTGTAAAAGTTGGTTACCGGTTCTAGGAACGACAGTTGTCATGAATTGTTTTCAATCATTATATCTTCATAAATGTACTTGATAATAATTTTTCTATAAACAATAAATTACCCAAAGCAAATTTTTCGACTTGAAAATTATTTTAGAGATTGCTTAACTTGAGGCGTTTCCTTCGAAACTTTTTGTTATGAAGCGTTTCACTGTGTTTAAACGCTCTGGAAAGGCAGCAATAATTTTGCTTGAAGCTTTGCGACAAGTAAATACTAATAATCTAATTGGTAAACGGTAACATATCTGTATATTATTTTCTAGTTCTGTCTATATCATAGATTTATTATGTATTATATGTACATATCGTTAATAATAATAAACTAATAATAATGTAAACAGCTATTCTTATTTAAAACTTTGAGAATAATTCGGCAAACTGGTTGTGAATAATAGTTGTTAGGTATATGTCAAATTCTGAAACAAAAAATTTGTTACCATAATTTCTTTTCTTTAGTAATGCTGTTGCTAGTCATGGATATAACTTAACTCTAATTTTTAGCTTATAAGGGTAATCCAGTTTAATTTTTTTTTTAAATTATTTTATATTTCTGGAGCAATAACATTTAATATCTTACGTACTACCCTGTTTGGTAATTTTGTTCGTTTTATATAAAATAGAAAATGATGGAAATCCTTTCAATAAAAATTGTGAATCATTTATCAACTGGATTGTTGTCGTAAGTTTTGGAATGAAAAGTTTTTGAGCTTTATGTACAATAAAAAATATTTCTAAGTATTTTCTTTCATTATTAAGTCCTTTTCATTCGTGTACCATCACGAGGAATAGAATCAGACTCAACGTCCATCGCAGATGATAGGAATTCATCACAAAATTAAGACAAGATTATTTTGTTTATTGTACCAGATAAATGTTCAAAAAAGTGTTCAAAGTTTTCCCCAAGAAGCCAACAAAACCAACTTTTTCATGTAGGAAGCAGGGGGCAAGGGCGAATGCCCGCAAAACGTAACCCGACCTCCTTATAAAAGAAGAGAATCAAAGTTAAGGTTCAAAATTTTTGAGATGCTTGAACAATCTGCGTTTGAAAGATCGGATGTCATAGACGGGGGAGAAGATGGATCGAGGAAGGTTGTTCCAGAGTTGACCAGTTGAGTAGGTGAAAGATTAAGAATGCTAATTAACCTTTGTGTTAGAGAGTTGGACAGAAAACGGATGAGTATGTCGAAAGCCTGGTATTGCGAGCGCTCCTTAAAGGAGGCGGCATGCAGCTAGAGAGAGCAGAAGAGCAGTGTCCGTCATAATAGCGATAGTAAAGAGAGGGATCGAAGACAGTGGGCAAGAGGCGGGGAACTGATGAGACAAAAAGTAGAGTTGTGTGGGTTGAGCCACCCAACACATGAGAAGCGTACTCCATATAGGGGTGAACAAGACCCTTGTACAGACACCACCACCTGAGTTGGGGTGAAGAAACTGCGGAGCCTGAACAGAACACCTAACCTCTTGGAAGCCTTTTTAAAAAGAAAGTATACGTCATCTTTCCATGAAAGAAAACACTAAGAATGTTAAGAGTTGTGTATTGTTGAAGATTGTGATGAATAGAGACGACGAACGAACTGGGTTTTTGAGGCATTGAAAACCACAAGGTTTTCTCTGCCCCAATCAGAGATGGTAGAAAGATCAGAGGTCAGGTGCGCCATAGCCGTTTCACGCGAAGCTGGAGCGAACAATGGAATTGGCGGCAGGACAGGAAATGCGACTTAAAAGATCATTGATAAGTAAACTGCAACAAGTTACTTGAAGATATATAAAAAAAAATATTTTTATACCCAGTAAAACCTTGAACTTAAGAACCAAATTAAATCAGAATAAACTTTCCATCTAACATTCGTGTGTTCTACGCTAAAATTATTGTAATATTTATTTTTATCAGTAGAGAGAGAACAAGTGTTATAATCACTAGACAAACTTTAACTAAGTATAATTATACTTATGATAATTATAATGCCCTTTAATTTTAAACCTTAATTATAACTATCTCGGTATAGGTTTTTCAGCATGAAGAAAACAAAAACTGATTCGGTACCCTTGTTAAGTGTGTAAACTCGCAAAAAGTGGAACAACTTGCTAGAAGAGGAGATGCACGTTCCTCAGCACCCAAATGAAGAATAGATGGGGAGTAGACTAATATTTATTGAATGAACATTTATTACATATGTATTCAGTAAAAAGTATGAAACTGCACTTAATCGCAGGGTGATCTGTCGGTAGAAGTTTAAAACAAATTCGAATTTGCCTCTTATAAAATGCCTGTGGCAAGAACAAAGCGAAATTAAAAATGCAACATTACAAAATAAATCAATAGAATTGTTAACAGTTGACAAAAAATTAAAACTGAATGCGCCTCAAGATTTTAAACTTTTACCCAGTCTGGCTTTAGGCTTTTGCTCATTTGCATGTTACTTATGGGGGCGTAATGAATTCATATTTTTCAGATTCGCTAAAATGAAGTTGAACAAAACTGAAATGAAAAAATACTCCCTATGGGGCCTGTAAGAAAGTTATAGTTAAGGATGTTTTGTGTCGAGTAAACAAGGTGACTATAATCTCTGGGATTATTATTTCTCTCGAATACGAACGAGATAGCACAGTTTGAAAACGCGTAAGTTATCTTAAGTCTACGAAACTCTAATTACAAGTTAATCTAGAACTCTAGATTTGTAAAGATTGTCAGTGGCTCTTATTTTTTGTGATGCACCGGAGGCAGATTTTGGCCGGAGGGCCGGAACCTCCGGCTTAGTGTTTTTTTCCTCCGGCCGGAGGTTACGGACAATTGATTTATTTCAGTATTTGTGTGCGCGCGGGGGTGGTCCATCGTCTCACCTATTTAGGGTTTATATATTATAGTCCTGCTATTTTAAATTATTAAGTCTCTAATAATTTAAACTTTATAAAAGTCGACTTTCTATGCTTTGTGTGTGCTAATTATTCTAAAAATTCTCATTGAACAGAATATCCTCAGGTTATGAAACTTATGATATCTTGCTGAGTAAAGTAGCCTATATCAAATCAATTATTAATACAATCACTGATCACTCATAAAATAAATTAGTATTACAGTCATCTGAGAACTGAAATATTCGGATAGGTGCAGAAATGAGGTTTTATAGTTTTATAGAATTAAAACATTGTTGTCAGAAATGAGTTTGGTGTACTTGGCAAGTTGGCACATCTGGCCAGAGGCCGAAGTTTAGTGGGACCTCCGGCCGGAGCAGGTGGTTTCCTAAATTGGCCGGAACTCCTGCTCGGCCGGAGCCGGAGCTCCGGTGCATCACTACTTATTTTTTAATACTCAGTCTGGCTGATTTTACAGTTTCACATACTGTATACACGCAGAATGTATGCATTTACTCTAAACTTGCATTTAATTATAGATGGGAAATGGTCGTCTTACTACAACTATACTACGTGCCATCAAGAAAGAATGTTCCTTAGAACTAAAGTTTTCTGAAATATTGTACTGCCATTATGGAAAGTTTTGTCCAACGCTATTTTTGAAATGTAACCAGTCAACCATAATTAGTTATTGTGCAATTTAGGTTTCTCTGAATTAAAACTATTTTTCCACGGCATTATAATTTTTGTTGTTATCCTCCAATTAACAATACATAAGTTATGCAGTAATAGTAGTAGTAGTAGTATTTGGATACGAGCACGTGACAATCATTACACCATCAAAAATAAGTTAAGCTGAGCGCATTATACCATAAAGCATTTAATATGTACACTGATTATGCTCGACAGTTCATTTTGTGAAAAAGCTTTGAATCAAACTTTTTTTTAATAATTATACAGTACAATGGCTTTCATTAAAATAGTGGCAGCTAGTTGACGCGCGCACGTACGTACGTTCGCTCGTTTTGAACATCAAATAAGAATCTACCTGCGTTCGACCCCTTTGCAGCATTGTTTCATTTGGAGTGATTTGGTGAAAGAGAGAGTTGCTTTCACTACCCACTCTATCTTCATAACCAACTACGCATGGGTGGTCACTGGAATGGATTTTCCACAGGAACCTGTCGAGATGATACTTGAAAGTACCGAGATTGGTGTGCTGCAGGTTTCTCCTATATTTTGACAGCACGTTAGAGTTTTGGACGGCGTACTCTGAAGTATTTTCCACCTTCGTTTTCAAAATGTCCCCTGTTCCATCGCAACTGGGATAGTACAGAATCTACCTGTTCTCTCATTCTAGTGTATTTTTATTTAATTTCTCGAGTTTGGTACTTATCCCCCTCGAGTATTTTACACACACACACACACACACACACACACACACGTCTGCAATTATATGCTCCTCGGTGGTGGTGTGGTTAGCGTCGCTGACTACGAATCCATCGGCCCCGGGTTCAAGACCCGGTGACGGCAGCCGGCGCGCAGCAAAACCCAGCTGTTCATCCTTCCACACAATAAAGTGGTTGGTAGAGAAATGGGTACCCTGGGTGGCCTAGTGGTTAAGACGCTGGGCTGCCGGTGGGGCGTGGTTCGGATTCCACGTTAAAGTGGAGGTCTAAGGTGGAATGAAAAGCGTGACCTTCGCCAGAATGAACAATTCCGGTGGAAGCTAACCAAAGGTATATATATACAGGGTGTCTCAAAAGTCACTATCTATTTCGGTGACATTAGATGTTTTTTTAAAAAATGCTATGCTGGCATAAAGATATGTACTTCTGGTGCAAATTTGTGTATTTAAAAAAAGTTAATTGGTTTATCTTGACATGCTTGAACAATTCCTCGAACCTCAACTTCTTACAGATGGCATTCTTGACACAGTAGTTTTTCAGCAGGATGGAGCACCGTGCCATTATGCAATAATTGTACGTGATTATCTTGACAGACGCTTCCCCGGTCGCTGGATTGGTCGTGGAGGAACACAACCATGGGCAGCACGTTCACCCGATTTAACACCATTAGAATTTTTCGCCTGGGGTTTCATTAAGTCTAAGGTGTACACTGGTAGAAGAATTAGTGATGTAGCCGAACTTCGAAATCGTATTACCGATGCAGTTCAGAAAATAACACCTCAAATGCTGGAAAGTGTGTTCCGGGAAACAACTTATCGCTTTGAGCTCTGTAGAGACACTGATGGTCGCCATGTGGAGACAGATAAATAAATAGCACTAATTCTTTGTGGCACGCACTTTGAAATAAATATATTTTTCATGTCTTAAACCAGTTTTTCGTAATTCCCATTATTTTTCAAAATAGATAGTGACTTTTGAGACACCCTGTATATATATATATATATAATATATATATATTTCAACTGCAAAGAACACGCAGTATAAATGACGTAAAGAACGACGCTTGTATAGGAGAACATTCCGCGCAAGATGAGAAGAGAACAACAAATGAAAAAATGAGGTAACCACCCGGGAATCGAACCCGGGATCTTCCGATTGCCGGTCAGATATGATAACCATTACACCACGGGCCTCACTCGAACAAATTCCGTAATTCCTCTACATACGCGCAGAAACAATGCCCCAAGGGGGCACCTCCCGCATGCCGTATCTATATATACATTTCAACTGCAAAGAACACGCAGTATAAATAACGTAAAGAACGACGCTTGTATAGGAGAACATTCCGCGCAAGATGAGAAGAGAGAACAAATGAAAAAATGAGGTAACCACCCGATTTGCGATTTCGCAAAGCCAAGGTTATATATATATACAGGGTGGGCCGTAAGTTTCCATACATAGGAAAAATTAAACGTTTGTTTTTATGTTTCAGATACCCTAAGAATATGCGTTTGACGTAAGATCTTGTTTACTGATGAAGCAAGTTTTTACGTCAATGGAGAGGTTAATCGGCAAAACATACGTTATTGGAGTAATGCTAACCCTAACTGGCTGAGTCCGACGAAGATGCAAGGTGCCGGTAAAGTGATGGTGTGGGCGGGATATGGGGTGACAGAATTATTGGACCAATTTTTGTCAGTGGAAATCTTAATGCCGAAAGGTATCTTAACATGTTGCAAGAAGAGATTTTCCCATCCCTGCTAAACGAGGAAGGTAACTTCCCAGTTTACTTCTAGCAAGATGGAGCTCCACCTCATTATGGTCTTCACGTGCGTCGGTATTTGGATCAGCAGTTTCCGGATGCTTGGATTGGTCGGCGTGGTCCTGTGGAGTGGCCTCCCAGATCCCCAGATCTCACCCCCCTTGATTTCTATCTTTGGGGGCACTTGAAGGCCATGGTGTATCAGGAAAAGATACGAGACATAAATCATCTAAAGGAACGTATCACCAACGCCATTACAAGCATAACGTCAACTGTGCTAATGCGTGTTCATCAACAGTGGGGAACACCTATTGAAATGTGTTTTCAAAACAATGGCAACCATGTAGAGCATATTATATAAATAAAAATGGTTGTCCATAAAAAAAATGTTTATTTTTCCTATGTATGGAAACTTACGGCCCACCCTGTATATATATATATATATATATATATATATATATATATATATATATATATAACCTTGGCTTTGCTTCCGCCCGAATTGTTCATTCTGACAAAGGTCAAGCTTGTTGCTCCACCTTGGACCTAGAGCTTAACGTGGAATCCGAACCACGGCCCACCACGAGTGGTCAAATTACAAAGTCCTTGCTAGAACTCGATCTCACGACCTTTCACTCAGCAGTCCAGGGTGCCCATTTATCTACCAACCTTTTTTTTTTTTTTTTTTTTTTTTTTAAGGATGAACAGCTGTGTAAGCTGTGCGCCGATTGCTTTCGCCGGGAATCGAACCCGGGGCCGGTGGATTTGTCAGGTCAGCGATGCTAACCATTACACCGCTAAATATATATGTGTGTCTCGTGCGTACACAAGCCATTTTCTGCACGCGACTCGTAAGGGATACATTGTTGGACGATCTGACGTGGTGGTCCTCAAAATTGAGTTCGGTCTTGGCCGCACAAAAAAAAATAAATAAAAAATGCAGGAGTACTGCAGTTCGAGTTTTGATTCACTCCATTAAACTTTATTCGGAACTGTCACAAGAGGCAGAGATAGATACTGCCGAGGCTCACTAAATTTGGGTTTATTGTCTTAGGCAAAAATCTAAGAGTCTCTAACTCTTAAGGAGGTGGTGGTCCGACCTCCTCGGTCAAGGGCTAAGGCAAGAATTTAAAGGGAAGGAGGGTCGACCTCCTCCGTCTGAAGTTCAGGCAGGAATTAATTAATTTACAATACAAAGAAATAATGAATTCTAAATTTGGGGAAAGCGCAGTTGAAGGTTAAGGTTCACCCTCAGTTGGAGAACTAAATATCGGTAGTAAGCTAAACTTACTCAAGACAACAGAATTTCAAATTAAAGAAATATTTACAGGTCGCCCTCGCTTTATGCGACTTCTCTTGATGCGATTTCGCTATTATGCAACAACCCTACTTCTACCACTCTCTCACTTTGTGCGAGAAAAATTCGCAATTATGCGACTGGCCGGGTTGGATGTACGAAGTTCGTGCCCTACGTTGCACACCTTCAAGCATATCATTTCTAAGGTGAGTGAACCAAGCTTGAATTCAGTATTCTAAGTGAGGCCTAACATAAATTATATAATTCTTGTTAGGCCTCTCTTAGAATACTCCATTTAAGCTTGGTCCCCTCACCTTAGACATGATATGCTTGAAGGTGTGCAACGTAGGGCAACCAAGTTTTATCCCTAACCTAAGAAGATCGGAATACAGGAATAGATTAAAGGAATTAGGTATGCTTAGTTTTGAGAGACATTTAAGATGGCCATTTCCAAATTTCTAAAAAGGAGGACATTGCGTATGTGGCCGTACGTTAATATATATATATATATATATATATATATATATATATATATATTATATATATATATATATATATATTTATTTATTTATTTATTTTTAAGAAATGAATATTCATTTTTACTCCTTGGGCAGACTGACTGTCCGACTCGTAGTCATGAAATTGAAAACAAATGCGGCTTATCAGCATTGTTGCCAACTACATGTAATAAAAATACGTTAACGGTTATTATGGCCTTCAGTACCCGCTATTTTAAGTGTACCTGAGGTAATTTATATAATTCTTTTTAGCCAGACCCCAAAAAGGAGGACAAATTAACGTCCGGCTCAAGGTGGCTCCGGATGGAGGACAGAGTGCTCAAAAGGCGGACTGTCCGGCCTAAAAGCCGGACGTCTGGCCACCCTAGAGACGTTGTGTGAGGGGAGATATGATACAGATGTTCAAAATGTTTTCAGGTTTGGACAATTTAGATGTACATAACTTTTTCTCACTAGATACTGATGGGATAACTCGTGGGCATAATAAGAAAATTAGAAAACAGACTTGTAGACTTGATCTACGAAAATCCTTTTTCAGTCATAGAGTAGTAGATTTTTGGAGTGACTTGCCATATGATGTGGTAAACAGTAGCTCATTAATCAATTTTAAGAAAAATGTAGACACTTTCATGAGTGAAAGAGATAGTTTGTAGATTGTATATAGTGTATATTCTTTGCTTCAGTAATATAGGCTACTATGGTGGTAGTAAATAGTTGTATATTAATCAAAACGCAAACAAACACTTGATTTCAGACTGAACAGGTACAAACACTATACAAGAGGTCCATAGAAGATTAAGAGATAGTTTTCTGGAGCACTGACTAAATAGGCCAGTGAATCACTGTGTATAATGAACATACAATCAGGAGCGTACACAGCTGACTTGAGTTTGACATATTGCAAGATTTTTTTTATTAAAAAATGTAGCTCATGGCTTGGATTACCTCGATAGGCCCGAGTGGCTTCATGTTTTCCAAATGAAAATTTTTAATGTAATGACCAGCGTAGTCGCGCGTGGACTCGCTATGCAGTTGGTGTGGGTGGAGCGGTGAGTCAGTATTCCACGCGAGGAAGCTCGCACTCTCCCTCAGGCGGTCAGGCCTCAATCTCCCTCGCTCAGTGTCGTAGTGTCCGTTGTTATGAGTAGGTTTGTGCTATTCGCTCTCATCTTGTAGTGCGTCGTGTGTGGATTTGCCATTACTCTTTACTTCAGTCCAATGAGTAGAGTATTCAGGTAAATACCCGTTGTTATTTCTTTTATTGTTTTTTTCTATATAATGTCAGATGATTGTTTTATTTTATTAGGATTTTTTATTGGATTTGTTATGAAAGAGCCCAGTAAAGCCTAAAGCTTAAGGACCAAATAAAATAAATAAATAGTCCAGCTTCACAATTATTTACGTCATCGTGAATTGTAAGTAAGTAGAGGTCCTGGAACACATCCCTACTAAATACATGTAATAAATGGCTCTTTATGCGAACTTTTTTTGGAACGCAACCACCGCGTAAATCGAGAGCGACCTGTACAGAAAAAAAAAAATGATTTTGCAGTGTATATTCTCGTGTGGCGACTTAATGTCGGGATTGCACATCTTAAGTACATTGGAATTTTGGTACGCTACAATTATAATTACCAATTAATTTGCATTAAATTATTACAGCTAATTGCAGTTTCATCAAAGTACAATCAGTTGATTACATTTGATTTCAATTTTATGAAATTGTTAATGACATATCTGATACTAAAATAATTTACACAATTTATAGAATTTTTATAATGCCGGAGAGTTATCTGTTGTTTTATAATTTAGAGAAAATTAATAACTATGCTACATATTTATAGTTAATTGTAGTGACTATTATTGGTAAAATCCTATTTTAATACGGTAAATTAAATTTAAAAAACGATGTTTAATAATATTATGCATACTATCAAAATAATATATCCGGTTTAATTAATGAAAATAAACGTTTGTGGAATAATTTTTGAATTTACTGTATTAATCTAGGTTTGGGATTTAATTTATTGACTGCCCGGATCACAGGCACGTTGCCAGGTCTATAATCATAGGGGGGCAATTCATAGATGTAGGGGTCAGGATATATATATATATATATATATAGTCATGCGGGTTGCTTCTACAGAGCTTCAATTTAATATTTAGGAGAAATCCAATGACAAGGAGAATGTAAATGCCATGAAAAGTCTTCTTTAATGCGCAAGCGTTTCGAGCAATACGCTCATCTTCAGGCTGTTTAATAACAATGTGAAATTAAATCATATTGAATGAAAAACAAAACAGAAAATTTCTATAACCTATTCGTAAAGACAAATTTTAAAAGACTGAGAAAAGAGGGTTAAATTCTAAGTTATACAGATTTACATATAAAAATTAAGAAGTTATTTTTAAATACATGTAGTAAATGTGAAATTAATACACTGGAAAATTACCAATAGTACACTGGAACAATGGAACTATCTACCTTACACTGCAGTATCCGAGGCTGACTAATTTGAGCAGAGACAAAGACGGGAAACACGAGAGATGGCGAGGGCGATTGGGGAAGGAGGGATTATAAGGAATTGGGGAAGGAGAGGGATCATAGCAAATTGAGAGGGACGGCCGATGAGTCAACATTCAGACTAGGGGACAATGCTTTAATGAAAGCGATTCTAAAATTCTTAGTGAGTTGGGACAAGTATTACAACCAAGAATTTTAAAATTGTCTAAAGTGACATCAATTTTACATTTAATGCTGTGTTCACGAATACTCGAGGCTTCTTTAGTTTTTTAAAATTTTACCTGTTCGGCACTTATTCCCATATGCGAATAAAATCTAGCCCTGAGAGAGCGAACAGTGCTGCCGATGTAATTCCCAAGGAGACACCTGGGGCAGGTAAATAAATATACAACACCGCTACGCAACGAGTCAGGGGTTCGATCCTTCGCTGAGAAAAAGCTACCTAAAGACGTTTTATTAATAAATATGATGCGGAAATCAGTATGATAAAAAAATTTCCTTAACAATTTTGTAAATTTAAGCTTAAATGTAATTTTTAGACAATCTCCCACTCATCTCAAGCCAATTTTCTATCGACGCTTCGTTGATGATTCGATAGCAGTCTTTGATAATGCGGTACAAGCGCAACAATTCTTTAACTTCCTAAATTCTTTGCACCCCAATATAACGTATACAATGGAAACTGAGCAAAATGGCTCCCTCCCCTTCTTAGATCTTTTAATTTCGAAAAACGGTGATTCTATTACTACATCAGTTTACAGGAAACCCACTTTCACTGGTTTGGGCATGAATTTTTTTAGTTTTACGGATTTCAACTATAAGATGTCTTGTATTAAAACTCTCCTGTTCAGAGGATATAATTTGACCTCTAATTTTACCTTACTTAATGATGAATTTAATAATCTAAGATCATACTTTACTAATAATAGTTTTCCTGTTCAATATGTAGACAAACTAATTAGATCCTTCTTAAATAATGTTTATAGCCCTCAACTTCCATGTATTACAGTGCCGAAGGATATAAATATTTCTTGGTACCTGAAATGGGTCCTTTGAATAAGGAATTTAAGCTTAAATTTACAAAATTGTTAAGGAAATTTTTTTATCATACTGATTTCCGCATCATATTTATTAATAAAACGTCTTTAGGTAGCTTTTTCTCAGCGAAGGATCGAACCCCTGACTCGTTGCGTAGCGGTGTTGTATATTTATTTACCTGCCCCAGGTGTCTCCTTGGAATTACATCGGCAGCACTGTTCGCTCTCTCAGGGCTAGATTTTATTCGCATATGGGAATAAGTGGCCGAACAGGTAAAATTTTAAAAACTAAAGAAGCCTCGAGTATTCGTGAACACAGCATTAAATGTAAAATTGATGTCACTTTAGACAATTTTAAAATTCTTGGTTGTAATACTTGTCCCAACTCACTAAGAATTTTAGAATCGCTGTTCATTAAAGCATTGTCCCCTAGTCTGAATGTTGACTCATCGGCCGTCCCTCTCAATTTGCTATGATCCCTCCTCCTTCCCCAATTCCTTATAATCCCTCCTTCCCCAATCGCCCTCGCCATCTCTCGTGTTTCCCGTTCTTTGTCTCTGCTCAAATTAGTCAGCCTCGGATACTGCAGTGTAAGGTAGATAGTTCCATTGTTCCAGTGTACTATTGGTAATTTTTCCAGTGTATTAATTTCACATTTACTACATGTATTTAAAAATAACTTCTTAATTTTTATATGTAAATCTGTATAACTTAGAATTTAACCCTCTTTTCTCAGTCTTTTAAAATTTGTCTTTACGAATAGGTTATAGAAATTTTCTGTTTTGTTTTTCATTCAATATTGATTTTAATTTCACATTGTTATTAAACAGCCTGAAGATGAGCGTATTGCTCGAAACGTTGCGCATTAAAGAAGACTTTTCATGGCATTTACATTTCTCCTTGTCATTGGATTTCTCCTAAATATTATATATATTATATATATATATATATATATATACACACACACACACAGTAGACCCTCACATTAACGTACACTTTGGGGGGAGCGTGTGGTCACTAAAGTGAAATTTCCGCTAAAGTGAAGTAAGGAAAACCCCCACTTTAACGTACCGGGGAACGTTAAAGTGAAGTACGGATGACCCCCACTTTACCGGACTACGGGACGTTAAAGTGGGGGTTTTCCGTAACCAAAATACTTCAGTACTTCAGTACATTCCCCACGCAATACAATAGGGAACAACTGACCGCAACCTCATCCGAGGGCTGGTTCCAATAATATTCCGGTGGCGTCACCTTCACTTTAACGACTCGGAGTCCGCTAAAGTGAAGTTCGGTGATGCTAACAGACTTTTTTAGCGGAAATCTTCACTTTAACGACCTGTATTACGTTAAACTGAATGTTAACGACCAGACAGCGATTTAGTCCGTCCAAGTGAAGTTTCCGCTAATGTGAAGGTCGTTAACGCGGGGGATTTATATATATATATATATATATATACAAAAAAAGTTTTATTAGCTTTAGCTTTGGCTACACACAATTATTCAGAATAAATTAAATAAATTAAACGATAAATTAGATTAGACGATACAAATGAAAAGGCACAGGACAATGGCAAGAGTTTAAATTTCGAACTCACTACTCAGAATGTCGAGCACGTTATGTACAGGGTGATCGAAAAGTCTCTCCGCAGTAGTAATATATATATATATACAGGGTGGGCCGTAAGTTTCCATACATAGGAAAAATTAAACGTTTGTTTTTATGTTTCAGATACCCTAAGAATATACGTTTGACGTAAGATCTTGTTTACTGATGAAGCAAATTTTTACGTCAATGGAGAGGTTAATCGGCAAAACATACGTTATTGGAGTAATGCTAACCCTAACTGGCTGAGTCCGACGAAGATGCAAGGTGCCGGTAAAGTGATGGTGTGGGCCGGGATATGGGGTGACACTCACCGTGACAGAATTATTGGACCAATTTTTGTCAGTGGAAATCTTAATGCCGAAAGGTATCTTAACATGTTGCAAGAAGAGATTTTCCCATCCCTGCTAAACGAGGAAGGTAACTTCCCAGTTTACTTCCAGCAAGATGGAGCTCCACCTCATTATGGTCTTCACGTGCGTCGGTATTTGGATCAGCAGTTTCCGGATGCTTGGATTGGTCGGCGTGGCCCTGTGGAGTGGCTTCCCAGATCCCCAGATCTCACCCCCCTTGATTTCTATCTTTGGGGGCACTTGAAGGCCATGGTGTATCAGGAAAAGATACGAGACATAAATCATCTAAAGCAGTGGTTCCCAAACTTTTTTTGCCGCGGAACCCTTTGACATTATTTAAAAAAGCGTGGAACCCCTACCTATATTCAAGAATATTAAAAACCACAAATTGTAGGATAAAAAGAGAACTTATTTATATTAAAAAATAAATAAAAAATTCGAATAAAAAACACCTTAATTTTTGTAAATTTGTACATAATTAGTTTAACAAAAATGAAATGAATACCTAATGGGAAGAATGCTTCTGCTTCTTAGACTCCAGTATCCTCTGGAAATTTGGTTTAATGTTGGATAATTGAATTCTCATACCTGGTGCAGCATCCAGTCTGCTGCGATATTGTTTTCGTGCTCGCATATCTTGAAAATCCTGATTCACACAAATATGTTGTTGCAAATGGCAATAGCACTCGTATGGCTCGTTTTGATAATTCCGGATATTCGTCACTTAAATTTCCCCAGAAAATAGCTACCGGAACTTCTTCAAACTTGGCCTTTAACTGAGTATCTGAAGTAATTTCTATTAAATTTTCATAATCCACTGCTAGAAATCCTGTTGGCTTTTCTTTAACTTTGAATGGATTCTGTACCCAGTAATGGTCTTTGTTCTTCAAATTTGGAAAATACTCAATTAGAGATTCTGATAAGCTGTTGAGATGATTTTTAATATCATTGAGGATTTCAACATCTAATTCCACTTCGGATTTTTGAGAAAGTCACTAAGAAGCGGAAAACAGTCAAGATATTTTGTTCCACATCTGAGATCCAGTACTGCAATTTACGTGATAAAGATACCATTTTATCTTGCGCTTGAAAAATGTTTACTTCTTTCCCTTGCAGAGATAGACATGTTTCATTCAATTTTGAAAAATATCTGCTAAATATGCAATCCTTGCTAGCCATGCCATATTTGTTAATCTGTCAGATAATCTAAATTTATGATCAATAAATAAGCACACTTCTCTCCTCAATTCAAACATTCTCACAAGAACATTTCCTCGTGAGAGCCACCTAATTTCTGTATGTAAAAGTAGAGTGTTATGAAGACTACCCAGATCTTCACACAAGGCCTTAAAAATTCGTGATTGCAATGGCCGAGATTTAATAAATTGATAATCTGCACTGCTTCGTCCAAAACTATCTTTAATGAAGCTGAAATCCTTTTGTCACTAATGCATATCTGTGAAGAATGCAGTGATTACTGTTGCAGTTTTTTGCAACATTCTTGATTCGTGTTACAGCGCCAGCTAATTTTCCTGTCATTGCCTTTGCTCCATCGCTGCATACTGAAATACATTTTTCAAAGCCTATATCATGCGTTTTCATAAAATTATCAATGCAATTAAATATATCATTTCCTGTGGTATGCAATTCTAAACTTTTGCAAAAAAGCAAATCATCTTCAATTTTCTTATTAAAGTCATATCTAGCAAACACAAGTAAAATTGCTAGTCCAGCAACGTCTGTGGACTCATCTATTTGTAATACATAAGCATCACATACACGCAATCGTGAATAAGTTCATTTTGAATGTCATTAGCAATATCATTAATACGTCTTGACACCGTATTGTTGGAAAGAGATACAGCCTCAACTTTCTGAACAGAATCTTCATTAAACACGCAAGATATTATATCTTTTAATAAAGGTTTTATAAGTGATTCACCAATAGTATGTGCCTCACCAGCAAGAGCATGCGGTAACATGCTTTATATGACGCTTCTGTTGCATTTTCATTGTCT
Organism: Bathynomus jamesi; assembly: GCA_023014485.1. Taxonomy (NCBI): domain Eukaryota; kingdom Metazoa; phylum Arthropoda; class Malacostraca; order Isopoda; family Cirolanidae; genus Bathynomus; species Bathynomus jamesi. The sequence goes on from JAJOZX010005193.1 coordinate 122,146, forward strand.
GTTTTACATTTTTTTAATAAGACACTTCTAGAGCTATTCAGACTTTCAAGTTTTCTTTCAAAAAAAGAAATATCTTTATTTTTAAAAGTCTGATGGTTTGTTTCCATATGTCTCTGTAACTTTGCTGGTGCTAAAGAACTGTTTGCTAATATTTTGTTACAAAGTAAGCAAAGGGCATCTGGGGCTTCTTCGTCACCAATACTAGTAAAACCATATAACAAATAATTAGGATCATATTTACGTTTTTTCATAGATGTCTGCACAGAATCGGAGGAAGCAGATTTCTTTTTTGTGGATTAATCACACTAGAAGTTGGTGGTTGTGCAGCTTCTGCAATTTCTGTATCTTCTATAGATGCTTTTGTTTCACTAGTTTCTGCATTACTAGTAATTTCAGTTTTTTAACGAAACCCATATTTTAACCATCGATCCATTGAAGGGTTAATTTTCACGAATTTTGAAATTTACAATTACGAAAAATGAATAATAAAAAGTTCTAACCAAATTAATTCACAGAGGACAACGATTTCAAAGATTGCACTAACGAAGTGTTATCAAGTAGGCCTAGTAGGTAGAGGCAAGCAACGTTGCTGCACAATCTTCTGCACTTTAATTATTCGTTAGGCTTCACTTAGAACTGTTGCGTCTTGTAAACAGATGCACAATATCCCATGTAACATTAGGAAAATACTGATATTTTACTGCGCATTCTGCTGCAGTTAATAAAGTCCTTTTGTATAACCACCTCAGATCACTTCACTTCCAAAGCTTACAAAACAACTGATAACGCACGCTCGAGTCGAGTACCTCGACTACTATAGAAATAGATTATGACAAGTTCAAAACATGTTGGCTACGTCTCCAAACGCAGTTTACATCATTTTACATGCAGATTATGTACTAATATTAATAAATGTTTTCCATTAATGATAATTTAGTTGCTATTTATGGAAATTTTCTTTTAAAAAGTAAATCAAATACGCAAAACATGATAAGTACGGCCAAAAAAAATTGGCAACTCTTACAGAGGGCGCTGCTGTTACGTTCGAAATGTTTCGTTCAAGCCTATTGCCGTTTCTAAATATTTCGCTCAAACTACTTATGCTTTATTTTCCTTCGTGCAAAATTTCGTATTTTCTTCTTCGCTAGACTTATTTTTTTGAAAATGAGTAATTTATATTTTTTTTAAATAAAATATTTTTTATTTTAAACTTTAGCTCGCGGAACCCCTGAATTTTTTCGCGGAACCCTGGGTTCCGCGGAACACACTTTGGGAACCACTGATCTAAAGGAACGTATCACCAACGCCATTACAAGCATAACGTCAACTGTGCTAATGCGTGTTCATCAACAGTGGGGAACACGTATTGAAATGTGTTTTCAAAACAATGGCAACCATGTAGAGCATATTATATAAATAAAAATGGTTGTCCATAACAAAATGTTTATTTTTCCTATGTATGGAAACTTACGGCCCACCCTGTATGTATATATATATATATATATATATATATATATACACACAGCCTACCGTAGCAAGACTTAGCTTAGACTAGCCTAGACTTCGCCAATATTTTGTTAAAGATTTCACGATATCGTACAATTTTCATTAAAATATCTAACTTCTTGTATGATTGCATTTTTGTCTTACAGAGTCATAGTTGCGGAGTGACTTTTCGATCACCCTATATAATGACTACCGATACCGCCACGAGGTTGCAGCTCCAATGCGCGCCAGATTCAAAATAATGTTTATGCCAACTTCTTGTGAGACCGTGAGACCATATTTTTTCTCAACGTTAGGTACAAGTGTAAATTGATATTCAAGGAGAGAGAGAATGTAAGTAAATTTGAATTAGACGAATTGTAAACCACAACCATAAACCATTCAGCTTTAGTTTTGATGATAGTTATTTTACTTCGGGGGGGAGGCAGTGCCACCCCGTGGCGACGGGCCTGCCGGATCACCTGAAGATCCGTCACCCCAGCCTTTTTTTAGTTAGCTTTATAACGCTAACGAAAATATCGCGACCTAACCTAACCAATCGTTAGGTCAACTGTACGCCCTTGACGATTGGTTCAGTCGTGATATTTTCGTTTAAACTAACGAAAATATCATGACTTAACCAATCAAGGGCGTTCAGTTGACCTAACTGGGTATTCAGTTTAACCTAACATAGTGTAGTAATATTTAATGTGGATCGACAATTGTTGAACGTGCACGTGGTCTTCCAGCCATCTTTAATTTACCATATTAAAATAGGATTTTACCTATTATTCTAGGACTTAATTCGGTAGTCAAGGACGCACGCATAAGGAAAGATGAATTAGGAGCATAACACCTAAAGAACATAGAAAATATACATACAACATACACATAATAATGTTGGTAGTTGCGAACAAAGCAAGAGAAAGGTTTTAGACTCAAAAGCTCACTTTTAGCGATAACATCGGAATGCGAACACTTGCATCAGCACCAACGAGAATCTTGCAAGAGGTAACAGCTCAGCTTCTTAAAAAGAACTGGCTGCCGATGCAATAGTTGTACACATGAACATAATTACATGTACGGACATTTACGTACATGGTCATAAACAAACAGACATGGACTGATAGGTTAATAGGGTAGATAGGGTTGCCAGATTTTTCAAATGCCCATGCGGGACAAAAAAATTTCCAAGTTCTTTTTTTTAAGACCAAATTTTTTTCATATTCAAATTAGCTTTCTTCAACGGTTACAACAAACAAAATTAGAAAAAATTTATTAAAATAATGCTTACCAATTAAACATCGTGAATAATATTGAAATTATTATACATAATATTAAAATATCGTAAATAATATTGAAATTATCAGCATATTAAATATTGTAGTATACATCGCTTTACAAATTATATTGACATATGTCAATATTTTTCTGAACTTTTAATCTTCTTCAAAATTTTAGGTCCATCTTCTGACTTCAAGTGTAACTGCAATTCCTTGCAAGTCATAGAAAAAGGTACTTTCCTGTTATCTCGGACCCCGAACTTTTTGCCAGATTCGGACGCCACTTGCCAGATTGCCAACTTTCATTGCCAATTTTTTTTTAAATGTTAAGTAACTAACCTAACCTAACACAACCTCTGGTTAGATTAAGTTTGGTTAGTTACGTAACATTTAAAAAAAAAAAAATTGTCAATGAAATTTGGCAAGTGGTGTATGAATCTGGCAAAAAGTCTGGGGTCCGGGATAACAGGAAAGTACCCACAGATTTATTAATCAGTTACCTCCTAGTTACTCCATCTGGCTGTTACTGTTGACTTAGTACTTGGTTCCATTTTTATCAGTTCATGTTTAGTAGAACTAACAGCCCTCGTGTTCATCCCTTTCTGAGTGTTCTGGAATTGGCCTCAGAACTGAAGAGGGTAATGGTGTGCTTTCTCTCTTATCCCAATAATAGACCCAGTATTTGATGTAGGAAGAGCGGAAGTTCTCCGTGGAATTTGGTGTTTTGGTCTTGGAGGATGTAAATAGCCATACTGGCTGAGCTCTTCCATATAAAACTTCAAATAATCAATCAATCAACCCTATAGGGTAAAAATAATTCGAGAATAATGGCAGAGAATTGGGTATTTTTTTTACAAGAGTACATTGTGGGCTTTTGAGGAATTTTGGAATTTTAGGTTAGGTTATATACAAAGCTGGGCACAAACCGTTAATCCGTTAATCAACGAAGTTAACTTTTTCGTTAACGATTTAACTTTTAAGTTAACTTTGAAAATCATTATCGGACTAATTAACTTCCGTTACATTTAACTTCCTTTAACTCAAGTCCGTTAACCCAAAAAATTCATAAATAAACGTTTAAAAGTTTCTATTATTTTCAGTGCTGAGCAGGTGCGCAATTAATCCGCCACTGTTAATAGTGATGAACGAATTTCCATTTCCGCAGTGCAAAATCAGGCGATATATTTGTTTCCGTCGCCACAATTTGTGTCTTACCAAATATGGTAGTTATTTATGGCATTGGTTTGAGCAAAACATGGTCGACTGTAAAATCAGGCGGAAAGATTTGCCACTTGAGTTGAATGTTTCAACTTCTTTCAAGAAATATCACGAGCATTTTAAGGCACTTTCAATAATATATATGTAACAATTACAACAAATAACTACATTCGTTTCATTTGCAGTCTGTCTCTTGCGCAACATGTTTGTGCTAGTGAATATTTAAAAATGATCGTTGTCAAGTAAGTCATGTATATTTATAATATGTCTGTGAGTACCTTATTAGTAGTCTCCTTGATACATTTCAAGAACCATAAAACTGATCAGGTAAGATTTCAATTCTCATGTCACTTTGTTCTCTATGGGCAAGGACATCCTGAGGGCCAAGAGATCATCCCTGTCTGATGAAAACTTTGATATGCTAATTTTCATGAAGGGCAACATGCATCTCATGGACAAAATGGAGAACGAGAAGAAGAGGGAAAATTAAATTATATATATATTGTGTTTTTCATTTTTTTTATAATAAAAGTTAACGTTAACGGTTTATCGGTAACTTCCGTTACATGTTTAACGGATTAACGGTTAACGAAGTTAATTTTTTGGTTAACGGATTAGCGGTTAACGAAGTTAACTTTTTGGTTAACGGTGCCCACCACTGGTTATTGGTTAACGGTGCCCACCACTGGTTATATATTAAAACTATGTTTTTCCAATTGTTTTTTTATGTTGTTTGAACGAAATTAACCTTCGTTCAAACTGCACCAAAAGCCATCAGAAAAACAGTTTTGATTTACAAAGTCTGTAATGTACACTTGTAAAAATTTACCGAGAATTTAAAGAGTAATTTAAGTTGTTGCTAAAATTAACAATTAAATACAGAAAAGAGAAAGACACTAATTTAAAGTTAATCTATTCAAAGAGGAACATCAATGCGTGAATGAACTATCATGAATCCAGCCCACGAGATTGAATATGGCCTAGCCTAGACTGTGGCTTAGGTTTGAGCACAGTTTGAGCTCGCCACAGCAATGCTAGTTAGGCCAATATAGGCCCAAAATTGCAGTGTTAGAAGCCTGAAGTAAGGTTTTGTCGAGTATTATTTTTGGTATATTAGTAATCTCCGATTCGGTTCGGTCAGTGATGTGCGCCTCATTCCCTAACCTAACCTTTACAAACAAGCAGCACCACAAAACACAGTATTGAATATAACGAATAAAACTCAACAAAACAGTATTTTTTCAACTTCAGTGTATATCGTCAGCCGTACTTAAGCAAATGAGTAACATAAACTTTCTTTCATATTAACATGGTTTGGTAGGTTTTTTGCTCTGATCTGCACCAATTTAGTATTATTACGAGCCGACTAATATTTTAGCTCTTGAATTAGGGTCATTCCAGGAGAGATCACCCAATGCATATCACCACTCCGACTCGGATTTTGATGAAAATTGACATATGGGGTTCTTCTGGGTGCTGATTTCACTGGTCAAAATAAAAAAGTTCTATGACCCATAGTTTTTGAGATATGGGCCCCCAAAATCTTGGCGGCCCCACTTTACCACCTAATTTTAATGGGCAATAACTCCGAAACATCTTACTGTAGACCTATAAAACTATACATTTTTAGAATCAGCATGAAGAGATCTATTAAATGATACTACATTCAAATGTGTAGAATAATAATGAAAATTCTTCCCCCCCCCCTTTTTATTTTTATTTTTGACCCCCACCCCACCTAGGCAGTGAAATCCCAAAAAAAATTTCATTTATTAAACTTCCATTAATTGTTAAAAGATAGAAACAATAAAAAATGTGGGTATCAAGTTGCAAGATATTTTAAAAATTGAAAAAATATGTACATTGTGAAATTTTGACATTTTTACGCCTGTAGACTAAAATAGAGAACTACAAATGACATATTCACACGGATGAAAATAAACAGCAAAAATACAAGTTGAACACATATATTACATAAAGTTGATTCATAATTATGAGTTTTTTCAACTCATTTTCTGGGAAAATATTGAATACGCATTGTTCCTGGCTTTAAAGTTGGTGTGCTTAATAAACCTAAAATTTTATCTCTTGATATGTGGCATGTATCTCTAATTTGTGGAAAGTAATAGTAAATATTATATCTTGATGAGTGCAAAAAGCTAACCTCAAAGTCATCAAATTTCTCATTATAGGAATGTACAAATCCCAACCATTTCTGATCATTATAAGTACAAACTATGTACTCTCCTATTTTCAGATTAACTTCAACATTGGGGCATTTCAGGACAAATCACCCAAAAATTAAAAAATTTGTCACCACTCCAACCCGGATTTTAATGAAAATTGACATATGGGGTTCTTCCGGGTGCTGATTTCACTGGTTCAAATAAAAAAGTTCTATGACCCATAGTTTTTGAGATATGGGCCCCACTTTACCACCTAACTTTAATGGCCAATAACTCCCAAACATCTTGTTATAGACCTATAAAACTATACATTTTTAGAATCAGCATGAAGAGATCTATTAAATGATACCACATTCAAATGTGTAGAACAATAATGAAAATTTTTCCCTCTTTTTTTTTTTTTATTTTTGGCCCCCACCCGCCCCTAGACAGTGAAATCCAAAATTTTTTTTTCATTTATTAGACTTCCATTAATTGTTAAAAGATACAAACAATAAAAAACGTGGGTATCAAGTTGCAAGATATTTTAAAAATTATTGAAAAATATGTACATTGACATTTGTATATTGTACATTGAAATTTTGACATTTTTACTCAGACTAAAATAGAGAACTACAAATGATATACATATTTATATCCTATGTATAACTCATATTCACGCACTCTCTCTCTCAAATGTTTGTTAATTATGCTTATTTTTATTACAGATGTGCTTATTTTGAGTCAAATCATGTCTTATTTTTGAGATTTACAATTGTGTATTTTTAGTAATGAAAAATGGTTAGTTACTGTGATGATCCTTTACAAAAACATACAAAAAGATACACAAGGATATAAGAACCATCAGCCAATCACTTTATGATCGATGTAAATGGAAACTACAAAGGAATACTGTACTATGTAGCAACTGTAGAAAATTATTGACCCAGAGACCAGAGTTGCTATCAACATCACAAAGTGAAGAGTCTGATCACAATCAGTCTTCTGAAAATGTTATTTCAGAAAGCGATGAATATGATCCAAGTATATCAAGTAATGCCAAAGAAGAGGTTTCTCAAGTTCTAGAAAGTCTTGCTGTGACTCCAGTGAAGAAGCATAAGTATTTAATGATAGGTACTCTTTATATTTATAATTTTTTTATTTATATTATTTATTTATAATGCATTTACTTTCAAGACAGGTTTTCAGTAGTTGCTGAAAAACTTAATGAAATTAATATGTTGACATATTAATTATTATTGTCCATATATATCAAATGGAGTCAAATATTTATTAATTAAAAAATTTCAGATGGTTTGGGTTCCTCAAGAAAAGAAGCAAAAGCTATTCAAACAATAGAAAAAGCATGCTGTTCTTTAAAATGAAAGCTAGAAACAAGTTTAGAAAGTGAGATCCCAAGTTGGATCATGAAACTCAAAGGTATAAATTTTAAAATGATACGCTATTATTAAGTAGGAATATACTAAAACTGAAGCATAAAAACAAAATGTAGGTATTCACCTTTGATAGTAGAAACTAGAAGCACAACTCCCTAAAGATTGGAGATCAATGGGCCCATTAAATCATTTGAAATTCATTTGGTCACAAAATAATTTTTGGTTTAATTTGACTCTTATCTCAAAGAATGCTCATTTTGTTACACTTGAAATCAATATTATAATCCAAAAAATTTAATATGCACATGTAATGTTTTGTTTATAGCTATTATACATTCATGAATTTGTTTCAGGTCAGTGATTCATCTCATGAATGAACTGGTTGAAGTTTTCCATTCTACTGATAGTTATGAGAGGAAACTCAAAATATTGACATTATCTCCATTTACCATATCAAAAACTATAAATCTATTTCAGACAACCGAATATTTAGTTGAGAAAAGCAGAAATATAAAACAAAGACTTGGAATTATTCCTGAAATTGAACCCATGTCAAAAGGAAAAGTGATAACTAAAGATACTAAAGATTCTGTTCAGAAATTTTTTGAATCGGATGAAATTAGTCATTTGTGCCCAGGTACAAAAGTGCCTGAGTATCAGAAATGAAAGTGGGTATAAAGAATCTGTGCAGAAAAGACTGGTGTTAATGAATCTGAAAGAAGCTTTTAGTCTCTATAAAAATAATCCAGATAGTCCCCAAATTGGCTTCCCTAGTTTTGCCAGCCTTCGCCCCAGACATTGTGTTTTAGCTGGAGCTGCTGGTACCCATTCTGTGTGTGTATGTACATACCACCAAGATGCCAAAATACAATTCTCAGCTTTGGGTGTCAAAGGGTTGGAATACACAAGGGTCATTCCATGTCAGTTCAACAGTGAAAAAAACGTGACCATCACGATTTTTTTGAAAATTGACACACTTATAGATATCTGAGCAAAATAGAATGACACTTGTTTCAACACTCTAGGTCATATGGTTCCGGAGATATGGCCCTTCGAAGTTTGTAAAAAAAGGTCAATTTCCAAGGTCATACCATATTTCAACATGAAATATCTCGGCTCCTATTGCACTTACAGAGACCATTTAAATACTATTTTAAAGCTTTTAAGCAGATCTACAACTTTGTTTCTATTCATATTTTACCTCAGTGGTAAAAAAAAAGTTTCTTATTTTTGACCTTGGTGGAAAAAGGTACTTAGTCAAAATGGAGGTAGGTATGGTCCACTGAAATGGCTGTAGTGTCTCTACTAACTTCATCAACACTAAAAATCTTGTTCTAGGTTAAGGTAGACATGTGTACCCAAAATTGGGTGAAAGGAGAAAAAAATCGGTTGTAACATCAAATGACCTACAAGGTCAAAGGTAAAAAAAAAAAAAAAAAAAATCAACTTTTTTTACCATTGAGGTAAAATATGAATAGAAACAAAGTTGTAGATCTGCTTAAAAGCTTTAAAATAGTGTTTAAATGGTCTCTGTAAGTGCAATAGGAGCTGAGATATTTCATGTTGAAATATGGTATGACCTTGGAAATTGACCTTTTTTTTATAAAATTCGAATAGCCATATCTCCGGAACCATAGAGTGTTGAAACAAGTGACATTCTGTTTTTCTTACCGAGATCTATATGCGTGCTGATTTTCAAAAAAATCGGTGATGGTCACATTTTTTCGACCCAAAATTCCATTGAACTGACATGGAATGACCCACAACTCTTATGGAGAAAGCAGTGTGTGATGTCAACAACAGGAATTGCATGATGCAAATATGTAATCTCTGTCCAAAAGAACAAGGTATTAAGAATTTTTTGCTCACTTTTCAAAGTGTTAACGATCCTGAATGTGAGGAAATAAAATATAAACAATGGATTACTACAGATCGATGCAATATGGTTGAAAAAACAGAATCTGTAGATGATTTTATAAATTCATTAAGCACAAAAATTGTCAAATTGACACATCATCACTTTATAGCAAAGATTCAGAGTGCATTTCTAAAAAACTTGAAGAATAATTTAAATAGCCATACAGCTGTAGTTCTTGGTGACTTTTCAGAAAGCTACTCATTTGTAGTACAGGGTGCAGCCCAAGGTTTTCATTGGGAAAATACCCAATGCACAGTGCATACCTTTGTGTTATAAGGAACCAGAAAGTAATAAATAAAACATTCAAGTTATTGTTTTTTATCTCCAAATACAAAATATAACACTACAATGGTTTACACTTTTTTAAATACACTCATACCTATTATTAGAAAATCCCACCTTCATATCAAAAAATTACATTATTTTACTGACAGATGTGCAGGACAATATAAAAATTGTTTCAACTTTGTTAACATGAAGATTTTGGGCTGGAATGTGAGTGGCATTTCTTTGCCACAAGCCATGGTAAGAGTGCTTGTGATGGGATTGGGGGTACAGTGAAAAGATCTGTAGCCAGAGTGAGTATGCAGAGAATATTCACAAATCAAATATTAACACCAGAAGACATGTTTGAATTTTGTTCAAACAATATAAGTGACAGCATAATTTTTTTTTAATAAATTCTGAAGAAATTGAAGCTATGGAAAAATTTTAAGTGACAGATATGAAAAAAGCATGCGGCTAACAGGAACACAAAAATTCCACAGATTTGTACCTATTAATGCAAATAACATAAAAACATTTGAATTATCTTCTGATGAAGTTGGTGAGGTGAGGATTATAAGCAAAGCTTTTCTGGGTGAAGATAACATAAGGGAAGGAAAACTTGAAGAATATGTATTCCAGGAGTTTAATATTTCTAAAGTTAATGAAGTAGTGAAGAAGTTGCCTGAAAACTGAGGTAATATTATAATTTGTATAGGTATAAATGATTTAACAAGCAAGGATAAAGATGGTAGATTTAAGTTGAATAGAAATTCAGTAGTAGTTAAACAGAGATAGCTACAGAGAATTGATAGAAACTTTAAAAAATAGGCAGAGCAAGTGTTATATAGTGGGCATTTTACCAAGGGTTCAGGTGAGCATGGAGTTTACAAGTAGAATTTTAGCCTTAAATGCTAAAAATAGGATGCTATGCAGTGAAGGGATTGAGTTCATAGATTTGTGGGATAATTTTTATGAAAGGATTGAGCTTTACAGTATGGATGGATTACATCTTAGTAGAAAGGGAACTTCTTTAGCTATATGGAAGACTTCTAGAGGGAAATGTGAGTTCTTTGGGGTTTGATAATAAAAACCCACTCTAATAGACAGAGTTTATTTCCACAACAGTTTTGATGCCCACTGGCATCCTCTTCAGGTGGATACAGAAAAACGTTTTTCTGTATCCACCTGAAGAGGATGTCAGTGGGCATCAAAACTGTTGTGGAAATAAACTCTGTCTATTAGAGTGGGTTTTTATTATCATATTTTGACCTCCACATAAAAAAGTGAAGTTTTTTGCATTTCTTTGGGGTTTTCAAGGATAATTTTAGATCAACAAAGGGCATAAAGCATCAGGGTATATGTGAAGTTAATACATGTTATGAAGCTATAAAGTAGGCTACTTATATATATTTCAGCAGTATCTTGGTATATTTTGGCAGTATTTCCATATATTTTGGTGTTTTGGTATTAACCCTCAACCACTATTGCAGGGTCAGGAAGGGCCCCACTCATTTTGAATTTTGTGTGACCAAGAGCAACTGTGATATGTACCATATACTAGGATTCTTAGATAGGGGGAGGATAGTTTATCTGAGGCACCAACTATTTTGTTTACTTGGTCTATTAATTATACAGAGGTACCTGATTAATGAGAAAAAGTAAATGTGGTAGCTAGTGAAAAGGAGGTTGCAAATTTTTAATAAACTTGACATTGCAGCTCAATGCATAACTGGTTCAAAGCTGTTATCTCCTAGCCCTGTGGTGGGTAACTAAAATGAAATTTGTTAATTTTTTAAGGACAAGGATTATTATCAGGATCACTGGATTATTTTGCTAAGGTTACTCCAACCAAAGATTGGTTATTAATAAAGTCCTACCATAGATGGTGAAACCAAACTCATTAACTTTGATTTATAAGAAATGCAGAGGGTTGGGTGAAGCTTAACTAAACTTAATGCTACCTATTTATGTACGGTATGTCTTTGTTATAAAATAAAGTAATATCCCCCAATGTAGCTAGGACCTTACAATATCTAGAAAGTTGTAAACAGCAGCAGCATAGGGGGAAGTTGTCACATCTTGTTGAAAGACTACACTTCTCATGTCAACTCCAACAGCACTTAGTTGAAGAAAATATGTACGTAACATGCTAAGTATATAGTGTGCTCCAGTCATGGTACAATAATCAAGGAAAAATGGAATGATTATGTAGTTCCATCACATAGCATACCAAGTGTTATTTTTTTGGCAAATCCCACTTGTGTTAGTGTTTCAGCAGTGGATAGGTCACTTCAATTATCCTGACTTAATCCCTTTGGACATTTGTCCATGGGATTATGTTAAAACATTTGTGTATCATGACAAATCCAGGTATCTGTCAGAACTCTGTCAAAGAACCAGACATTATTAGATCCATTCTACAAGAGCATCTTGCTAATGCTCTTATGAAGTTTGAACATCAAATACATGCATGATGGTTATGTAGAGGTGTTCTAAACCTGAATAGTTTGGAAATGCAAACCACCATATATGTACAGGGGGCTGCAAAAGTAGGTATACAATAATGAAAAACAAAACGTGCGCACAAAACGTATTTTATTGATTATACAAGCATATCAATAATAACACGCCAATAATAAACATATTAATCCCTCAAATGTTCAAACTGTTTGCCCCCGGCATTCACACACTCCACTAGTCGAGTGTGGACACCCATGCACACTCTGGCACAAAGGTCTTTATCAGCATCAATTTCCTGGCAAGCCTCCCGTATGAACTGAATCATGGCATCAACAGAACGTGGCTTGCGTGCGAAAACCATGTCTTTTACACATCCCCAGAAAAAGAAGTCCATAGGGGTGAGATCCGGCGAACGTCGTGGCCAGTCAACGGCTCCCCGACGTCCAATCCACCTGTTGGGAAATTCTTCGTCAAGTAGCGCACGCACAGTGAGTGCGAAGTGCGGTGGCGCCCCATCCTGCTGAAAGTAGAAGTTGTCCTGCTGCTGTTGTTCGCGCACCTGTGGTATGATTGTATCCGTCAGCATGTTCAGATACACGTGTTGATCGACAGTCCTGTGCAGAATGATAGGTCCAACGACACCTTTGCAGGACAGGCCAGCCCACACTGTCACCCCAGGTTGATTGAGCTGTTGCTCAATCGTGACTTTAGGGTTTTCAGTTGCGTAGTACACACAATTGTGCCGATTAACGGCACCCGATAGCTTAAAGTTTGCTTCATCGGACCACACGAATTTGCGCAGAATGCTGTCACCCTCTCGTTCCTCATTCAGGATGGCTTCGCAAAATTGTAAACGCCGATCCGAGTCATCCTCTAATAAACCATGTATCAATCGTGGCACGTACATTTTCAGTCCTACACGGTGCATCAAACGACCCAACGATCTGCGTTCAATACCCAATTCAGATGACGCCCTGTTTTTCGATTTCTGAGGGCTCTGGGTAAATGCCAGGGCGACATGCATTGCATTCTCTGGCGTTGTCACGGTGACTGGTCGACCACTCTTCGGCGAGTTGTGGATAGACCCCATCCGCTCAAATTTGTCACGTATCCGGTAAATCGTGAGCCTCGTTGGTGGAGGCGATGCAAATGTTTCTCGCCACTGCTCTCGCACACGTTCACTATTCTCTGTCTTCCAGTACTGTTTCAAAATCCATTTGCGCTCCTCGTCCGTTAAATTACCAGCCATCGTTAAATTTCCACTTTACCTGCAAATAATAGATGTATTATAGAAAAAATTACGGAAATAAAAATATTAAAAATAGTAATAATGATTTTAATGAATTAAATGAATTCTAGTATTAAATGAATCCTAGCACCACTATTATAATACTGGTAATACTGGTATAATCCTTACTGTATACTACTTTTGCAGCCCCCTGTATATTGTATATACAGTCAAGTCCTGTATTACGTGAGTCTGGATTAAGTGAAACATTGTACGTACATGAGTTATAAAACATGACCAATTATCCATAGAACACAAATATAAAATGCTGTATACATGAAAATTGGTGGAATTGGACCCAATCATGGATTGATTCCTTAATTTCAAGAGGGGCATTGATCAACTCATTTCATACACACAAAGAGCTTCACATAGATTTGCAGAGGAACGCAAAGCAGCGGAAGATTGTCATTCTTTAAACATGTTTTTGCAGGAGCTCCCTCAACTTCCACCACCTCATCATAAGAAGAAGCTGATGATGATCCATCAAATTTGTAAATGTAGGTTACAGTACTATATTAATTACTAAATTTTGTTTATATTAATGTTGTGTGTCCTATATTATGTAAGGTAATTTGTAAGTAAATACTATTAACTAAATTTTGTGTTTAATTATCCTTTTTTATGAAATAGGAGTATTTATTATTAGGTTATTGAATCTTGGTCTCGGGGTCCCTATCCCCTTATTTTCCATGGACTTGATGATCTAGATTAAGCGAGGTTTTTCAGGAATATATCCCTTGCGTAATACGGAACCTGACTGTATATTAAAAATAAAAATATGATTGACTGTTTTTGAAGCATCGTTTCTCAGACACCCTGTACTTTAATTATATTGTTTTATTAAAACAAATTGTTACGTTATATACTTTGCTAATAGTAAAATGCTAAGTACAGTAATTACCAGACATGGGGCTGAGGCCAGCATTGGGCATGTTTTGTGGGCCTTGTCCTCGAAGCCAGCTGAAGAGTGGAAAGGCAAAGCTTTGGGAATCCTGATTTTTTGTCATGCACTTTTCAATTTATGCTATTTACTTAACTTTTTAATTGTTTGAGGAAAGATGCTCTGAGTTAATATCAGTTTCAAATGCATAAAATATGGTAGGTTTTCCCCTCAACATGTACATAACACATCACATAATAGTGGTGCTAAGGACTTAAGGCCTCATGAGGCTTCACTCCAAAGCCCTCAACCTCAGCTTTGAGGCCTTTTGAAAAAGGTAATTAGTCAATAACTTTCCACAAGCTGGATTTCTTATCAAAGAAGGGTGAATGCATTTGGCTTATGTTCCGAGTGTTTAATCTTAAGAGAATGAACTTTAGACTCAGTGTAAGAAGTTTGACAGAAGTGATATCCAAATTCTAAAAATATTGATAATGTGACACGCAAAGTTATAGAACCAATAAAGGAACATGTTTGTAGTAAATGAGGTATATTACATTTTGGCATCACTGCATTGGGAATTTGAGACTGCTAACAGGGCTCCCAAAGATCCTGACTTAACTAGGATAGACTATTAAGTGGCAAGTACTAACTAATCTAATAGTGCCGGGCAAAAAGTACTGTAATTGATTACAAATAAAAATTACTGATGTCTTTAAAGTAACTAAAAGTATAAAGTAGAAATTACCTCTCTGGATTAATTATACAGGCAGTCCTTGACTTACGTACTTAATGCATTCCTGAAAACCTGTACTCGAGTCAAATGTATGCAAGTCAAATAATAGAAACATGTTATAAAGGGTAATGCATTCCAAGTTCTCCGAAAATATGCCCTAAATTCCCAATTAAGTCATAAAATCTTAGTTTTTTCAGCCCTAAGTGCTATTCAATGTGTACACAGCATTGTGTATTCACTGTATACACAGCAAGAAAACCAACACAAAACCACATTAAAATTTAACAATACCTCTCAAAATATTAATAAATGTACAATATTTTATTACTTTAAACTGTGGACTTGAGAACATACTGGAGGTGGTGATGGTGGAGGAAGAGGGGGACTTGGAAGGAGACTTTGGAGGGGATCTGGAGGTGGATCTTGTAGGAGGTGTCGCAGGTGAGACTGCTGATGGCTCCTCAGATGACTTGGATGGAAGGTTCCTTTCTCAAGAATTTGTCCAGGGAGAGTTGGACAGAGGACTTCCTCTTCTCTTTGTATAGTAGCTTGTAGCAAGCTGCCATCCTCTCCATACCTCTTCTAACCATGGAGCTCCTCTCAGCATTCAGGTCATGGTCTTCTATGATCCTGAGGAACTTGTCAAATGTACATAGGTGCAAATTTTGGTGTATGCAGGTCAAATGATTTGTGTTCAATAAAATGTATGCAGGTTGAATGTACATAAATCGAGGACTGCCTGTATTATTAATCCAGAGAAGTAATTTCTACTTTACACTTTACTTTTCGGACATCAGTAATTTTTATTTGTAATCAATTACTTTTTGGCCACCACTGTAATCTAATGAGGGCTAGGGCCTAACACAAATATTAACCCTAGCTCTCTCTATTAATCCAGTCTTCATTTGAAGTTTTGGCTAAATGACTATAAGCTGGCTATGTAACATCCATTTCAAGACTAGGCCCAGTGTAGCCTATTTTTTATCCAGAATTGCCACCATTACCAATTGGTATCAGTATAGGGCTTAACTTAGCTGATGTGGTGTTAGGCCTCTACATCTAACAAAACTGTAGAATGTGCATTGGTATGTTCAGGGATTAAGTGTTAGGTAAGAAATACAGTATTACCCCTCTATACCGGAATAATTGGTGAGTGGCCAGTCTGGTATAGAGAATTTTCCGGTAGGGTATATAATTAATCTGGAAATTCCATATATACCGATGAATTCCAATCCTGGGATTGGAATTTTTTGAATCCCAGGATCCCGATACCACTTTTAGACAAAAGTGGGCCTATCACAAATTTTTTGTAATTTAATGCTAAATAAATATTGTCATTGTTTATTTTTATTATTATTATTATTATTGTTATTATTATTATTATTATACAATTATACAATATAGCTTAAAGGCATTTAAAGGATCCATCCTATATTGTTGCAATTTTAATAAATAATACCGCACTGTTATGTTCATTTGTAGCATCAAATTGCATTGTAAACAATGGAAGGCATTTACAATGGGGGGGAGGGTTAATGCGGGGCTACCAAATGATGTCAAGCATGTGAGGTTTTATGTTACTGAACATTTTTTTTAATACTGGACTAATTCTGGTACTAAAAAAAATACCAGTCTGCTAAGATAGTTGGGTATTAAGCGAAGTCTGGTATAGAGGGGTAATACTGTAGAATGCTTTGATAAATATGCCACAGAACACTTCACCTAAAATTACACACGAGATAATAATTTTCTGATGTATTGTAATGTGTTTTAACAATTTGCTATCCATTTTTTGTGCAGTTTGAATAGGTTTTGAGATAAATAATTTTTTTTTCAATGCAATGTACCTAGCTATATCTAAAATCTGCTCAATTTCACGAAAAATGGATAGCAGATTCTATTAAAAAAAACTTGAAATACACGAAATAAATATTTTCTGGGATGTAATTTCATTTTCTTTCTTGTAATCTAACCTAACCTATAATTACTTTTTTCCACAGTTTGGACATAAATGAGTTTTCAATATCCACGATGATTTGCAAAAAAACTCCAAAGCTATATCTTAGATTATGATTAAGATATTTACTTTTCAAAATAATAAATACAAAAAAGTCTAGTGGATTTTTGCCAAACTTTTCGTATTGAATGTAGTGTAGACCTACTTGTTTAACTGTAACAGCACAGTATCAGACAGATTGTTATGATAGGGTTTAGCCTATAAATAAGTTAAATGTCTATAGGTTTAAATTATAATTGAATTACTAGCAACATCTTGTTTATTTGTCTTAAACTAAATTCTCTCTAATTACCAAGCAGATATGTCTAAAGCTGCCTACTAATCATAACTGCCCTGAACATCAACACAGTTCCAGGTGGGCACAAATAAGATCTTATCCATTAGGCTAAGTTTGTTTGGATTGTGAGTACCCTTGGCTACAAAAGAAAATTCTTTGGGCAGTTTGATTGGTGTGATTTGTGGGTAAAGTTTAGGATTAGAATAAAGGAATTAGGAATGTTCTCTTTCAAAAGAAAGTGTATTAGGGGTGATATGATTGACCTACATAAAATGTTTATAACCATAGATAGGATAGATAGAAACTGACAGTAGAACTAGAGGTTACAATATAAAGATGGGGAGGAAGATATCTATAAATCTACATAAACACTTCTTCAGTTTTAGGGTGGCGAGTATTTGGAATGACTTGCCAACTGCAGTGGTAAATAATAGTAAGTACCTTGGATAGATATAAGAAAGGACTTAATTATATTTTAATAAAAAAGAGGACTCATAAGTATTAAAACACTTTAGTTTAGTTGGTAGTGATACAGTTCTGTAAGTGTATGTTTTAAGTAAAAGGGAAATTTTGCAAACAGTTGGAGCTCTTGCATGCATTTGAATGACAATCTCTTGGATCTAATAGTAATTTAGGGTATGTTTTGAGGAAAAAACTTTGTAAAATGTTGAGATTCTTTGTGCAGTTATAGCATTGTAGAGTAAAACATGACAGTATGTATTTAAGCTGGTTTGGTTCTATTTTGGACAGAGATAATGTAGAGAGGCCCCCAGTGGCTTTGAAATATCTTTATACAACTTTTCTAAGTTTCTGAGATGCTGATAATCATTGAAATTTTCTGCATGGGCTTCTTGTCAGCCATTTTAACTTAGTCTTTTTGCAAATTTAAGGTTTAATGATTTTTTATATACATTTCTGTAGTGAAAATGTTAGGCAAAAAAGTCTTTATACCAAATTTAGCAAAGAAATTAAGTGAAGATTTTGTTAGTGAAGAAGAAGAATCTAAGTATAATATAAATGCAAATAAAACTGAAAAAGGGCATGGAAACAAGACTTTTAAAAATCCTTTTCTAAATAAGAAAAAATGTAAGAAAAAGAGAGCTCACTCATCTGAATCTGCAACCATTGGTGAGAATAATAAAAGAGTTAAGATTGAAGAGGAAAATGTAGCAAAAATGGTAAATGACTCAAATGGCTTTTCCAATAACCATTTGTGTGAACCTAAAATGAACTCTTTTACTAAGGACAACACTAGGAAAATGGTTTTAGCAAATGGACTTAATAATATTGGTAATAGTAGACCTATTAAAAATGTTTGTTTTACAAATGGCCATACAAATATTAAACGATGGAAGAAAAAAATAAATTTGAAATCTAATAAACAACATGTAAGTCCTGGTAGGGAAACCATTCTTAAACACAGGCAAAATTTACCCATTTTTTCATCACGGAATGGAGTAATCTCAGAATTAACAAAATTTGAGACGACAATTATCATTGGGGAGACAGGAAGTGGAAAGACTACTCAAATTCCTCAGTTTCTTCATGAAGAACAGCTTGATCAAGAAGGAGCAATTTGTATCACTCAGCCAAGAAGAGTTGCTGCCATTACCATAGCAAAACGTGTGGCTGAAGAAATGAATTCTGAGATTGGTAATATTGTTGGGTATTCAGTCAGATTTGAAGAATGTTATAGTAATAGAACTAAGCTTAAATATGTTACTGATGGAATGCTCCTCAGAGAAGCTCTTTCTGACCCCCTACTTACCAAATACAAATGGATTATATTAGATGAAGCTCATGAAAGATCCATCAACACTGATGTCTTATTTGGAGTAGTGAAGGAAGCTCAACAAAAGCGCAAGTTAAAAAGAAAACTCCCACTTCACATCACTGTCATGTCTGCTACTATGGATGTTGATCATTTCAGTTCTTATTTTAATGATTCCCCTGTTCTCTACATTGTAGGTAGACAACACCCAGTTGAAGTTTTTTCAGCTAAAAAGAAACATTCTGATTATGCTGTTGCTTGTTTGAGTACCATGTTAAAAATTCATAAGGATGCCAATTCAGAAGAAGATATCTTAATATTTATGACTGGGCAAGAAGAAATTGATTCTGCTGTTAAGTTAATATCTTATATTGCAAAAGATTCAAGATTAGCAGGTTATCCAAATCTAAAAGCGCTTCCTCTTTATGCGGCTTTGCCATATCACAAGCAACTGAAAGTTTTTGCGCCTTCATTGCCAGGAGAAAGAAAAGTAATAGTTAGTACAAATATAGCAGAAACATCAGTGACAATACCAGGTATAAAATATGTTATAGATTGTGGCCATGTAAAGGTTAGGACATACAATTCAACAAGTGGCTTTGATGACCTTAAAGTACGTAAAATATCACAGGCTCAAGCATGGCAGAGAACTGGTAGGGCTGGAAGAGAGGCACCAGGAGTATGTTACAGAACTTATACTAATGAAGAGTTTGCAGCAATGAGTGTAAATACAGTTCCTGAGATTTTGAGGGCTAATCTTGCTTCTGTATTGTTGAAGCTTTTGGCTATTGGTATAAAAGATGTAATAAACTTTGATTTTATAGACAAACCTTCAAAAGAAAGTCTCAAGCAAGCGCAAAATGATTTGAAAGATTTGAAAGCAGTTGAATTTGTAGAGGACACTCCAGTTTTAACAGAGTTAGGAAAGAAAATGTCAATATTCCCTCTTGAGCCACAGTATGCCAAACTGTTAATAAATGGATCCAGTTACTCGTGCACAGAAGAGGTGAGACTTTATTATTGATGTTAAATTACCAGTAACACTATGCAGAATAACCATTATACCATAAAATGGGATGACTGGACAGTTTCAAACATTTGTAAAAAGTGTATAATGTATAGTATATACACACAGTAGGTTCTTTTACTTATACAGAATCATTTCTTAATGAATTAATTCCTTTTTGACTGGCAAGTCCCATAATTTGGCCAGGGTCTAATATATATATATTACTAGCTTAAAGGAAATTAATTCCTTTTAAATTTGGCTTGTTTTTTTAATACCTTCAACAGTTGAGTTACTGTTAAAAAAACAAATTCTGGACAGTGTCTGAAGTCAACCTTGGCATACAGTCATCCCATTTTATAGTACTGTACTAGCCTTGTTAATATAATTTTATCTATTTTAATGGTATGAGTGGTGTTTCAACAAATTGTAATTTGGACACTTTTTACCATGCAGTTAAAAAGTTCACTATTCCGCTCACAGTTGCTGTACACTTAATTTATTTTGCTTTTTTCCAGATATTAACAATAATTGCCATTTTATCTAGTGAATCAATATATGTAAATCCAAGTGAGAAGAAAGAAGAAGCAAAAGAAAGAAGAGAAAAGTTTACTGCCATTGAGGGGGACCACATTACATTATTAAATATTTATAAAGCTTTCACAGATTCTACAAATAAGAAGGTCAGTAATACGAAAATAACTCCTTTACTGATTGCAATAATAATAGTAGTAGTAGTAGTAGTAGTAGTAGTAGTAGTAATGTTTGAGGTTGTTTGATCCACTTCATAGTGGCAAAGGTCATGTAACTGAAGGAATCTGTGGCTTTAAGGGGAATCAAAACTGTCCAAGGGTTGCTACATCATCTGAATGTAGAGATGGTAATCCATCCGACTATTCAACAGACCCAATGTTGCTTAATCTTGTTGATCAAATGGGAAGAAGTGTTGTGATATAGCCCCAATACAACCCACTAATAACAAATCATGTTTATGTATGTAAATCAATTGTAAAATATTGACATTGTGTGAATTTAACAAAAATTTAGAAAATACCAATTTTATTTACTTTTTAAAACTTCCTTTCAGGTTTGGTGTCGCAAAAATTACTTGAATTTCCGAAATTTATCTTATGCTGCTGATGTGAGACGACAACTTCAAGAACTTTGTCAAAAAAACAAAGTTCCACTAGTGTCTTGCAACCAGAAGGCAGAACCTGTATTAAGGTTAACAGCCATGGTGTTTTGTCCTCCCCTTCTGTTAAATTTCACCGAGTTAAAAATAGTTACCATAATTTCAAAAGGTCAACTGAAATAATTTAAGATGTTATAATGAGTTATTGACTTCATTTATAATTAGTATTAATCAGTGTGTAATTGAAAGAGTTCATATTTTATTCAGCGAGCATTATAGCCACCTCAGAACCCCATGTACAGTAAACTGTTGTTGGAAACCTAGATGTATAACATTTACTAGTATAATTTTTTTTTAACAAACCATGTATAGTTTAGTATACGCAGGGTCTGACAAGGGTAAGCAGACCTTATCTTTTTAATGTATTAGCTCAATTGAATTGAAGTAAATATGAAGTTAAAAAACGTAATAACTTAACTTAAAAATAGTTTTTGAATCATAACCATAACTTTTACAACAGTAGTTTAACAATTATGATGATGTCCAAAGTTTACTCTAGTGCCGTTTACATTTCCAGGTGTTTAATCAGTGCCCTTTATAAGAATATCGCTCAGGTCAATTTTGGGGCCAAATATAAGGTTTTGAGGACAACAGAATTTGCCAAAATTCACCCTTCGTCGACGGTGTTCGGTCGCAGTCCGGATTACCTCCTCTTCACAGAACTTGTCCAAACTGGGAAGACGTACATGCACATTAATTCTGAAGTGAAAGTAGAGTGGCTCATGGAATTCGACGCCGAGTATTTCCGTTTAAAACACATCAGGAAAATGACTACCTAGAACTAGAAGTAGGCTAAATGATTCTGTTTTAGTTTTGATTCTGTACTTATGAATTCTAAAGTTCAAAACGGAAAGCAAATTAAAATAACCACCCAAGATAAATTACGCCAGCCAGATTTATGCATCCTGTGATATCCATGTGCCTTTTCTACAAGGAAATTTTTTTTAGGTTTGAAGCTGTCACATTGAAGATAATTTTAAAGTTCAGAACTTATATTGATTATTCATATCACTTTATTAGATGCTGTTTAAGATTATCAATTGCTTGTAGTGCATTTTAGAGGAAATTGTTTAAACCATGTGTAGTTAATTTCGTTTATAATATTGGCTCGCTGACCATGCCAAGAATAAATAGTTTAAATAGTTACGTAGACTATGGGTTGTTATATCGTCAGCTTGAAAGTTATAGTCGTTCCTGTTATTTTTATGTAAATAACTTAAATTTTCGTATTTCAGCCTTCTAATTTTTTGTGGATTAAAATTTATGTGAAATTTTTCAGTCAAGTAAAATGTCAGAATTTCGGAGAGAAGTTTGCCTAGAAACAAAATGTACAAAAAGCATAGATAAATTACTAAAAACAAAATATTACCAACTAGTAGTTTTTTATGCTGTTTAGAAATTGTTTCCAGGCCAACTTTTTTCAGAAACTGTACATTATCACAATAGCCTATATATATATCTTTATTTTAATTTTTTGTTTTCTTTTCTTTTATCTTAATTCTCTCTCATTGAAAACCTAAGATTACAACATTTAAATTTTTCTGTCCTATATACTTCTGCCTCAAAATTCAAAACTAAATTTTAAATTTAAACTATGTACAGATTTTTCTTAAGTTGCATTGTCATCGACAACATTTATTTAACGGTTTGTCTAGCTTTTGGTAATGTGCTGAATATCCGGTTATTACCGAACCTCTCGTACTACTATTACCTCGTACTTTAATATTTAGTAGAATCCGACATGAATTTTAGATTGAAAGTAGAAGATCCGTACCTTAGTTTCGAGCGATCCCATTTTGTTACAGTAGAAGTGCCCCTCGTCCATTCTGTATTTTATTAATACTAGTATTTTTGTGCAAAATACGTACGCGTTTATAAATGGAATGAAGCTTTTTACTTCTCTTTATATTTAATATTCCGTCTCTGTTCTCTCCTTTCATAACTGAGTTAGTCTAGAGTGGATATTCATTTCTTTGTTAACCCGTAACTTGTGTAAAAAACTTATGCCAGTTAACGAATGTGATTAATTTTAATTAAGAAAACGGGTCCATACACTTAATCTTATTTCGCTTCATCATTATTGATTAGCTTAACAAAGTATCAGAAATGAGAAACTAAATCCATGGTATTTGTTTGCTATTATAAAATATAGTTTTGTAGAGTAACTGAACATAGGAATTAGTGATAAGTAAGGCTAATAGACTGTGATAAAAGATGTTTGAATTGATTATGGAAAATAATACAAAGAAATATTTTTTTTAGAAGAGTTAATTTTGTAAAAGTAAGATTTTTGGATTCTCGAACGTCGTGCGAAATGTTTTTGTAAATCTAAAACCTCGTGAAATCTGAAGGAAGCATCTTTTTTCGCGAGAAAGTTAAACTTAACTGTCCACGTTCGTTGGTACAATAAATTATTATTAATTTTAAGTTTATAAAAAAATTAACTTATTGTATATAAGAAAGTGGTCGTAAAAAAAAAAAAAACCTCGGTTCCTTTCAGTAGGATTCCAAACCTAAACGTAGTCTCCAGCTGCGTCCAACAAAACTGGTGGACGAAATCGTGAAATTTGTGTATTTTTAAAATTTTAGTTTCGTAGCTAACGAGTGACTTTGGTTTTAAAACACAGCGTGTTCGCAAAAAGATCGTACAAATTTAGCTTGTCAAATGGAATTTGTAAGTCTCTTGTGGACACCCTGTATATATGTCAAAGGTCATATCTCGCTGTTCAAATCAATTTGATTAAGTTTGTGTACCAACGAGACTCGAATTGTAGGGTGTTTTTTGACATTTTCAAAATTCCTAGTTTTCGCTGTTTCGTACCTAAACTACTCATTTTATATCGTAAGTCTCCGATAAAAAATTTTTCCATTTTAAGTTTCCTGTCAGTTGATACCCATTACGATATTCTATATTAGTACAGTACCTTCTAATTATTATCGAGCTTGTCAAACCTGGCCCTACGATAGGTTAGGGCTCTCCAGAACTAATTTCTCCTCGGGAAGGCGAGCTTGCTTATCGTTCACCATGTCGAAAGAAACCAAAGTGGTTATCAAAAATACATGATCTAAGTGAGCGCTTCATTCAAATACGAAAATGCGCACGGGTCTAACTCGGGCAACTCAAGAACCTTTCTATGTTAACTCTTCTACAGACTATATAAATGTCATACGACATCATAATTCACATCTTTGCCAAACAAAATTTCTTTAAGTACCGTGCATTTTTTTTTAGCTTCTCAATTTTATACAAAATCAGAGTAGTTTAGTCGGCTTGCTTTCATGTTCAAGCTAGTTGGCGCTCCCCCCCCCCCAATCATACGCCAAACTGAGCTCTAAATTTGGCACTTTTCCTGATTGCAGATACACTCTGGATGCCTTTTAGCACTTCTGTACGACTTACTTCACTTAACACTACAGCGAAAACACGTTCCTGGGGAGAGAATGAGTTGGTTGTACCTTATATATATACAGTAAATACTCGATAAGTCGGACTATATAGGGCTCTAGACAGTCTGACTCATCGCGAATTACCTTAATTACCCCTAAAGAGGCATAAATACTCTCTAACCTTTTAAGTTTGATTAGTGAGAGTCTAATACAATGTTCAAAATAAACATTAAAAAACAATAACACTTTGTTTCACTTACCGTTGCTGGAATTATTTTGAGCGCGAAACACAAAAAATTTTGTTGTTTACCTTTTCGTACAATACAGTATTAAAAAAACACTTCACTTTGTAAAATAAACAAAAGAATAATAACACTTGACAGAGGATGAGTCCGACTTATCGAGTATTTACTGTATATATATATATAGACACATACTGTATACACAAAACTTGCCCCCACCAGGATTCGAACCCACCATCTCCGAATGGAAGGTAAGGGCGCTAGCCACAATACTGCAACGAGATAAAAGTTAACACAACCTGTCATAGATTTAAAAACCGAAGAAACGCTTAATGCTTTCGTGTCCAGAGGCATTTTCGTGTTAACCCTCCTGCACTCGAAGTAATCACCAGCATTACTTTATATATACTGTATATCCAATATATATAGGGATGATAAACAACCATTGAAATATGCTTAATGTAGTAGATATTCTATTTATTTTACATGTTACCAGTAAGGCTTTGAATAGAATTAGAAAACTACTTAAATGTAGCGCCTTTTTACACTGATGTGCCTCTCTCTCTGTACTCCGTTTTTTTTTTAAGTATAACGACGGTAATATTCGGAAAGATCCTTAGCGCCATACTTCTCCCACCGTTTTTTTCACATAATTATACAGAAAATTGGTGTCCATTTCCGTTTCTTTCCTTTTGTAATAATTGGGTTTCCCGCAACGTAAATGTTCAAGATGTTAGACATAGTCAGTATTTTCCTCTGTAAAATTGTGCTACCCGGTATTTAAGAGGTTTTAGAATATTACGATGAATCTTTAATACGTTTTGTACACTTCATGTTTTCTCGTGGAAACTCTAGTTTATAAATGGAATTCATCAGAACTATATTTTTATATTATTTCAGCGATGATAACGGGGTCCAAAACCAAACTTTTACTGGATCAGTGATTCTAGTAGAAAGAATTTATATCCTATATGTATCAGTATTAACCCTTATCTGGATAACGCGAGTCCATTGCCCGCTGCGTTTCCAAAATAGCTTTCCCGGGTGAGGGTGAAACTTTACCTGTCATTTTGTAACCAACGCTGTACATTAAATAAATTTAGGAAATTTAATAAGAATATCTTTTGCTTTTGCAAAAAAGTGGAGTATCCGAGACGCGAGTTTGAGATTTATTTCTTTAAACTAAAACATCTTTAAAATAACTACATTGTCGCGTATTCACACGCGACCCATAAATTTTTTCCCTTCTCAACTGAGTTTTTGCAATGAAAATATAATTTTATACATTTCTTTAATTTAGTATAGAAGCGAATAAAGTTGATTTACCCGCATGAAGTCCGACATCATCACGCAGTGTGTTGGACATGCATGAGGTCGATTTATTTCGTTAGGTTTGATTAAATTATGCCCTTTTAGGTTAGGTAAAATCTAAAATGTACGCGTAATATATATATATAGTTTGGTGATCTTTTATTTAAAATATTAAATGCAGTAACTGCACGAGTTCAAACATGGCATTAAAAAATTCGACTTTGTTCACTTCAAGTAAAAACTTGATAAAATTGAGACACTCGCATTTTTCTTGTTTTTGATGATAATTGTCGACATTCAAATAATAAAGTTTGACTATTACTGGATTTATATCAGAAAGGTATTGAAAAGACTAAAAACTTTAAAAAGAGAAGAGCCAAACAAAATAACTTACGAGTACTCGTACAGTATTTAGTTGTTTGTTTGACACATTTTAAGTAAATATACTCGTTCTAGTTTTATAAGGTACTTTGTTTTTTTCATTTAAAAGAAGTGGGGGTGGTATAGCGCTTAGGAGCTTAGTTATAAGGTATGTGCGCGCGCGCGCGCTCAACTGAACGTAAGTGGAGTGTGTGATAATTCACGGATGTAGTGGGGATAATTATTTTTAGTGATGTAACGATTTGGGTACTTAGAAACATAAAAAAATTCATATAAAAATCTAGAAGCATTGTGACTCCGAAAAAAAGATATGTTCGTGTTCCAACTATCATCCAGTTGCTTTGATTTCTTGCCTATGTAAAGTTTTTGAATCTATCCTTAAATAGGAAGATTCTTAAACCTCTCTACTCACTATCTTCTTTCAGATACTCAGTATGGGTTCTACGAGAGGACATTCTGCTGGCAATCTTCTTGCGTATCTATCTGACTTCGTCATCCTTCTTTAGGGATTTCGGTGAAACCTTTGCTATTGCACTAGACATCAAAAGCTTTTGATAAAATCTGTCACAAATCCTTAATTTCCAAACTGTTCCCCTTCGGTTTCTATCCTTCTGTCTGTAGCTTCATCTCTGATTTCCTTTCTGGCCAATCTATAGCTGCGATTGTAGATGGCCACTGTTCTCTTAAAGCTATTAATAGTGGTTTTTCAGGGCTCTCTCTTGTCACCCACTTTCTTCCTTTTATTTATCAGTGACCTATTAAGTCGCACTTTCTGCCCTCCACTCCTATCCTGATGATTCTACCCTTCACTTCACCCGCTTCACAAAGCCCCCCTCTCAACAGTCACTCCATGCTTTACGTGAGACGGCTTTGGCGCACCTGACCTCTGACGTTTTTATTATATCTGGTTGCGGCAGAGAAAACCTTGTTGCTTTCAATGCCTCAAGAACTCGGTTCCTTCATCCGTCTACTTGTCACAATAATTCCACTCGACTATTCCCTCATCTTCAACAATACACAACTCGGTCCTTTCTCTTCTCTTAACGTTCTTGGCGTTTCCATTTCTCGTGATCTTTCCTAGAAAAATCACATATACATATTCTAAAACAGCTTCTAAGAGGTTAGGTGTGCTGTACCGCCTCCGCAGTTTCTTCATCCCCACTCGGTTGCTCTCTCTGTACAGGGATCTCGTCCGCCCCCTTTATGGAGTACGCTTCTTATTTGTTGGGTGGCTCAACTCGCACAGCTCTACTTGACGGGGTGGAATCAAAGACTTTTCGTCTCCTCATTTCCCCGCCCCTTACTGACTGTCTTCATTCTATCTCTCTCGACTATCACTATTATAACGGGCACTGCTCTTCTGAATTCTAACTGCATGCCTTCTTCTTTGCGTCGAAAGTCTGGTACTAAATGCTCTATTCATTCTCATTCATTTTCTGTCCATCTCTCCAACGCAAGAATTAATCAGTATTCTTAATCTTTCTTCTACTCAACCGGTCAACTCTGGAGCAATCTTTCCTCCTGTCTATTACGGCTAGTCTTTCAAACTCACTGTATCCAGGCAGCTCGAAAACTTTGCGGCTTGATTTTGGCTATAGGGGGGGTTTGCGACATTCGCCCTTCGCACCAACTTCATAAAAAATTTTTTTTTACACTAGGTGGTAGGTTAGTTAAAGCTTGGTTAGATTAGATTAGTTATTTAGTGACTTCCAATAAAACATTTTTCGATGCCTCAATTGTGTCCGGAACACTTATTACGCTTTTCTCGGTTCGATAACTAAGTTTTATTGCTTTTTTCATGGATTGAGAAAAGTCTGTACGTCGCATTTTCGGAGATGCACACGTGTGTGTGTGTGGTGCGCGCGCGCGCAATCAGTATTTTCAGTTATCAGAGCTGGGCAGTATTTAAATACATTTGTATTTAAATACGTATTTAAATACATTTGTGTATTTAGAATGTATTTATAAATACATTGTTTTTCATGTATTTAAATATAGTATTTAAATACTTTAATGAGTATTTAAATACAATGTATTTAAATACTCAAAATATAAAAATGTAAATACTTTTACTGGTTTAATACACGTTCTGTACTAGCACAGTACGACGCGTCGACAGTGTAGTATAGCATGGTCCATGTTTCAACGTGTCAGTTCAATCAGTTGTGTGCCACTCTTAGTCGAAAGCGGTTGATTTCTTTATCGTGTGCGTGTCATGGCTTCAACAAGCAAATCCGGTGAATCAAACAGTGATATATCTGCAGATAACAATTTAGTGCACCCTCTGTTTGATGGAAAATACTTTAAAATTAAATTTAAAGACGGTAATAAGGTAAAGTGCACCTGCTTGCTGTGTAAACACGAAGTCTCTGCTGCAAGCAATGCTACAACGAATCTGTACACTCATCTGAAGGTAAGTGTTTTTTTAGACATCAAAAAATATCTTGAAATTGACCGAATAATCGTACAAAACGGCTCTGCCTTAAGTGGGCTATAACACGACATTACCATCTTCGGCACCGGTAGAGCGAATATTCTCATTCGCGGGAATCACTTTGACTCCCAAAAGAAACTCTCTTTCAGACAAAACTTTTGAAAGATTGGTTTTGATCCGCAGCAACCGTGAAATAAAAGAGAATTCGTAAGGTGCCTTATGTTTATGTTTACGTTTATGTCTCATCTACTCATTAATTGTTACTCATTTTGCAATGATATAATGAGTATAATATGTCACTGGTTGAACATCGTAAGTTCTAAGTTCTTTTGTTTTTGTTTTGTTCTAAAAAGGGAAATATATAATCGGAAATTAGATTGTACTATTTCTTTATCCTTTATCAAGCATTTTATATTGTTGTTACTCATGAATTAGTGAATGCATATGTTAAAATTTGTATGTATTTAAAATGTATTTACAAATGTATTTAAATACAATTGATGTATTTTGTATTTAGTATCTAAATACATTCGTAAAATGTATTTAGTATTTAAATACATTTCTCCCATGTATTTAGTATTTAAATACATTCAATGTATTATTGCCCAGCTCTGTCAGTTATGTTGTTTGTGATTTAAGTGAAATATTTTTTGTATGTAACGGATTTTAAAGTTTTAAATAATCTTGAGTAATGTGACATTTATTTTGTGGAAAAACTAGTTTTATATCATAAATAAAAGCTGTTATATTTTATATTTTTAATTTTTCTTCACCTTTATTCACTTTATTCAAATAAAGATGATTTTTCATAAAGAAATGAAAGTCCATATCCATATACACATTATTATTATTTATAGTAGTAGTAGTAGTAGTACTCACCCATTAACTTAATAGTAGTTGTAGCAACAGAATCATACCAGGTTTGTTACTGGTTATAATGCAAGGTAGCAAATGAAGGCTGCCCCTCGATTGAGCTCAGTGCTCTTCGCACATTATTACATTATTTTTGTAGATAGTTGAACGATAAAACAAGAACGTTCAAACTTTGACTAATTACGTTTTTTTTTAATTTTTATAGGTAACTAAATTTTTCAAAAAAATGAGTCTAAATTTTTTGTTTGTCAAACAAAAAATAATTCCTTTATCAAGAACACGAATAAATAATGACATTTTAAAGCGGAAGTTGTTTAACTTTTCATTACTTTCCTCTGAATCGAGAAACCATTACGAGAATGGAAAATTATCGAACTCAAAACTTTGGAGAACCATAAACACTGCGTCATTTTGTTCTTCTTCCGAGAGGTCACACGAACAGCTGCTCGTTCAATCGTATGGAGAACCTGAAAAAGTTATTATTAAGGAGAATTTTTCCTTACCCAAAGATTTGGGGAAGAAACAGGTCAATATTTGGAGAATTTTCGATAAAGGTTTTAAGTACTGTAATTTTGGATTGTGAAGTGTTGTTAATGTAATTATTAGTGATCGATTTTATGTTGTTCTGAAATATTTAATGATAATTCAGTAAGTGTGTGTGTGTGTTTTTGTCGTCTCATTCGTAGCAATTTCTAATTTTCCTTCTTCAGGTGATTGCGAAGGTGTTAGCATCGCCCGTGAACCCCGCAGATATCAACACTATTCAAGGCGTCTACGCCATTAAGCCCGATTTACCTTTCGTACCCGGCAGCGAGGCAGTGATGGAAGTCGTTGATACGGGCAGTGACGTCAGAAATTTAAGGACTGGGGACCGCGTGATTCCAAAATTGTCTGGAATGGGCACCTGGCGGACTGCGATCGTAGGCGAAGATGACGAATTCATTAAGGTTATTTCTCGCCTTTGTCCGAGTAGTCGGTATTTCTAGATTTCAAATCACTATTGATTGTTACGTTATTATGTAAGGGAGTTACCACCTTCTCAGTGGAAAATGCCTTATAACCCGCTCGATACCCTAGTGGTAAAGTGCTAGTTGTTGATATGATGGTCTTGGGTTCGAGTCCCGCTCCGGACTGCAGATTTCAACGAAGGTGCTTTTCTGGTCGTACTTTGCTCGGTAGATGCTTTAGATTTTTAGATCCCACGTAAATGTGTAGGTCTCCTCCGTCACACGACCTTAAATGTTACGAAGAAGGTTAAACGACTCAAAGCATTATAATTACGTCTTATAAATGAAAAGATGTATTAAGGAATACGCAACTTTCAGTCAAGACTATCCACCATTCTTCGGTGCATCTGAGGGTGTTCATGGTCTTGACCGGAAACTTTTATTTCTCACTGAATTTTTTCTTCTCCATTGCGACTTCATACCAGCTTGCAAAGCACTTTTATGGGACATTTTTCGACTACCGAGTTACCTCTTTCCCGGCTTAACCTAACTTTATTTCACCGACGTAACTAAACTTATTTTACACAAGTGTTCTTAAGCTGAATTATATACATTCATCTCCTCTGTCTGTACGTAATACCGATTTATATCCAAGTAACTTATTCGTGTAAACGTGTACGCTTTGCTTTAATTCTCTTGGCTGAAAGTTGTACCGTAAAACTATTTTGTCTCTGCAGATTCCTTCAGACATCGATATCATAACGGCTTCAACCACAGCAATCAACCCTTGCACTGCTTACAGAATGTTGATAGATTTTGTGGAACTGAAACCAGGCGATGTCGTTATCCAGAACTGTGCCAATTCAGCAGTCGGACAGGCTGTGATTCAAGTAAGTCAACACGAGTTTAGTTATTAGTTTAACCCCTTCAATACGGCGACATACGCGCGTATGTCCGATTAGCGCGCTCCAATATACGACGACATACGCGCGTATGTCCGATTAGCGCGCTCCAATATACGACGACATACGTGCGTATGTCCGAAACTTAAAAGAAGAAAGCTAAATTATACGACATTTCTGCTTTTAGTTATAAATGTTTAAGTTATATTGGAGCGTGCTAATCGGACATACGCACGTATGTCGCCGTATTGAAGGGATTAACGTTAATTATTAATCACGCACGATTGGCTGGAAAGATAAGTGGAAATGCTATCAAAGCTTACTGTGGTGCGGACAAAAATACTTTTAACATTGAGGCTGGATTCTGTTGCATTATTTTCTAATAGGATTTTCTCTATCCTTTGCTTTGTGTTATAGTGGTAGACGTGCTTCGACCTTCGTTATTCACTTATAAAATCAAAATACTAATGTCTTTAAAAATTACATTACCTCTGAGCGTCTCGTATCTCAATCGGTTATGGCGCCGCCCGGCAGTACTGAGACTGTTGAGTTGTAGGTTCGAACCTCAGTGTGCGTAGAGCTGGACGGTTTTCTGTTCTGTGTCTTTCGTCACGACGAAACGGCGGGCCATCCCCCCTCTTCCTGCCAGTATTATTATCTAATAACTCTCTTCCCATTCTCGTAGATACGATACGACGCTTAAGCTTGGCCCCCTCCCCCCCGACACACACACACTTACTAGATTGCACTTCGTCCGTCCGAGCGTCCTATAACTTTTGAACCACTCGTCAGAAATTAATGAAACTTGGCAAGGGTGCTGTGGGTTAGCTGTCGCTGCTGCCATGAATTGTGTTCCCCTCATGTCTAAATGTTCCCTAACTTTCAGTATTTTTGTTTCTGTGTGCAGGTGTTCTGTTGGTGGTGTTTGAGCGCATCCTGTAATGATACGAAGTGCGTTGTTTTGTATTGTCTGTAAGGTGTTTGTGTGTGTTTGACATAATGGGTGCCCAGCATGGACTAGCATAGTTCATAACAGCGAATATATTGTTTGTATACGAGTGTTGTTGTTTCCTGCTGGTGACCAAAGTTTGTGCCTGTTAGTACCCTGAGCGTGTTAAGTCTTGACGTACATTTGTTTTTAATGTCCCCGAATGTGGTTTGCAAAAGATAATGATGTGTTGTATGTGACACCAAGTATTTTGGTCTTGTGAGTGTGTGGAATGTTGATGGTGTTCAGTGTAGGTTGTGGAGTTATCTGGTGTTCTTTTTTGTTGCTCGTTAGCAAGGTGATGGTTGATTTTGTGGGTGCTACTTTGAGTCTATTGTTATAATGTTATAATGTTTCAGACCAACAAAGACCCTAGGATCCACTCATGGCTGGTCTACCTAACTGTGTTCGTAATTGTGTATGTCCTCCGTGGTGGCGGAGGGGACCTACAATTTTACGTGGGTTCCGAACCACAAGAACATAAGAAATTTATGTAACAACTTCCTGTACAATGTGTACATTGGCAACGACCAATTTAGCAAAACTAATTAATTATCGATTTAAAACTAAAGATAGAATCTCTGGATCCAGAGGATCACGTCATAATAGACTACTATCCACAAATATGTTACACTCTATATCTATTTATAACCGACATGCAAATATATCAGATCCAGAGAATCCAGTCAATTTCATTACGGTATCCATCAGTACTAGTACCTTGTCACGAAAAATAAGTCACGGTCCATATCGATTGTGGACCAAGTCAAAATTTACAACTATATACATTACAATATATACACTTACGAGGAAAAGTGTAGGTGTGGCTGTAAAGACTGTACAGTAATGTAGAAATGTGTGTGCACCCATCTTGGGTCTCCCATTTAAAGGTGTTTGTGGGGCAAGTGAAGATCATGAGTTTTTCAATACCTCACAGTACTATGAGGGGCACCGCTCAGCAGAGGAATCTCTTTAAATGGGGTGTGTAAGGACAGAGAGTATCCCCTAACCCAAGACGCTGCCTCCCTATATCCCACAACACTTGTGTTGAGCTGTGGGATCTATCCCCACAAGCCTTAATTTTACTACCTTAAACTATACCCAATCTATCAACATATGCGTCTAATCGATTTTTAAACATGTTTATAGACGTGCTACTAATTACTTCTACCGGCAAACTATTCCAGCTATTTACTATTCTATGCGTAAAAAAGTTTTTGGCAACTGCTGTCTCGAACCTTCTACTTGTCAACTTACACCCGTTATTTCTAGTCCTATTATATTGAGATATTTCGAAAAAGCTATCTCTATCTACGTTATCGAACCCATTCATAATTTTGAAAACCTGGATTAGATCACCCCTTAACCTCCTAGTCTCGAGTGTTGTCAATTTTAACTCCTTAAGCCTATCCTCGTACGACTTTGACCTAAGCGACGGAATCATCTTAGTTGCTCGTCTTTGAACTCTCTCGATTTTGTCTATATCTTTGCGCATATGCGGATTCCAAAATTGGACCGCGTACTCCAAATGGGGTCTAACTAATGATTTATAAAGTGGAACTATAATATCGCGCGATTTGTACTCAAAATTTCGAGCTATAAAACCTAACACTTTGTTCGCCTTATTGACCGCTGCTGTACTTTGTTTCGCTACTTTTAAATCACTAGTGACTATAACTCCTAAATCTTTTTCCTGCTCTACGCTTGTTAAATCTTTCCCTGACATACTATACGCAAAATTACCGTTACGCGAACCTATATGCAAAATTTTGCACTTATCAACGTTAAAGCTCATTTGCCATGTGACTGACCAATCAACGATTTTATTCAGATCTTCCTGAATTTTACCTCTATCTTCGTCATTAATCGCCCTACCACCCAGCTTCGTGTCATCCGCAAACTTTGAAACTGTACTGACTAGGCCGACATCTAAATCGTTAATATACATATATATAAGAAAAAGCAAGGGGCCCAATACAGAAACCTGAGGGACGCCACTCGCTACATTAGCCCAACACGACTCCGCTCCATCAACGACCACCCTCTGTTTCCTACCTCGCAACCACTCTTCTAGCCAATTTATTACTACACCCCTGATTCCATGAGCCTTAGTTTTTTCAATGAGTCTTTTGTGCGGCACGGTGTCAAACGCTTTTTGAAAATCTAAATACACTACATCAACCGCCCGATGTCTATCGTAAACGTCAACCACGCTTTGGAAAAATTCTAAAAGATTAGTTAAGCAAGATTTGTTTCGCCTAAATCCGTGCCGCGTATTTCTAACTAGCTTATGGAATTCTAAGTGTTCGACTATACGATCCCTAATTATTGATTCCAGTAGCTTACCTACAACAGACGTTAAACTGATTGGCCTATAATTTCCCGCCGCACCTTTATCGCCTTTCTTAACGATAGGTGTTACGTTTGCTAACTTGAAATTATCTGGTACGCACCCCTCAGAAATAGACTCATTAAAAATCTTTGTATGGGATATATGGAATCCGGACCCGGTGATTTACGCGTTTTCATTTTATCAATATAGCGCATTACCTCCCCTTCACTAACGACAATATTATCCAAAATATTACCATTATCAAAAGGTATTATGTCTATGACCGTAGGGATATTCGTTACATCTTCTATAGTAAAAACTGACGTAAAAAATTCGTTTAGCAAGGTAGCCATTTCCTTGTTTTCAAAAACTAGATCTCCGTTTACATTTTTCAATGGACCCAAGACACTTTTTACTGGATTTCTATTATTGACGTATTGAAAGAATCGCTTGGGGTTTTCTTTACCGTCACGAGCTATGGAGATTTCAAATTCGCGCTTGGACTTTTTTATTACACTTTTCGCTTCACGCCTCAAGGATATGTAGTTGTTTCGTAACAACAAATTGTTTTTATCGCACTTATGTTGCCTATAAGCCCTATCTCTACTCTTTATAATGTCTCCTACTCTAGAAGTAAACCACAAGGGCTTGTTGTTTACTTTCGCACGCTTAATTTTGTACGGTACACATTCCTCATTTATAGTCCTAAATACCGTTTCGAACGATTCCCACATTAGTTTTGCGTTGGAGTTCCCCATCACGTTTTCCCAATTGACGTGTGACAATTTATCTCGAAATTTACAAAAGTCTGCGTGCTGGAAGTTAGGAATTTTAGTCGAGTTAGTTGGTTTCGAGTGACTTACTGAGAGGACAAACTCTACCATATTGTGATCGCTATTGCTTAACGGTTCTATTACTTGAAGATCTGTGATTAACCTATCATCCGTAGTTATTACTAAATCTAAAATACTGTCCAACCTCGTAGGTTCCCCAACCTTTTGACTAAGAAAGCTATCCTCGAGAAAATTAACTAAACGATTACCTTCCGCGTCTCCCTGCATTGTATCGTAATTCACGTTGGCGCAATTAAAGTCACCCATAACTAAAGCCTGCTCACTACCGATTATTCTCTTTAGTTCACGATATAACGCTTCGTCCGTATCAGCTGTTTGATTAGGGGGCCTATATATAACCACAACAAGAAGTTTGAAATCGTTTAATTTAAGTTCTGCTATAGTCGAATCTATCGGTTCTGGAATTGAGTGCTTTACTTCTATAACGTTCGCAATATTATCTTTGATATACAACATAACACCGCCTCCTCGCCTACCTATTCTGTTTTTAACAAAAAGTCTATAACCTTTAATTTGATACTCCCCTACAAAGTCACGTGTGTGTGTGTGTGCCAGTCTTGTATACTGTTTATGTATGTTTGTAGGTTATTTGTAGCGGTGTCGATGTTGTTGCGGGTGGATGTTAGAGTGATGTCATCTGCATATGATAAGGTAAGCTTGTTATCTATGGGTGTTGGAATGTCATGCATGTATAAGTTGAACAGTGTTGGTGAGAGAACAGAGCCTTGAGGGACCCCGTTCAGAAAAAGCTTGTTTTTGGATGACTTGCCATTAAATTTGACATGTAAGGATCTTCCTGATAGTTGCTTAGCCACCTTTTGGTGTTATTGTGCATGTTTGTGTTGAGTATTTTGTTTATGAGAGGGAAGCGTGGGATAGCATCAAATGCTTTACTAATGTCTATTGTTACTAATAGTGTACATTGAGCTGGCCGTCTGGAGTTGATGCCATCCATGATGTGCTGCGTGAGGTTAGTGAATAATTTCGTGGTTGAGTGGTGAGGTCTGAATCCATGTTGAGTTGGTGATAGTGGTATGTGTGGGTTGGTGATTTGTAAGATTAGTCTTTCTGTTACTTTGGAAGGTGTGCATAGTAAAGTAATGGGTCTATAGGAAGCTGGTTCTGTTGGATTTTTGTTTGGTTTGAGTAGTGTAATAATTTTACCTTTATTCCATATGTCAGGAATAATATAGTGTTAATATGAATATGTGCTGATGTTTGTGAGAGCTAGTATTCCCTGTGGGCCCAAGTGTTTAAGGTGTATGTTAGATATGTTGTCTGGTCCAGTAGCCTTCGAATTCTTAATGTTTTTGATGATCTTGGTGGTTTCGTCTGTAGGTTTTCTTGTGTCTGGCTGTTTGCCTGTCTACGTGTTTCTGGTTGTTGTCTCTGTTTAAGTGACTTATCTTTGCGTAGCGATTAACTAGCTTGTTAGCTTGTTGTGTATATGTTGGGATATTATTTTGGCTGCGACAGATAGCCGCGTGTGAGGTGTGAATGCCGCTGTTAGAGTGGGTAATGCTGTTTATAGTCTTTTATAGCCTGGATGTATCTGTGGAGTGGTTTAGTGTTATGAATTCCTCAAATGTTTGTTTTTCTTTGTTTGTTGTTTATTCCTGTGTTGAGTTGTTGTATCTGCTGTTTTATGGCTTGTGTGTGTGGTGTTTGTATGTTTGAGGTTGTTACGTTGCCTTATGAGGTGGGCTGTTTCTCTAGTGTAATTTGGGTTGTATTTTCTAATGTTGCCCTTCAGTATGTATTTATTTGCATTATTGATGATCTGATTAAATGTCTTGAGTGTTGTATTGATGTTTATGATGGGTGTGCTGTTTAATGTGGTGAATTGTTCCTCAGTCTGTATTTTGAACTGTTCCTAATCAGCTTTCTTGTAGTTTCTGTAAGTGTGCCTAAGGCTGTTGGGGCAGAGTGTAGAACGTGTGTGCAGGTGGTCCGATGACAATTGTTTTTCTGTTCTCCAGTGTGTGTTGCTAGTGAGGGGGAACAGAACGTTATGTCTGGGG
This sequence comes from Bathynomus jamesi, assembly GCA_023014485.1. Classification (NCBI taxonomy): domain Eukaryota; kingdom Metazoa; phylum Arthropoda; class Malacostraca; order Isopoda; family Cirolanidae; genus Bathynomus; species Bathynomus jamesi. Next base: position 160,181 of record JAJOZX010005193.1, read on the forward strand.
AGGAGGTTTGAGTATCCTGCTTAATGTGGTATGTGTGTATGTTCTGTGTTGTTAAGAATAAAGAGGCTGTTTAGTTGTGTGGATATGTTGGCGCCTCTGGTGGTGTTTTGGTTGTGCAGGTACCAACTAGTGTCTTTAGCATTGAAGTCTCCTCCTAAGATGACATTAGTGAGAGAGGCCACATTGTGTAACTGGATTGTAATTGGCTGGCACCTGAGGTGAACTATCTGGTGGGATGTAAATGTTGATGAGTGTGGTGTTGTGTTTTGCGCGCGTTTTAATGTTAACTGCCTGTTAACTGCCTGCTTGGATTGTGTTTGCAATGTTTTGGGTGGCATCAGTGTAGCTAATGCTTTTACGTATGTAAGTGGTGATGAGTCCACCCCCGTGACCCCCAGCACGATCTTGATGGATCGACGCGAAGTCAGGGATGGTGGGTGTTTTGTGTGTGCGTTTTAGTTTTGTTTCTTGTATAAGTGCTATGTGAATGTTTTGTTTGTGTACGAATTCCCTAAGCTGCATGATTTTGTTTGCGAAGCCATCTACGTTGTACTGTAATATGTTAATATTATGCCTCTGTATGTGTCTCATGGTCCTATTACCTGTCTCTTTGTGTATGGTGACATGTGTAAGTTGTAGTGGGGCCTGGATTAATCTTAATGTTGCCGGAGAGTAAGAGTAGTCCCGGGAGCACTAGCGTGTAGCGTTATTGGGCAAAGTGTAACGGATCAAGAGGCACATTTCAGATTTTGTACAATTGACCTCCCTAAATTCAAAAATGAAAACAAAATTTTTTGTGACAAGTGCAACACCTCCTTTTCGCATGTGAAAATCGTGAAAATTGCTAGTTACCCATAACTTTTGGACACTTGCTTTCCTAGAGTTTGAGCTATCATTTGACCCCTTACAATGTATTGCTTTTCAGGAAAAATAGAAAAATTTATTTTTGGAATAAACATATACACTGTAGGTAGGTAGGTAGGTAGACTAGATAGTTTTATTTAGTAAATGATACATTAAAATCTTGTTTAGTTTTGAATGACGGCATAAAGTCACGGGATTTAAGTACTGCTCTAATGTAACCATCTCTTGAATCCTTTCCATACACTGCCCCAGACGCTTCAGTTACCATCCTAACACAGCGTTCTACACCTTGGGAGTGACATGGTATCCGGACAACAAGGGGCTCTCAGTGATTATTACGAGTTTTCGACAGAGAACTGCTTCGTGAGTGGTGGTTCCATTGTGCACTCCTCCACTGGTGGAAGTAAATCTTTCAAATTCTGAGCACTTTGTTTGATCTTTGGTGGCCGAAATTCTCTGACTTGCTGTTGAGCAGGTTTGGGAGCTCGTCGAATGGTCTTGATTACATCGATGGCCAATTTCCGGTTTGCTTGATCTGCATCTGCAAGCATTGCCAGTAGAACATTTTCAGGGTGAGCCCAATATGCATTTCTTTGGATCACAGGCCATGTGACAGTCTTGCTAGCTGGTGGCAGTAATCGTAGCAGCTTGATTTGCTCCAGGAAATGTTTTGGGCCATCTGTGCACCTTGGATGGCACTTGATGCTAAACCACATGGGTCCATAGTGGCACACGACAAACTGTGTGAGTGAATACAGTTCATCACTTGGCTGCGCCATCGCTACATATAGCCGACAAATTCTGCTTGCAGTTGTAAGTTGTAACCCATCTTGCATGGGAGATTGGTCCAGGCTTCTCTCGTAGAAGATCTTCATTAATGACACCAGTCCTTATCGCTTTCATCATTCTGTAGAGGTAGGCTTGGTCACGACTCAATTCAGTAAGGTCAACATCCGGGAGAGTGTGGCCATCAGCAATACATTGAATTCCTCTAGAGGAAAGTGGCAAACTTTCACATGTGGCCAAAGCTTTGCCAATTGGTCCTTTCCATTGAGTTGCAGATTCTGTTGGGCCGATGAGTTCCTTGCACAAGTGGCGCAGTGGGGGTTCATTTAAATGCAGACTACAGATGAACCAGTGCAAAGGGCGACCCAGGCGGCACTCTAGCAGGTGTATTGCTCCACTTCTGTGCCCTGTTTGTGGCTGTGCTGTCGGCTCCCACTGCAGTTATCTTGTCTGTAATACCCATTTCTTCAATCGCATTTTGAAGTCCATCCGCAATGACAGTGCCAGTTCCTCGTTCCAGTGTCAAATGGCTTAGATAGAAGGTTCCAGGCTCTCCGACCAGCACATAGTGGTCCTCAATTTTCTTTGTGCTGTACCATTTGTTCCCCTTTTTCTCTTTGACAAGTGTCATATCTTTCCGCCCATCAAAAAATAAAGCAGTGACTTCCACATCGTGGTAAGTTACTGCTTCCTTCAGATCCCTCCGTACCTTCTGCCGTGCTCTGTTCGATACACCATACCGGTCAGCTTCCAAAGCAACAGTGGGAATCGGTGTGATGTTCCTGTCCTCCTGGGCACTATCACCCATCCACTCATCACCAACACTTTCACCACTGGAGTCTGCTTCTGCTTGAGCTGATTCGACCACATCTGCAGAGGATGCTACCTCTTGCCGTTCCGTTTTTCTTCTATTCTCCTCTTCTTGGCTTTCTTGCATCCGATCCTCTCTTGACTTCCTTCTCCATCATCTGAGTCACATTCGTATCCACCCGACTGATCTGCATGATCCGCGTGGTTCTCTGGTCGATCAGAAAGGCATGCTCTCGTCGTGGAACTTTCATTTCTTTTTCACAGTGGCATGCAGACAGATCATCGCATTGGCAGACAGTTATGTCAAACAATTGATTCAGGCTTTCCTCGAACTTCTTGTTTTTTGTGGCCTGCTTGCCTTGCTTCGATGCTTGTGAGCCTTTTTCTATCAATCGGAGCAGCTTGGTCTTCACATTCTTGATTGGCTGTGATGGAATGTTAGCACGATTCCAAAGGTCAATGAGTGTTTGGCATACCTCCGGAAGAATCTCCCTGTTGCTGGTGTACTTGTTCTCCTTCAAGAAGAGGAAATGCCCTGCAACTTGTATACGGGTTGGAAGTTCAGACAGAGGAAGCTCTGATAGTGGAGAACCAAAGACAATGTGGCTGGCAGATCCCCGTGTTCTTTGCGTGCTCATTGTACCAGCAAAACTCAACAAGTATCACACAGGAACACTGAAACAAAAACAGAAACGTATAAATAAAAAATATATATGATTATGAATATATATATAATATATATAAGGCTTGGTTTATTGGTAAACAATAAGTTTACCAATATATATATATATATATATATATATATATATATATATATATATATATATATATATATATATATATATAAATATACTGCACACACACATGTATTATGTATATAAATATCCATAGGTATTTTTTTTTTTTAAGTTCGGGAAGAACCGATTCGCCTCTATTTAAAAGGGCATATCTCGGCGGAAAAACAAAGAAAAAGTGAGAGGAAAAAGAAAGGGCGGAGGGGACAGTCGAAGTGGAAAAAGACCAAGGATGACAAGAACTGCAGGGTCGAGCCCCATCATCCTTGGGTGCTAGGGCCGGGAGGACGCACGTGAAACCTCCAGGAACAAGCACGTACAAACGAGCACAAAGAGCACTCAAGAGCACGAGCTTAGAACCCCCTTGCGGGGATATCCATAGGTATATATACAGGGTGGGCGGAAAGTAGCTCCCTATTTTGGATTGGTAAAAAAATACGTATATTATCCATTTATTTCAGAAGAAATAATATGAAAAGGTAGGCATACATGGTAGGTTTTCTCTAAAATTCAATGTGGGCTCCAACTCTTTCCACCAGCTTCTGGAGCCGCCCAGGAATGGCGTCCACTGACTTTAGCAGGAACGCCGGCGGGATGGAGGACATGACTTCCCGAATTCGGTCCTCCAGTTCTTCCAATGTCCTCGGTTTGGTGCGGTAGACTTCTTCCTTTACCCATCCCCAAAGAAAGAAGTCGCACGGTGTCAAGTCGGGGCTCCTGGCTGGCCATTGATGTGGACCACGACGACCCATCCAACGCCCAGGGAAGTGGGCATCCAGCCCTTCTGAATCCAGCCCTTCTGCGCAACACCATGAATGCTGAGCGGTACCTTGCTATGTTGCGAAACGAGGTCTGGCCGGTTGTCAGCACATGGGAGAACATCGACGATCTGATATTTATGCAAGATGGCGCCCCTCCGCACTTCGCTCTTGTTGTCCGTGAATGGCTGGATGCCCACTTCCCTGGGCGTTGGATGGGTCGTCGTGGTCCACATCAATGGCCAGCCAGGAGCCCCGACTTGACACCGTGCGACTTCTTTCTTTGGGGATGGGTAAAGGAAGAAGTCTACCGCACCAAACCGAGGACATTGGAAGAACTGGAGGACCGAATTCGGGAAGTCATGTCCTCCATCCCGCCGGAGTTCCTGCTAAAGTCAGTGGACGCCATTCCTGGGCTGCTCCAGAAGCTGGTGGAAAGAGTTGGAGCCCACATTGAATTTTAGAGAAAACCTACCATGTATGCCTACCTTTTCAAATTATTTCTTCTGAAATAAATGGATAATATACGTATTTTTTTACCAATCCAAAATAGGGAGCTACTTTCCGCCCACCCTGTATACACCCTAAGGCATATAACAAACTTATAAACAATGTAAAACACAACAAAACAAAGAAATGTGTATAATGTATATATCACAAAACGTACCTTTCGTTAGTACCTTGGGGTTTTTGAACACCCCATCCACAGAAAAAACACTTGTTTCACTCAAGCGAACTAGCGTAGAACTAAGAAATTCCAGGGGATGACTCCGTTAGCTGCTAACTTTTGGTTTTAGTACTGTGCGTAGATTCAGTTATTACTGTGAATCTATTAAAAGAACATTCTCTTACTTTGTGCTTATCCTTCGTCTGCAATTTTGTGTTGCTCTCTTTGTCGGAGTTCTGAAAATGTATTGCCCGCCTGTTTGCTAAATTGCTCTAATATGGACTCACGTGAAGTGAGTAGATATAGGTAGGCTTTTCGTTGTACATTGTCCCGGCTTTGTAAATGTTTGAAAATTTCCTTAGAATGATTTATTTTAGTACCGTTTATCATCATCATCATCCTCATCCTCATCCTCATCCTCCTTCAGACATAGTTGAAAGCGGGTCTCTCGGTATGGTGGCTTTGGCAGGCTACGGAGAAATGATGCAATGACGAATGATGACTTTTTGCACATAATAAATAAATATGATAAATTCCTTAAAAAAAATGTAGGGTGTAGATTAGATTTAGTAGTTCAGTATTCATGCTATCCTTTACTTTTCGCTGTCTTGCAATGCGTAACCGAGTATACGAGATAAGTATACGCATGGTGTGAATGAACTTTGAAGCTATTCTCTTTATTATACTTTTTCCTACTTTCCTATAAATCTTCTTTCATCACTATTTGCTGTCGGAGGAGGGAGAGAGAGCCTTGTCTGTTCCGTACTTTACTATTAATGTGTAAAAGCTTTATACATCTACGAGTCTAAGCGTCGTTAAGTTTTCAGTATTCTTTATTTTCATTTGCTGTTTTTAACTTTTCTGCTTCCTTCTTGGGCTAGGCTAGGATGGAACTTAGGGCCTTTGTTAGCCTGTAACTCTGTAGCCCCCAGGATTATCATCTGTTTTTGATTTGTGCCCCTCTGTAGATTGCGGCCGCCAAGGGAATTCGGACCGTGAATGTCGTCCGCCCAAGGCTAGAATTTGAAGAATTGAAAAAATATTTGACATCTCTCGGCGCCACTTTGGTCATTTCTGATTCAGAGCTAAGGTAAGCTGATATAAAAAACTTTATTTTTATGTATACACATATTATCCAGGATTCATGACGCCGCCTCTGCTAATACCTTAGTCTAACATAATACAAGTTACCTTATAAGAGCTTTTTTTCATTTATAAAAATTCATACTAATATTTGTTCAGAGCACCCGCTAAAATTCCAAATTACAAAACAGAATTTAATTCATAAGTCTCATTGATTCTAATTTCCAAACGTAGATCATGTTGTGCAAAATTTTCAAATTTTTCTTGGATTAAAACCGTTATGACCCTGATTAAATAAACTTGAAGGTGCCTCACTGGATTGCACTTGTTCAATCGTACGTTTGTAGCTATAAATTTTGAACCGTTCAACATAAACTGAAGAAACTTCTCACACACATATGGATCATCACGAGACGATGTGTTATGAACAGCAATCAGGTTCCTGTATAAAAAGTCATGCTCTCAAATAGCGGTCAAACTTCAATCGGAGGTTCGCGCCATAACTTTTGAACAGATCAACATAAATTGATGAAACTTCTCACCCGCGTGTATCGTCGCGAGCATCAAAGGTTAAGGTCACAAATATAGGCGGGGTCATTGATGATGTTAATATCAGATCACTTTTTTTTTTTTTTTTTTTTTTTTTTTAAAGTTCGGGAAGAACCGATTCGCCTCTATTTAAAGGGCATATCTCAGCGGAAAAACAAAGAAAAAGTGAGAGGAAAGACAGGAAAAAGAAAGGGTGGAGGGGACAGTCGAAGTGGAAAAAGACCAAGGATGACAAGGACTGCAGGGTCGAGCCCCATCATCCTTGGGTGCTAGGGCCGGGAGGGCGCACGTGAAACCTCCAGGAACAAGCACGTACAAACGAGCACAAAGAGCACTCAAGAGCACGAGCTTAGAACCCCCTTGCGGGGATCAGATCACATAAAAACCATATTATGTATAAAGGCCCCTTCCGCTTACGATGTTCTTACTTTTTCTTTGTTTACCATTTTCTTAACCTTACTGTACGTTGTAGTAAATTGTAGTATTTTCTTTTAAGGTAAAAATCCATGAATGAGTTGGGGTCACTTGCTATATTAGACTATTGAAAGGTATTAATTCACTTTATTTCAAGTTTGTCTTTATTCATAAAAATAAATATTACAATTGCAGTAAATTTTAACATTTAAACCAAGGACCTTCCACCCTTGTTCATTTTTCATAGAAAGGCCGAGTTAGAATGAGTCTTAATTCATAGAAACGTATAGTTGTGAATAATGCGTGTTTCCATTAAATCTGTATCATCGATGATCTTCGTAATAGTTTTCTTACCTCTGGTTTAAGGACTAAGAAGCGATGATAATCCTTTAAACTATGATTTCTGCTTGACAAAACAAGTTAGATCTACGTCAGACTGGCTTTACTTTGACTACAGTTAGAAAAATAGAATAACTTACTCACATTCTTAAAACCCATAACCCATTTCCCATTCTGAATGGGATGGACACAGAGTTTTAGCTCAAAACTGAAAACACTCAAACCACACGCACGAAGACAAAGAATAAAGTTAAAAGAAAAAAATTGCAAAATCCCCCCCCCCCCCTTTTTTATGCCGGAAGGAGGGGCCAAGAGCGAAAGCCTGCGACCCCCCTCCCCCCCACCATCCCAAAGGAAGAAGATGGCCAAAATCAAGGTCCAAGGTTTTCGAGATGCCTGCACAGACTGAGGAAAGTTGTTCCAGAGTTGACCGATTGAGTAGATGAATGAAGAACAATACTGATTAACCTTTGCATTAGAGAGATGGACACAAAAGGAATGAATGTGTAGAAAGTCGGGAATGCGTGCTCTCCTTAAAGGAGGAGGCATGCAGTTTTATCAGAAGAGACGGCAACTGAGCCGTCAGAATGGAAAAGAGGAGGGAGAGAAGTAGCAGTAAAGTTGTTAGAGAGACTTGGCTAGATGCCAGAAAGAGCGATTAGAATTAGATAGGTTTTCACATTTTTGTCTGAAGGAGTTTTTAGCGAGTTAAAGAACAGATTTTGCAGGATTCCGGACTGAAATATAAGCTGAGTGAGAGTCAGGAGTTGGATGGCGACGGTACGGTACCTTCTGAAAACAATCACTGGTGTGGATAGCATTGGAACAAGCAAAGTTAAACCATGGAAATTTTTACATTAGTAGTTGGAATAGAATATGGAATATATATACCTGCATGTCCGAGAGAATCACCTCCGTGATGCGCTCAGCGCACTCGGAGGGGCCCCGGCCACGGAAACGGTAATCATTCCATGGGAAACCAAAGTGCTGCCTAAGAGCTTCCCAATCAGCAGCGCGTTCTCTCGCGAGGATCCAAAGGCCGAACTGGAGGAATAGGACAGGAAACAGATATAGGATTGTGGTCGGAGGAGCTCAACGGAGAAAAACGTTTGGCACTAAAAAGAATGAGTGGTGAGAAATAAATCCAGAATGTTGGGGCCTATCTCCAAGGCGATCGGGGATACGACTAGGCTGCTATATAATACGCTCTAAGTCATTCAGGATAGAGAAGTTGTAAGCTAGTTCACCAGGGGTGTCAGTGAAATGGGAGGAAAAACCAAAGGTGGTGGTGAGCATTGAAATGTAAAATGTAAATTTTAGTGAAAGGAGAGTGGGATAGAATGTATTCCACTTTGGAAGCAAGGTAGTCAGAGAATTTTGGATATTTAGTAGAATTGGGAGAAAGGTAGCTTTTATTTGTAAACAAATCCATATCATAGCGACCCAAAATATTACTAAAGTATTTGACAAGAAACACAATTTTTAAATATCACCCACTTTTCTCTCATTTTTCCAAGCCTCATTTTCATGATTATATATTTTTTATTTGATAATTTGTTATAATATTGTTTCCATTTGAAACGAAGTTCTTTCAGTCTTAGGGTGTAACTAAACAAATAGTTTGCTTAGTCTCGACTTAAATCGGCTTTACTTGATTTGCTAGTAGAAGCATCTAATGCCATGCCCCCGACACAATACCGCTTCCAGTTGGTTCAGCAAAGAGAAATGTCTTCTGTTCAGAGAATTTCTCAATATGGAAGTAGGGATACAGCATCAAAAATTAAAATAAAGCACTGATGTCAGAAGAGTCATGATACACTTGACCACACCCAATTTACGGTCCATTGTATTCCGATTACTGGAACTGATAGTACACTTGCATTCTGTTTCCTGAATTTCATATTTATAAATTTGATGAAGAAAATACGTTTGTGTGATATATATATATATATATATGTAATTTTTTTTTTAATTGGGGTTGTTTAACCTCCTTCGCAACATCTAAGGTCATATGACGGAGGGGACCTACAGCTTTACGTGGGATCCGAACCACGGGTCGCTACATAATCTGGGCGCAGAGGACGGTCTCCCATCCAACTGCTACTCAGACCCACCGTCGCTTAACTTCGCTGATCTCCGGGAAGCAGTGTTACGACATCGGCCACGACGTAGCCCACATATGTAATGCAAACGTACAAGGAAAAAGAAAAACGATTCCAAGTCCTTTCGTGTGTTCAGAAGTACACCTGGTCAGGGAATGACGCATTTCATTTGCATTTCATTCCCTGACGAGGTGTACTTCTGAATACACCGAAGGCCTTGGAATCGTTTTTCTTTTTCCTTGTGAGTTTGCATCATTCATTCATTTCATGTGTTTAATTGTGAAATTCATCCCATATATATATATATATATATATATATATATATATATATATATATATATATATACAGGGTGGGCGGAAAGTAGCTCCCTATTTTGGATTGGTAAAAAAATACGTATATTATCCATTTATTTCAGAAGAAATAATAGGAAAAGGTAGGCATACATGGTAGGTTTTCTCTAAAATTCAATGTGGGCTCCAACTCTTTCCACCAGCTTCTGGAGCCGCCCAGGAATGGCGTCCACTGACTTTAGCAGGAACTCCGGCGGGATGGAGGACATGACTTCCCGAATTCGGTCCTCCAGTTCTTCCAATGTCCTCGGTTTGGTGCGGTAGACTTCTTCCTTTACCCCCCCAAAGAAAGAAGTCGCACGGTGTCAAGTCGGGGCTCCTGGCTGGCCATTGATGTGGACCACGACGACCCATCCAACGCCCAGGGAAGTGGGCATCCAGCCACTCACGGACAACAAGAGCGAAGTGCGGAGGGGCGCCATCTTGCATAAATATCAGATCGTCGATGTTCTCCAATGTGCTGACAACCGGCCAGACCTCGTTTCGCAACATAGCAGGTACCGCTCAGCATTCATGGTGTTGCGCAGAAGGAACGGGCCCACGTCCCCACAACCTGATCTGAGGTCATACACACACACAACACAAACAGTTACACTGAACCGATTCTGCCGTTTTTTCAGCGGTAACCGTGCGACTTCTTTCTTTGGGGGTGGGTAAAGGAAGAAGTCTACCGCACCAAACGAGGACATTGGAAGAACTGGAGGACAGAATTCGGGAAGTCATGTCCTCCATCCCGCCGGAGTTCCTGCTAAAGTCAGTGGACGCCATTCCTTGGCGGCTCCAGAAGCTGGTGGAAAGAGTTGGAGCCCACATTGAATTTTAGAGAAAACCTACCATGTATGCCTACCTTTTCATATTATTTCTTCTGAAATAAATGGATAATATACGTATTTTTTTACCAATCCAAAATAGGGAGCTACTTTCCGCCCACCCTGTACGTATATATATATATATATATATATATATATATATATATATATATATAAGCACACCGGACAAAAAATTAGTCACCCCTCTCAGAATGTACCTAATAACGTGTGACTGTGCCTCTGGCCTTGATAACCGCACGAATCCGGCGAATTTAGTATGCGGAGGTACGCCTGCTGGTTCAAATTCATCGTCACTGGAACGAGAGGGCCCATTTCGTGGTACGAAAAACATCCCCAGAACATCACGGAACCACCTCCAGCCTGAACAACGCCTTCGACGCATTCAGGATTAAAGGCTTCATTGGACCTGCAATGTACTCGTCGCCTCCCATCATTGGAGAACAAACAAAAACGGGACTCATCGGACCAAATTACACGTTTCCAATCTGCCGCAGTCCAGTTTTTGTGCCTCTGAGCCCATTTATAACGTGCCAAGTTGTGACTTGCTGTTAACAGCGGCCTCTTCCGTGGTACCCTGCTCCAGATGTCCATCGCATGCAGTTCTCGTCGCAATGTCCGTTCGGAAATTGGTCGCTGGAGAACCTCATTGGTTTCTTGGAGCAATTGTTCTCTGGTTTGAAAACGATTTGTAGTTACTAGACGAGAAACATGGCGGCGGCCCCTATTGTCGAGAATTGTTTTCCGGCCACAGTTACGCCGTCGATTTTCAGTTGATTGCGAACTACACCACTCTTTGTAAACTCGCTGGACAGTACGCGTTGACACAAACAAATTGGGCTACTTCAGACATTTTGTGTCCGTGGGCTCTGCCAAACACGATGGCTCCTTTTTGCCACTGAGTAACGTCTGCCTCACGACCCATTTTGCAGACTATATCCAACACACACTTTGTTCTTCACCACCTCACGAAACAGATCTGATCCTGTGTGCTACGTCACCGCTACTTGTCACTTACCAATGCTACATCAGCGCCCTCTGTGTGACCTTGAACTTCCTACTATCGGTGCTAGTAGGGGTGACTAATTTTTTGTCCGTGTGTGCTTATATATATATATATATAATATATATATATATATATATATATATATATATACAGGGTGGGCCGTAAGTTTCCATACATAGGAAAAATAAACATTTTGTTATGGACAACCATTTTTATTTATATAATATGCTCTACATGGTTGCCATTGTTTTGAAAACACATTTCAATACGTGTTCCCCACTGTTGATGAACACGCATTAGCACAGTTGACGTTATGCTTGTAATGGCGTTGGTGATACGTTCCTTTAGATGATTTATGTCTCGTATCTTTTCCTGATACACCATGGCCTTCAAGTGCCCCCAAAGATAGAAATCAAGGGGGGTGAGATCTGGGGATCTGGGAGGCCACTCCACAGGACCACGCCGACCAATCCAAGCATCCGGAAACTGCTGATGATCCAAATACCGACGCACGTGAAGACCATAATGAGGTGGAGCTCCATCTTGCTGGAAGTAAACTGGGAAGTTACCTTCCTCGTTTAGCAGGGATGGGAAAATCTCTTCTTGCAACATGTTAAGATACCTTTCGGCATTAAGATTTCCACTGACAAAAAAAATTGGTCAATAATTCTGTCACCCCATATCCCGGCCCACACCATCACTTTACCGGCACCTTGCATCTTCGTCGGACTCAGCCAGTTAGGGTTAGCATTACTCCAATAACGTATGTTTTGCCGATTAACCTCTCCATTGACGTAAAATTTGCTTCATCAGTAAACAAGATCTTACGTCAAACGCATATTCTTAGGGTATCTGAAACATAAAAACAAACGTTTAATTTTTCCTATGTATGGAAACTTACGGCCCACCCTGTACGTATATATATATATATATATATATATATATATATATATAAATATATATATATATATGCGCCTCGGTGGTGTAGTGGTTAGCGTCGCTGACTACGAATCCATCGTCCCCGGGTTCGAGACCCGACGGCAGCCGGCGCGCAGCAAAACCCAGCTGTTCATCCTTCCACACAATAAAGAAAGTGGTTGGTAGATAAATGGGTACCCAAGGTGGCCTAGTGGTTAAAACGCTGGGCTGCTGATGGGGCGTGGTTCGGATTCCACGTTAAACTGTAGGTCTAAGGTGGAGTGAAAAGCTTGACCTTCGTCAGAATGAACAATTCGGGCGGAAGCCAACCAAAGGTTAAGGTTATATATATATATATATATATATATATATATATATACAGTTCAACTGCAAAGAACACGCGGTATACGTAAAGAACGACGCTTGTATAGGAGAACATTCCGCGCAAGATGAGGAGGGAGAACGAACAAATGAAAAAATGAGGTAACCACCCGGGAATCGAACCCGGGATCTTCCGATTGCCGGTCAGATATGATAACCACTACACCATGGTCCTCACTCGATCAGAAGTCGTAATTCTCCAACATACGCGCAGAAACCAATGCCCCGACGGGGGCACCTCCCGCATGCCGCAACTATATATACATTTCAACTGCCCTCGGGGCATTGGTTTCTGCGCGTATGTTAGGAGAATTACGACTTCTGATCGAGTGAGGACCATGGTGTAGTGGTTATCATATCTGACCGGCAATCGGAAGATCCCGGGTTCGATTCCCGGGTGGTTACCTCATTTTTTTCATTTGTTCGTTCTCCCTCCTCATCTTGCGCGGAATGTTCTCCTATACAAGCGTCGTTCTTTATATATATATATATATATATATATATACACATATATATATATATACAGGGTGGGCCGAAAGTCTGGATCCATAGGAAAATATTTATTTTAATACATAAATTACAACAAATGGTAAATACTTAAAATGAATATCAACTTTAACTCGTAAATGCGTATACGTGATACTGTACAGTAGTTCGTACTCCAGTATAAATACTCAAATACTTTTTTTATTTCAGCCCAGAAATGGCTTCGAATCTAACAACAGAAGACGGGGTAGAACTTGTGCTCATGTACGCAAGACAGGGCGCTACACACAGAGAAGTTGCTACCGAATTCAATAGAAATCATCCTGATAAGCATCCAGTAACACATGCGACTGTTGGCAAGTTGTTTAAACGTTTCAAAGAAACAGGAAGTGTACATGATCGACGGCGTTCTGGTCGTCCAAAAACTGCAACTGATGAAAATACCTCCGCAATGGTATGTGAAACTTTAACGAATAGTCCAGTAAAGTCAACAAGAAGATTATCAAATGAAACACGCATCTCGAGAACGTCAATTCGAAGAATTATTAAAAATCATAAATTCCATCCCTAAGTGTCTCGATGTCAGAGGCCGCCAATTTGAGCATTTGTTATAATTTGTTGTTTATACTGGAGTACGAACCATTGTACAGTATCACGGATACGCATTTACGAATTAAAGTTGATATTCATTTTAAGTATTTACCATTTGTTGTAATTTATGTATTAAAATAAATATTTTCTTATGGATCCAGACTTTCGGCCCACCCTGTATATATACACAGGGTGTTTCATAACATGTGGGGCGCACTTTGAGGATGGATTCAGGACCTAAAAACAATGAAAAAAGTTTATATAAACATATGCCCGAAATCGCTTTGTTTCCGAGTTACAGCCCGTTTTGTGTTCCAGCAATTCTTTCCGCAAACTGTTTACAAACACTGCTTGTCGACAGCGTTTGTGAGTGTGTACGAGACTTATTTCATGTATGGCCTTGCCGATTGTAGTGTTTCGTACACTCTGACATGTTTCAGTATCGTTGAGTGTAGAGCCATCAGTCAGTCAGCGGTGCATCACGGTGTTTCACTGTTCGTATTCGTAACTTCTTACCGTGAATAAATGCAGTCCAGTGAAAAAAAAACCTTAAAAGTTTTTGTGCTATTCAGTGATAGTGTGCATTTGAAGTGAGACTGGAGGCTTATTCAAACAGAGAAATGGCAGACACGCATCTCATGTATGGACTTGCCGAGTGTAATGCGGCCGCAGCAAGACGTCTGTATGCGGAAAGGTTTCCGAATCGCCATCTGCCAGATAAGACCTTTCAGTGAATAGACGAGCGTCTTGGTGATACAGGATCATTCAACAAGCGAGTTTTAGATGATGGTAAAACAATCAGCGTCAGAACTTTTGAGTTGGAGGAGCGGGTCCTGAATCGCGTGGAGGAACATCCTGGTGTCAGCACCCGAAGGATAGCAGCAGCAGAGGGTGTATGATACACAACTGTGTGGAAAATTTTACGAGAACAACAGCTTTACCCATAATCACATTCAGAGAGTACAAGGCCTTACTGAAGCTGATTTCCCACCACGAGAGGCTTTTTGTACTTGGTTCCTTCAACAGTGTGCTCGCGATCCTCTTTTTCTATCCTCCGTGTTGTTTAGATGAGACTGCCTTCACAAGAAATGGCGTGATCAATTTTCACAACACTCAATCGGTCCTTTCGTTTTGCCTGGAAGATTAACAGGAGAATCCTATTCCAATTTTTTTAAGGAATGAGTTAAGCGATTTACTAGATGAAGTTCCTCTTGGTGTCCGACGTCGTATGTGGTTTATGCATGATGGCGCTCCGCCTCATTTTAGTCGAGTAGCCAGAGACTATTTAGGTGACCATGTCCCTGATAAATGGATAGGCCGTGGAGGACCCATTGCGTGGCCTGCTCGCTCCCCGGACCTGAATCCACTCGATTTTTACCCGTGGGGTCATCTGAAATCCATCGTTTACGTGCAGGGTTGGCAAAAACCCAACTGGCTTTTTAGTTGGGTTTTTGCCAACCCTGTTTACGTGACACCCATTGACAACGTTGAAATGCTTCGCTAACGTGTATAACAAGGATGCCAGAAAATCCGAGCAATACCTGGAATGTTTGAACGCGTCAGGCAGTCAATGACGAGGCGTGTTCAGGTAGTGTATTCAAGCGCAAGGCGGTCATTTTGAGAACTTCCTTTAAAGGTAAAGCGGATACTTGCTAGAACACATAACGGGCTGTAACTCGGAAACAAAGCGATTTCGGGCATATGTTTATAACTTTTTTCATTGTTTTCAGGTCCTGAATCCATCCTGAAAGTGCGTCCCACATGTTATGAAACACCCTGTGTGTGTATATATACTGTATATATAGGATAAAAACGAAGACGTAGAGCAAAAAAGTCATTATATTTGGCTGCAGCCGACGTTTCGAGCAACCCTACCCATTTTCAAGGCCTAATAAATAAAAGCTAAAATTAATACATGAAAAAAAATATATATGAATGTCGAAAACTAAAACTAATTTAAAATACAAAATTAAAACTGTTCAAGAATAAAAATTAAAATTACAAAGCAAAAAACAGGCATAAGCCAAAATCAAATAAAAAATAAAAATTATATAAGTGATAAAAATAAAAACTTAAAACTAAAAACATTCAAACGTAAAATAGTTAAAAAAAACTTTAATAAAAAGTTAAACAGAATAAAAAGTTAAACGAAAAACCACAAGAGTAAACCAAACATACCATACTCATTTGACAGCCACAAAAAACAGACGAAGAGGAGACAGGGTCAAAAGGGAAAATTTTTTTTTAGTATGTAGGTATTGTAATTAATATAAAGGGGGTAACAGCTAGAATCAGTATTTAAACT
The DNA here is from genome assembly GCA_023014485.1 of Bathynomus jamesi. Taxonomy (NCBI): domain Eukaryota; kingdom Metazoa; phylum Arthropoda; class Malacostraca; order Isopoda; family Cirolanidae; genus Bathynomus; species Bathynomus jamesi. The sequence goes on from JAJOZX010005193.1 coordinate 176,212, forward strand.
GGAGTTCAAAAATTTAATGCACAAAGATTTGTAAATACGGAGGGAAGACGGGCATTTTACTGACTTAAGCCCAATTTTAAAATTGTTAACAGAAATGTCAACCTTACCGTATTTACGAATCTTTGTGCATTAAATTTCTGAACTCCAGTTTAAATAGTGATTCTAGCTGTTAACCCCTTTATATTAATTACAATACCTACATACTAAAAAAAAAATTTTCCCTTTTGACCCTGTCTCCTTTTCGCCTCATTTTTTTGTGGCTGTCAAGTGAGCATGGTATGTTTGGTTTACTCTTGTGGTTTTTCGTTTAACTTTTTATTAGTTTTTTTTAACTATTTTATGTTTGAATGTTTTTAGTTTTAAGTTTTTATTTTTATCACTTATATTTGTCATTTATATAATTTTTATTTTTTATTTGATTTTGGCTTATGCCTGTTTTTTGCTTTGTAATTTTAATTTTTATTCTTGAACAGTTTTAATTTTGTATTTTAAATTAGTTTTAGTTTTCGACATTCATATATATATTTTTTTTCATGTATTAATTTTAGCTTTTATTTATTAGGCCTTGAAAATGGGTAGAGTTGCCCGAAACGTCGGCTGCAGCCAAATATAATGACTTTTTTGCTCGACGTCTTCGTTTTTACCCTAAATGTAAAACTACGTCTCCTTAGGAGGGATCCTAGTTCATATACAGGGTGGGTCGAAAGTCTGGATCCATAGGAAAATATTTATTTTAATACATAAATTACAACAAATGGTAAATACTTAAAATGAATATCAACTTTAACTCGTAAATGCGTATCCGTGATACTGTACAGTGGTTCGTACTCCAGTATAAACAACAAATTATAACAAATGCTCAAATTGGCGGCCTCTGACATCGAGACACTTAGGGATGGAGTTTATGATTTTTAATAATTCTTCGAATTGACGTTCTCGAGATGCGTGTTTCATTTGATAATCTTCTTGTTGACTTTACCGGACTATTCGTTAAAGTTTCACATACCATTGCAGAGGTATTTTCATCAGTTGCAGTTTTTGGACGACCAGAACGCCGTCGATCATGTACACTTCCTGTTTCTTTGAAACGTTTAAACAACTTGCCAACAGTCGCATGCGTTACTGGATGCTTATCAGGATGATTTCTATTGAATTCGGTAGCAACTTCTCTGTGTGTAGCGCCCTGTCTTGCGTACATGAGCACAAGTTCTACCCGGTCTTCTGTTAGATTCGAAGCCATTTCTGGGCTGAAATAAAAAAAGTATTTGAGTATTTATACTGGAGTACCAACTACTTACTGTACAGTATCACGAATACGCATTTACGAGTTAAAGTTGATATTCATTTTAAGTATTTACCATTTGTTGTAATTTATGTATTAAAATAAATATTTTCCTATGGATCCAGACTTTCGGCCCACCCTGTATATATATAATATATATATATATATATATATATATATATATATATAACGTAAAGAACGACGCTTTGTATAGGAAAATTATCCGCGCAAGATGAGAGCTAAAGAATGAAACAAATGAAAAAATGAGGTAACACCGGGAATCGAACCCGGGATCTTCCGATTGCCGGTCAGATATGATAACCATTACACCACGGGCCTCACTCAATCAAATGTCGTAATTCCTCTACATACGCGCAGAAACCAATGCCCCAAAGGGGCACCTCCCGCATGCCGTAACATTATATACATTATAACTGCAAACACGCAGTATAATTAACGTAAAGAAGGACGCTTTGTATAGGAGAATTATCCGCGCAAGATGAAAGCGAAAGAACGAAACATGAAAAAATGAGGTAACCACCCGGGAATCGAACCCGCGATCTTCCGATTGCCGGTCAGATATGATAACCATTACACCACGGGCCTCACTCAAACAAATGTCGTAAGTCCTCTACATACGCGCAGAAACCAAATGCCCCAAAGGGGCACCTCCCGCATGCCGTACATTATATACATTATAACTGCAAACACGCAGTATAATTAACGTAAAGAACGACGCTTTGTATAGGAGAATTATCCGCGCAAGATGAGAGCGAAAGAACGAAACAAATGAAAAAATGAGGTGGTTACCTCATTTTTTTTTTCATTTGTTTCGTTCTTTCGCTCTCATCTTGCGCGGATAATTCTCCTATACAAAGCGTCGTTCTTTACGTTAATTATACTGCGTGTTTGCAGTTATAATGTGTGTGTATATATATATATATATATATATGACAGGCATACTCTGCTGCGCCTGTACGCCTCCCTGGTGCAATCCCGTGTCGACTACGGCTGTGTGGTCTACAGCTCCGCCTCCTCTCCGGCACTCCGTATGCTGGATCCTCTTCTCCACCGTGGCCTTCGCCTGGCGTCGGGTGCCTTCCGCTCGTCCCTTGTCGCTAGTCTTCAGGTGGACTGTGGACACCCCCCCCCGTGCCCCTTCGCCGGGGCCTTCTCATGGCGAAGTGTTACCTTCGCATCTGCCGCCTTCCGATGTCCCTACTCTTCTCCGCGATCTCCCAGGCGCTACCCCGGCCTGACACGTGGCATTTCGCTGCCTCTCTGGCCGAGATTTTCTCGTCCCTGGGGATCCCCCCACCCTCTATTCTGCCGTTCTCCTTCGATCTGGCGGACCACCCCTATCTGCCGTTGCCAGGCGCTCCGTGGCCTGCGTAAGGAGTCTCTTCCTGCCGTCCTCCGGTCTTCTTTTCTGGCCCATCTTCCCGTCCATTCGGACGACGTTCCCGTCTACACCGACGGCTCGCGCTCCCCTGCAGGTGTCGCGGCCGCCGTCTTCTCTCCGTCATTGTCACCTACCTCCCGGGGTATCCCCCTGCCGGTTCAGGCCTCCATCTTTCCGCGGAGCTCTTTGCCCTTCTGGAAGCCCTCCGTCTGGTATCGGGTTGTTCGCGGTCCTCCTGTACCATTTTTTCGGACTCGCTGAGCGCCCTTCAGGCGCTCGAGCGCTATGATTCCCCGGACCCCCTCGTACGCCTTATTCAACAGGAGTACCATGTCCTGCACACCGTTCACCGGATCCGGGTCACCTTCTGCTGGGTTCCCGCCCATGTTGGTGTTTCCGGTAATGAGGCGGCGGACCGCCGCCTCGCCGCCGCCTCGCTGCCTCCTCCCCCGCCCGCTCCCCTTCTCAGACTATGTGCAGGTCTTTCGTTCCTTTTACGACCGCATGTGGCAACAGTCCTGGGACGATGCCACCGGAAATAAACTCTGGTCCATCCGCCCCCGTCTGTCATATTGGGTGTCCTCTTTCCACCGCTCCAGACACAAAGAGGTCGTCCTTGCGCGGCTTCGCATCGGCCATACGCGCCTCACGCACGGCTATCTTATGTTCCGGCAGGAGGCTCCTCGTTGCTCCTCCTGCCAGTCGCCCCTCACCGTCTCTCACATCCTTGTGGAATGCCCCACCCTGTCGTCAGTACGTCGTCGCGCCTTCCCGTTCCTTTCTGATTTCCCCCTCCCCGAACGTTTACGCCTTATGCTCGCTGAGAGCCCTCTCTCCTCGCTTGACCGTCTTTTCCTCTTCCTCTCCCTCTCCCAATCTCGCATCCTATCTGAGCTTTAGGTGACTTCTCACCTGTAGTCCGCTGTTCTCCCTTTTCTAGTGCCTTTTCTCCGTCTCCGTTTCTCTCTCTCGTATTCCGCCTCGCCATGATATCCGCTACCATATAGCGGGAAGTGGCGGTAAACGCCCCAATACAAAAAAAATATATATAATATATATATATATATATATATATATAGTGGACCTAGTTTTAACCGTTTAAGGTGATAATGATTTAATTGTATGCAATGATTAATTGGTGCAATGACTGATTGCTTATTAATGAAAGGCTGGGTTAAATAATTTATGATGTTATATAGTATCACCGATTGGAATAAGTGGTTATTTGATTAGGTCCACCATACTATTGGAAGTGACCGAAAAGGCAGCGAGGTCACCAGCTTTGGTTTACACCCAAGCAAATTAATGTTAAGGTTATAAGACACCTTATTTGTTTTTGTATTTTATTATGAAAATAAAGCCGTTATTTATTCACTGTGATATAACAAAGAATTGACAGTAATTAATTGGTAGTTTTACGTTATGCATATGACATAGACTTAGCTAATAAGATGAAATGTTAATAGCTTAATTGACACGTAATAAATGATGTACTCATTGATGGTATGTAAATGGCATGCGACATGGAACATTGAATGGGCCTAGTAAATGATATAAAGAATGCACGTGCGTTTGGTACATTGAATGGAAAACATGACACTGATTAAATAGGCTAAATGATTGCATGGATGCACAAGGAATAATTGATGCGGCCTAATAATAATGGATTGAAATGCTTGCACAAATATCATTTATATATAAGAACATTATGTGATGTTAAGTGATTACGTCAAGAGAATATTTAGTTAACACATAAATATATGAATTGAACATAATAACGGATGATACGCGGAATAACGGTATTGAAATGACACTTGAATTGGATGACAGGCCTACTGCGTTCTTTCACGAGAGTCAGTTGGAACGCGTGATTACACACTTTGGGAGTATAGCCTACCGTTCGGCGGTAGGCTAATGTAGGCTTCACAAGAGTACTTAGAATAGGAGGTACTTATCTTAGGACGATGTAAACGCTTGAAGGCGGGTTGAAGAAAGATCTATTACCGAAAACTCGAGTTGTCGTGTCCGTTTAGCCTCTTGAGATGATGGATGTAGGCTTCGTTCGGAAGCCTTCTCGAGATGCAGGCTGGCCTTATGATCTTGCAGGAATATATCTCGAGGAATGTGGAGAAACTTGAAGGCCGACCCGGCAAGCCGCAGGCCCGAAGCGATTCCGGTTGTGCCTCGAAGGATTGCTTCTGCAGGTGGTCTGTAGATCTTACTTGATGATAAATTGTAGGCCTTGAAGGAAGCAGCAGGCCGAAGCCGGTAGGCGGTTGAAGAGGTGGTATCGTATAGAGTAGTCTAACGAAATGGAAGCGCTAACGAAGTGAGGAGTGAGAGTGGGTGCTCGCTTTTATACGTAGTTCCTGTGACGTAAGAATTCACACCAAATCTTAAGACGCTTTGTCCACGCGTCCTTTAGTTGATAAAGGCTTACATTCGCGCCTTTTGGGAAGAAACAGACTTTCCATTGTTTGTTTGCCCACGTGTGTTCCAAGACTGTTTGATGGTAGCGTGGAAGGAAAGTATTTCTGTCTATTTGTTGGTCTATTTCTTGTCGATCCGCTACATATATATATATATATATACACAAAAAAATCACAAAGCAACACGTGATCTTTTTAATAAGCAAAGAACCACAAGGAAAAGGATACACGAAGTCCGAGCGCTTTCGTGGTTTCTCTCTTAACCCTGAAGATGTAAATATATCACGAAAGCGCTTGGACTTCGTGTTTCCTTTTCCCTGTGGTTTTTTGAATATATATATATATATATATATATATATATATATATATATATATATGATGATTAAAACCACGAAGGAAAGGAAACACAGATGGTGCTCAAGCGCTTTCGTCTAATGACATCCTCAGGAACACTGAAGTACATAAAGAATTACAGCCTATATATAGGTTACAGAAAGAGAAAAAAAAAATTATATATATATATACAATAAACGGAGAAACGAAATTAAAGGATTGTGGAAGGGAGCACACAAATTTATAAGGAAAAACTATCGATTTTTAGCACAAGATTAAGATTTGTTTCCAAACAATGTTATAGATAAAAAAAATAAAAAAATAAAATAAAATATATATATACAAATTTATACTGGAAATCTGCCCAAGCTTTAGCACTCTGCTCTTTTTGTATATAAAAATTGAACAATTATCGATTTTTAGCACAAGATTAAAAGATTTGTTTCCAAACAATGTTATAGATAAAAAAAAATATATATATACAAATTTATACTGGAAATCTGCCCGGGTTTTAGCACTCTGCCCTATTTTTTTGTATATAAAAATTGAAAAATAAAAGTTATTAGGTGGCATACAAATTTTACCAAAGATTTAGCGTTCTACCTTTCTTATCTAAATCTGTTCTGAAGGAATTCAAAACAACAGGATCGAGTTGAAAAAGACCTTTGCTTATGTTGAAGTTATTTGTTAGTTGGATAATGGCAGACTCAAGAATATTTCTATTAACAATGTTGCTAGAGTGGAATAAAACTGAAGCATTATTCCAATCAATACAGTGGGATAACTCTGACAAATGGACAAAAAGGGCACTGGACAATTGTCCTGTTCTAACGGAATATTGAT
>JAJOZX010005193.1:185000-312500 GCA_023014485.1 Bathynomus jamesi
ATGTATGTATGTATGTATGTATGTATTTGTATATATAGATATGTATGTATATATATATATATATATATATATATATGTGTGTGTGTGTGTGTATGTATGTTATTTATTTTTTCTTTTTTTTCTTTCTGTAACCTATATAATTTATAGGCTTAACCTTTTTATGTACTTCAGTGTTCCTGAGGATGTCATTAGACGAAAGCGCTTGAGCACCATTTTGTGTTTCCTTTCCTTCGTGGTTTTATTCATCATATATATATATATATATATATATTTTTTTTTTTTCTCTTTCTGTAACCTATATATAGGCTGTAATTCTTTATGTACTTCAGTGTTCCTGAGGATGTCATTAGACGAAAGCGCTTGATCACCATCTGTGTTTCCTTTCCTTCGTGGTTTTATTCATCATAAATATTTTTCACGTGTTACTTTCGTGAAATAATTATTCATATATATATATATATATATATATGGGCTATGTCGTGGCCGATGTCGTAACACTGCTTCCCGGAAATCAGCGAAGTTAAGCGACATTGGGTCTGGGTAGTAGTTGGGTGGGAGACCGTCCTCTGCGCCCAGATTATGTAGCGACCCGTGGTTCGGATCCCACGTAAAGCTGTAGGTCCCCTCCGTCATATGACCTTAAATGTTGCGAAGGAGGTTAAACAACCCCAATTTAAAAAGAAAAATATATATATATATATATATATACAGGGTGTTTGAAAACTTTCTGTTCAAATTGTAATGGGGGATAGGCAACACGAAGACAAACCCTTTTCGTCTATAAGTGTATGTCCGCTGACGTCACCATTCGGCGCGAGAGGGCGCCGCTGCAATTGGCTAAAAGGTGAAGTGGGCTAGACTCGCGCTTGCCGCGGGCATTCTTAAATCGGACGTAGTACGCGTAACATGGAACGCTTCACGACTGCTGAGATGGCTGACATGCATTTGGTGTATGGGGCAGCCAATGGAAACGGAAGAGCTGCTGTGAGGTTGTACCGACAGCGCTTCCCAAACAGACGTGTGCCAAACCACTAAACGTTTGCGCATTTGCATCGGCGACTGCGAGAAACAGGAACATTCCATGCAAACATGCATGACACTGGTCGGGAGAGAAACGTGCGCACTCCTGACATGGAAGAAGAAATCCTACGGCGATTTGAGGACAATCCAAGCGCAAGCACGCGAGGTGTTGCACGTATCCTCGGTGTGAACCACGACCTGGTCTGGAGAGTGTTGCACGAGCAGCAGTTACATCCGTTTCATCGTCAGAGTGTCCAGGCATTACAACCTCGGGATTACCCTCTCCGTGTGGAATTCGCACGCTGGTTTCTGCAGCAGAGAGCGGTGCAGCCTAATTTTCCGGCTTATGTGCTGTTCTCAGATGAGGCCTGTTTCACACGTGAGGGTGTGTTTAACATGCACAATTCTCACGTGTCGGCGCACGCAAATCCACATGCTACACGGGTTTGTAATGCCTGGACTCTCTGACGATGAAACGGATGTAACTCCTGCTCGTGCAACACTCTCCAGACCAGGTCGTAGTTCACACCTAGGATACGTGCAACACTTCGCGTGCTTGCGCTTGGATTGTCCTCAAATCGCCGTAGGATTTCTTCTTCCATGTCAGGAGTGCGCACGTTTCTCTCCCGACCAGTGTCATGCATGTTTGCATGGAATGTTCCAGTTTCTCGCAGTCGCCGATGCAAATGCGCAAACGTTTGGTGGTTTGGCACACGTCTGTTTGGGAAGCGCTGTCGGTACAACCTCACAGCAGCTCTTCCGTTTCCATTGGCAGCCCCATACACCATATGCATGTCAGCCATCTCAGCAGTCGTGAAGCGCTCCATGTTACGCGTACTACGTCCGATTTAAGAATGCCCGCGGCAAGCGTGAGTCTAGCCCACTTCACCTTTTAGCCAATTGCAGCGGCGCCCTCTCGCGCCGAATGGTGACGTCAGCGGACATACACTTATAGACGAAAAGGGTTTGTCTTCGTCTTGCCTATCCCCCATTACAATTTGTACAGAAAGTTTTCAAACACCCTATATATATATATATATATATATATATATATATATATATATATATAAAAACGAACTTGATTGCTGATATAAGAAATAACCCCAACCATTATCTCAGACCACAACTTAATCGAGATATCAACAAATATGACGACAGCATTAAAAGAGAATACACATATTGTGGAAAGAAGTAAATTTGGGGCCTTTAACTTAAACTCGAAGACTATAAATTGGGAATCAATCAGATCGCACATGGCCCAAATAGAATGGAGAACAATTTTCGAGAATAAAACAACTGAAGAAATGCTAACAACCTTGGAGGAAAAAACGCTGAGAATTTTAGAAAAATATGCTCCGAAATCACAGCCAAAAGGAAAGAGGAGCTGGCTAGAGAGGCAAAAGAGAAGACTATTCCGCAAAAGAGAGTGGAGGCAAAGTTAGGTAACTGCGGAGATAATGACAAGAAAGCAATAAAAGGAAAACTGGAGGGTATCGATAGGGAAATACAAGCCCTGATTAAGGACCATACAGAGAGGGAAGAGGAAAAAGCGGTAGAAGCAATAAAGGAAAATCGAAAATACTTCTGTAGCTATGCAAAAAGGAAAACAAAAACGCGCGCCGCTATTGGGCCCTTAAGGACGGGAAAAAATGAACTAACCGACGATCCAAAAGAAATATCTGATACATTGAGAGCTCAATATGAAACAGTTTTCAGTACCCGAAAAGCGACAAAGCGATACATGACATAAATGCATTCTTTGAAGAGGAATTGCAAGGAGAGTATATAACAGACTTTGATTTTACACCAGAAGATGTAGCGAGAGCTATAGGACAAATGAAACCACATTCAGCTGCAGGTCCGGACAATTGGAACGCATTATTGATTAAAAACTGTAAAAATGAAATAGCTACACCTTTATACTGGATATGGAGAAGATCCCTAGACACTGGGGAAATACTGAGCATCTTGAAAAGAGCAAACATTGTCCCTATATATAAAGGAGGCGACAGATCTCAAGCAAAGAACTATAGACCAGTGTCATTGACGTCCCACCTCACCAAAGAAAGAATAGTTAGAGAAAATTTATGATTTCCTGGAGACACGGGAAAGATTCAACGAAAATCAGCATGGATTCCGATCAGGTAGATCATGCCTATCACAACTAATAGAACACTACAACAATATCCTAGATGCATTGGAAGGCAATGACAACTACGATGTTATATACACAGATTTTGCTAAAGCTTTCGATAAATGTGACCATGGTATAATAGCACACAAAATTAAATATATGGGAATAACAGGCAAAGTGGGAAAATGGATCTACAACTTCCTTAGAGATCGTCTGCAGGTCGTCAAAATTCAAGGTATCATCATCAGAATCGGAAGTACGCAGCTCAGTACCACAAGGGACAGTACTGGCCCCACTCCTGTTCATTATCATGCTAACAGACATAGACAGCGGAGTAAACAGCAACAGTATAGTAACATCCTTTGCAGACGGTACAAAGATCAGCAGAAAAATCAGCGATGTACATGACGTGGAGGCCTTGCAGAGGGACACGAACAAAATATACAAATGGTCAGAAGACAACATGTCATTCAACGCCGAGAAATTTCAGCTCTTGAGATATGGTAGAAAAGAAGAACTTAAACAGACTGCATATTATGATCCAGATAGACAGAAAATTCAGAGAAGCACGAAAGCGATTGATCTCGGAATAATAATGACAGATGATGCGAAATTCGAAACACAAAATCAGATAGCGATATATAAAGCAAAAAGAGTCGCCGGACTGGTACTAAGAACGTTCAAGAGAAGGGACAGGACAGTAATGATTCCCCTGCTAAAAACACTGATTATACCAAAACTTGAATACTGCTCAGTTTTGACGTCCCCATATAAAAAGAAACTAATAAACTAGAAGAAACGCAAAGGCATTTCACAGCCAAGATTGATGGCTGCAAAGAACTCAACTACCGGGAAAAACTACGTAAACTAAATCTGTACTCACTCGAAAGAAGAAGAAGAGAGGTACATCATAATCTACATATGGAAAATGATCGAAAAACTGGTACCAAACCTAAAACTAAACCCAATTACCATTCAAACAACACTGGAAAATAGGAGAGGCAGAATGTGTAGTGTTCCCAAATTAAAGGCCCGACAAGGGGACCTCCTCAACCCTGAAGGAAAATAGCTTGGTTGTCAGGGGGCCAAGACTTTTCAACCAGCTTCCTAAGGACCTCAGAAACGTAACGGGGGTCAAAGTTGAAGTCTTCAAGAAAAGACTGGATGCCTGGCTCAGGACAGTACGAGATGAGCCGGGCGTGCCTGGCTATGTACGGTGGAGAGCGCAAGAAAGCAACTCGCTCTTCCACCAGGCCAGACCTAGAGGCGGGGCCACCAGCTTGACCTCCGTGTGAAGAGAGACCAACGCACGAAACAACATAAGGTAAGGTAAGGTGGTGTAGTGGTTAGCGTCGCTGACTACGAATCCATCGGCCCCGGGTTCGAGACCCGACGGCAGCCGGCGCGCAGCAAAACCCAGCTGTTCATCCTTCCACACAATAAAGAAAGTGGTTGGTAGATAAATGGGTACCCTAGATGGCCTAGTGGTTAAGACGCTGGACTGCTGATGGGGCGTGGTTCGGATTCCACGTTAAACTGTAGGTCTAAGGTGGAGTGAAAAGCTTGACCTTCGTCAGCATGAACAATTCGGGCGGAAGCTAACCAAAGGCATATATATATATATATATATATGATGAATTTCACAATTAAACACGTGAAATGAATGAATGCTGCAAACCCACAAGGAAAAAGAAAAACGATTCCAAGGCCTTTCGTGTATTGAGAGCTACACCTCGTCATTCCCTGACGAGGTGTAGCTCTGAATACACTTAAGGTCTTGGAATCGTTTTTCTTTTTCCTCGTGGGTTTGCAGCTATATATATATATATGTGTGTGTGTGCTCGCGCGCGCGCGCCGCATATAGAAAAAAACTGCAGTTGAAGATTTGGGAGTAGATACCACAAAATTTAAGTACAGTATCTTCTTTTGTTATTTGACTCTGACTTATTGACACACTAGAGTTTTTATAATCCTGAAGAGGAATAGCATTTCCTTCTTATTTCTAATTCATTTTGTTTCACTAAAGGACAAACAGAGAATGGATGAACGAGCTTCCGCAGCCCCTTTTGGCTTTAAATGGTACCAGTGGGAAGGAAGGAAGGGAGTTAATTGGGAAGTTGGCCGACGGGTGTACAATGGTCACTTACGGCGGAATGTCCAGAAAGGTGAGGAGAATTGTTTCATTTTCTAACTTTATTGAAGAGAAGCGAAGGCGGTTTGTTATTCCTCCTGACGGAAGAAGTATTTCTTTTCAAACATCACTTTTATATCTTTCATTATTATTATTTTCGACAGATGTGTGATGTCCCTATGGCTGGGGTAATGTGTGAAATGAAACCAAGAATACCGAGACAGTAGTAAACTTGAATTTGCGAGAGAATGAGTGGCAGATGCGGCGTCTTAACGTATGCTGACGATGAACTGGATCAATGAAAGAAAGCCATCCCCAGCCTTCTTTAGTTAGCTTTATAAGGCTAACTAACGAAAATATCACGACCTAACCTAATCACTCGTTAGGCCAACTGTACGCCCTTGACGATTGGTTAGGTTAGTTCGTTAGTTAGCCTTATAAAGCTAACGAAAGAAGGTTGGGGGTGGCTTTCTTTCATTCATCCGATGAACTTCTTGGTGAATCAGAGAATGAATGAAAAATTTTTATTGAAAGAAATAATTACAATTTTTTTTTTTTTTTAGTATTGCCGTAGTTTTAACAGAGACATACAATCGTTAATTGGACTATTTAATTTGAACCTTAAGCATTTTTAAATATAAATAAATAGTAGTAGTCCAATTTCTGAGTGAATGCTGTATTTTAAAACTATTGTAATATTAAAGGGAACAGTGACAAGTTCTGTTTGTTTCTAGAGAGAGATTATTGAATGTGAATATTGACAAAAGTAAGGTAGTTGTCAGAGAAGGAGTCAGCATGATTTCCCATGAAATGATTACTGCTTCCGTGGCTGATGTCCCTCCAAGTGTGCTGAGCGTGTCACTGAAGTGATTCTCTCGGACATGGAGGCATACATTCCATATTCTGTTCCTTCTACTGATGCCAAAAAAATCCTTGGTTTAACTTTTTGTTCTAATGCTATTCGCAACAGAGACCAGACTTTCCGAAGGTACCGTCGCCATCCAACTCCTGACTTTCACTTAGTTTATATTTCTGCTCGGAATCGTGCAAAATCTGTTTTTCGACTCTCCAAAAATTCCTTTATAGACAAAAATGTGAAACCTAATTCTAATTCTTGTTGCTCTTTCTGGTGCCTAGCCAAGAACCTCTCCAACTACTTTACTTCTTTCGTTCCTCTTTTCCATTCCGACGACTCAGTTGCCGTCTCCTCTTCTGATAAAGCCGAACTTCTCGCTCAAACTTTCGCCTCCAACTCAGCCATGGACGATTCCGGTGCTGCTTTTCCATTTCCTCATCCCTGTAACTTAATTATGTCTGAAATTAGAATCTCTTCCAGAGATATTTTTTCTGTCCTATTGATTGGGTTCTACCCCACCCACCCCTGTTATTCTCAAGAACTGTGCTTCTGTATTGACACACTGTCTAGGCAAACACACTTATTTCGTGTTTCCTCTGGTACTTTTCCTTCCTGCTGGAAGTTCGCTTTCATTCAGCCTGTCCCAAAGAAGGATGACAGCTCTCTGCCCTCCAACTATCGTCCAACTTTGATTTCTTGGCTTTTTAAAGTTGTTTAGTCTCTTTAAAAGGGAGATGCTTAAACCTCTGTTCTCACAATCTTTCAGATTGTTAGTATGGGTTCCACAAGGGACGCTCTACTGGCGATCTTTTTGCCTCTCTCTCTCCGAGTCTTGGTCATCTTCCTGTCAGGATTTCGGTGAAGCCTTTGGTATTGCGCTAGATATATAAAGTCTGGCACAAATCTTTAATTTCCAAACTGCCCTCCTCCCGTTTGTATCCGATTCTCTCTCTCTCTCAGATTAAAACCTCAGAAAACTCTGCAGGAGTTCGCCGCTTGCTCGGTGAGCAAGCTAAATATAGAGCTATTTATATATTCTCCACTTTCCTGTAAAATTTCCTTGGCTACTTTTCCAGGGTCAAGGTATTTTCTTCAACCTTTTTCCGTACCTGCCTCTGGCAGGGAGGGTGGGGAGAGAGCCTTCTACTTTTCTATCCAGTTTTCTACTACTGCTAGGATAGTTGAAAGAAAAATAAACTTTCACAAAATTTTCCCTGGCACCCATTGCCATTGGTACCTCCTCGGTATGGGCCGCAAGGCCTTTTGAGGTACTTCTTTTCCTTGTAACTCTCTCTCTCGTAGATGACCACTGTTCTTAAGTTGTGGTAGGAAAGAATAGTGCTTGAGTATAGATGCAGCAAGAGGTTAAGGTGCGAACACATCTTTAGATGCGAGACGCTTGAGCGTGAAAAAGTGGTTCGAAAGTGGAAATTCCAATTTTTCAGTTTTTATACGGATTTGGAAAAAGGTGAAGAGTGCTGCATTTACTGGTGATAGTATTTTGTATGAAAAAAATAAACGTGAATTGGAAAATTTTTGCAGGAATGAATCTATACGAGACTGACACAAAAATTCTAACTTGCTGATTTACTTACTTTTGGGTGAAGAATGATATGGATTGGCATCGATTGGGGGTTGATTTTTGCACAAGCATGGTGATCACGTGCTGATGGAATATACAGTACATACTTCACCTCTCTGCGCACAACAGGGTTGTAAATAGGACTGCTCATTCATCATTCTGTCTTTATGTACCCTTCATACATTTTCCTTATAATTTTTCACGTCTAGCTACGACTCGTAAGATTCTTCACTCCATCGTTCGACCAAGCAGTCACCTTTTATTGACTCGCGGTCTTCCTAAAGCTTTTCTCAAAAGTTCACATTATGCACTCCATTTACGCAGTATCGGGTATAGGCGTATGTACTGTATACATATCAATTTTGTGACGTGTTGGGTGCAATTGATGCTTTCAGGTGGGATGCTTGATATTGCAGAGGACTGATAATTCCTTACAGGACAAACTATTATTATTCTAGTTTGTCAATAATATTAATTCGCATTAAATTTCCCTAGATAAGATTTCGTTGAAGTTCACCGATTCAATTATTTTCTTTTTTAATGGGAAACACCCTTTTAGCTGTTGGGGGGAGCTCGCCATAAAGTGTCTCACTTTTACTTTCGTAAAGTCCTAAAAATTAATTAGTGAAATTGAAGGAAAATGAATTTAATCGAATAAATTTATGATACCCCACCTACAAACAATTTGGAGGGGTATATTGGATTGCACGTCAGTCCACCACACTTTCGTGTCCGCACCGTAACTTTTGAACTTAACATAAATTGGTAACTTTGTACACGTGCATTTATCATGCTTAATTTAAATATGAACGTCTCGTGTGTTTAATCCTTTCTTACTATGGATGAATATTTTTGTGGTAGTTTGTGAGCCAGAATCAGGCTCCAGCATGAAAGATCACAGTCGTTCCATCAGTTATCATCATTAACTTTTAATGATTTACTTTATTTCAAATGTTTGATTTTTTTAACGTCCGCTAAATGTGTGGCATATCACAAAACTGTCCGTTTGGGAGAAATATTCGAGATCAGTAATAGAATTTAATTCCTTAACCATGTTAGACCTGAAGGAATAGGGATGAGGGGCTTCGGAGTTTCAATCCGTCTCACTCCAAAGCAGCGATGTTGCCTGTTCTGTCACAAACTTGATATGTATATATAGGCTATGACCAATGGTGGACAAAAAGTAATCTATTACAAAAAATTACTGGTGTCTGTAAAGTAACGAACTATAAAGTAGAAATTACTTCTCTGGATTAATTTTGTTATTAATTCAGAAGTAATTTCTACTTTACTTTTCAGACCAGTAATTTTGTTGTAATCGATTACTTTTTGCCCACCACTCGCTATGACTGACCACGATAACAGCTTTGGACCACTTACGTCATCACTTTAGATGCATAACAAATGGACGAAGTAGCGAATTTTATAATTTGTAAAGCTCAATTATCAGTGTCGTAGTTAACGAGTGACTTGGACTTCCAAATAAGTTTGGTGAAAGTTATTGACTATATATTTCAGTTAAATTTAAGGGTATCAGGGGTTCTTAACCATTCCAGGCTGCGATCCAAATTCTGGTCTTCGGGCTAGCTCGGCAACCAATGCTTTCAAACACTTCACTCGTAAAGATAATAAAATAAATGACAATTTAAATGACCGAAGTTTGGGTCGCGACCCGGAGGTTAAGAAACCCTGGAAACTTTAGCTGTTCCCGAGCTAAACTACTCATTTGATGTTGATTGATACCTATTGCGACTTTCTACACGAATTCCTTTCAACAATCAGCTTGTTAAACCTCCATTTACGATAGGGAGTTCCCCTAAAAAAGTCATTACTTATACGTTTGGAGCCTCTCCAAAGCATTCCAAAGTTTTGAAAATAGCAAAAATTTAAATGAATTCACTAAGAAAGTAGCAGTTGTTATCAATAGATCTCGCATTCAATAAAAGATTTTTTTAAAGGTCTTAGGGTACTGGGGATGGGGGGGGGGGGCGGGATTTCACTACAAAATATTCTGATATTGTCTACTTCACCCCAGCCGATGTCTGTACCAGCAGGGTCTTTAATTTTTAAAGACGTTAGCCTTCGAGGTTTTTGGATGACTCGGTGGACCAAACTTCACGTAAATCACCCCGAAAGAACGTCAATGTTAAACTATTTATTCGACCTTTCTAGAAAAGGAAAGCTCCAGTGCGCTCGTCACAATTTAGTGCCATTTGAAGAATACACAAAAGCCCTTGAACAAGCTATGCCTTTCGAAGGAAAGGTCGGCAAGAAACAAATTCTTGTCTTTAAATAACGACGAACCTAAAGTAAGTTGTTCTTCATATATTACCTTACCATCCATCCTGTTAGGTAGCCCCCCGCGAACGTTCTCCAGGCCGACCAATCCCGAGAGAGTTGACTCTCCTCCACATCTTCTATGGTCTCTATGTCAGCGTCCAATTATAAAATTGCAGTAGCTACCTTTCCTCTCATTCTTCGTGTATGACCATACCACCTTAATTGGTTTTTCTCTATCCCAAGTTCTTGCCTTATTGTTTCTCTTCTAATTCTGTTCCTCAATGTCATCAACCTCAAAACTCGCATCTCCGCTGCTTCAATCCTACTCTCTTGAGAAGTGTTCAAGGCCCAACACACTGATCCATAAGTTAATATTGGGCGGAGAAACGGTGTAGATTACAATTTTCACCCCAGTTGGTACATTTTTTTTTTTTCCTCCAGTGGTCTCTTGATGGGGTGCGTAGACCCTGGACTAAGACAAAGATAAAACGATGAGCATTAACGTGATAGCCATTATTCTCTCACTATCAAGTACTGTATCTACTTTTTTTGTGTAATTCGGGTTTGAAAATGATCGCTACTCCGTCTTTTTTCACTTTTGTCTTCCTTTGTACATTATCTTACCATTATTAATAATTCGGAGCCAGATAATATAAAGCTTAGCAATTTTCTGTTGTGCTTTACCTCATTCAAAGTATGCAAATAATTAAATTAAATATACACGTGAGGAATGTTTTTATTTTATCAGCAGTTTCCTTTCGATTCTTAGACGACTATTAGATTGATATAGGGCTTCCAAGGAAAAAAACCTAATTATATCCCCTTGCTCACTATGGAGGAACTTATAAACAAAGCTAATATATTTTGAGTATTTAATTATAGAAATGTTAACATCTTAAACTACAGAACCTGACTTCGGAAGAATTTAACACGCAAGAAATATTGTAAATGCCCAAATTTGACATTAAACCACATAACACGTCTTTCAACACAATCATGAGTGAATATGTATTCGACAAAAGGAGTTGACTCCGTAATACGACTACAAAAATAAAGAACTTATATCTAAATTTGGTCATTTCACAGCTGGTCGGTTTTACAATTGGAATAATCATAATTTGGAATAGAATAAATAATTCCAATACTTAATCTTCCTTTCCTCTTTTAAAGTCGGAACTGATGTAGTTGGTAAGTTGCGACTCTGAATCGACTGAATTTTTGCAAATTGTCGACTTCGTGCTGTTGCGTGTTTTTGATGTTGAATTTACGTTGTGAAGTTTTAAACGGAGAGAAAACTCGTGCTGGAAATGTTCTTTCAATTCCTTCTTAGGCGCTGAACGTTTCAATGCTCCGTCCCTTCAAATATTAAAAGTTAATAGTGTATTAAAACTGGGGCGCCCTCTAGTCACAATTTGGGAGAGATGCCTCAGTCGAAAGTTCACTGAAATAGGACACTCAAGCGGCAGGAAACGACAGAAATTGGGAGAGGGGAGGGGTCCCTATGCTTCCAATTATTCAGGAGTTACGCGCGCAAGGGTAATCTGAGGTCAGACTGGACAGTTTTCTAATTAGTGCAAGTGAGATGCCGTTACTGCCCACATAATTTTGCCAACTTAGTCAAACTTATTTTTCTTCAAATGGGGATGAACAGAATCAAATATTACACATTACGCTAGTTGCTTACCGAAACACTACACAATATTTCTCGCTTCTAAACACTACAGAATCAACGGCATTAAGTTATTTTATCCCTTTTTAAGATCTAGCTTTGAAACGGATAAAACTTTCATTCGCTAATCTTAAATTCAACATTTTTCTCATTTGGAAGGAAAAGAAAAAAAAAATTCCTTACCATAATAAATCTACGAGACCACCTTGCTTCGCAATCTCCGCTTTTACTCTGTTTGCGAAGTCTATCGAGGACTCAGTTTCGCTCCTGGTCATCGGTGGAAGGTACCAAACATCACAGACGATGGCCCATGACGTCATCATCATGTAGATGTAGCTGATCATGGAGTATTTAGAAGAGTTCCAGAAAGCATCACCGAATCGGGCATCATACTGCGTACAAAGGAAAATGTAGTCTCAGGAGATTTACGGTTTTATCGGTTCAATAACTACCTTGTATAACATCCGTAACCATTATTTCCCCCACACGGAATGGGAATGGTGTGAACTCAGAGAATCGCCGGATCCCGAGCATTAGCAGAGGAGGTACACGGCCCAACTCAACCGTGGGGATGATGGTAATGGAACCCGAGCCCTCACAGCTTGAATTCAACCTCGAACCAATTAAGTATCTTAAAATATTCTTAAATGAGGTTGCGCTTTAGAAAAGCTCACTCACTTTAATGGCAACGGGGTATATAATTCCTCCAACTTCGAATGTTCCTTTCTTGAACTGCATTACGGAGGTGTTGTTGATGCATGTTCCTTCGGGAAAGATAAGGATGGGCATCTTATTAGGGTCCTCCACGTGGTCTCTGAGTCTCTTAGCCACGGCAAAGCGGTCTTTCACTTCCCCGCGTTCAAACCAAATGTGGGCGGAAGCTCGAGACAGAGCGCGTTGGAAAATACCCAAAAAACCCCCGTGTCGTTGTCCCACCTGGGTATGTAAAGTGGATGTTAATAACCAACTTATTTCACTTGGACGAAAATTAATTCCACCATTCATTCCAATAACGAATAAAAGACAATTCAATCAAAGTAATTTACAATGCTATAAAATTTCATCTCTTCACTGACGGAGAGAGCCGATTACAGAATCATTAATTTTTACTTGTTAATTAATAAAAAGCACTGCTCCCATTCTTTAAGTGAAAGTCTACAAATGTTTCAACAAAAAATAAATATTTTACTTTCTTGTATGTACGTACAAAATTTATAAAACTGCGAAGATACCAAGCTACTAATATATATACGAGAACTAAAGTTTGTATCATGCTTCAATTACTTTATGTACATGCAAAAAAAAGAGTTAATTAACATTTTTATAAATTTTAAAATAAAATTATTTGATTGTTAATTATAAGTGAAGGTTCATTTTTGAACGAAAAGTTAAATGCGAAAGTATAGTCATTCAGGGTGAATTTGTAGGTAATATGTGTAACGAATCTAAAATATGCAAGTCTGTTTAAAGTTTAATATTGGTGTCAATTTTGAAATGTAACATGTAATGGGTAATTTTTTTTTTGTATGAATGTTCACTAATGGAAGATTTAGAAGGTTTATGTAGAGATAATTATGAAATGCTAAGGTGTTCGTTTATTCTTAGTTGATATTGGCAGCTAGTGCTACCAACATAATTTGCTTGGCAGCGAATACAATCAAAAGAATATGCAGGGTGTCCCATAAGTCCAGCATCATAGGAGAAATTCATATTTTTCTATTTCTACAAACCATAATGTCTGAGCAAGGAAGAACGAATCCAGATAATTCTACTCATAGGAAATCGGAGTCAAAGAGAGGCCGCTGCTGAATTTAACAGACAACTGTTACTGGCTCGCGGTCTGGATGCAATCTGTTAAATTCAGCAGGGGCCTCTCTGACTCCGATTTCCTATGAGTAGAATTATCTGGATTCGTTTTTCCCTGCTTACAGACATTATGGCCTGTAGAAAGAAAAATATGAATTATGGTTTGTAGAAAGAAAAATGAATTTCTCCTATGATGCTGGACTTATGGGACACCCTGTATAATACATGAATCCAGGGCACTGAAATTCTTCGATATAAGTATGATACAAGATTTAGTTCTCTTATTTATAATTAAGTTGAGGTTCCATAGACAAAACCTGAAGTGAAATTATATACAGGATGCGGCGTAAGTCGTTTTACCGAGAACAATGAAATCGCCTTGCGAAGATTATTATTTATTACAGAAATTGTTGAGTGTGTCCTCCATCATGTTCAGTGGTTCAAAGATGTAACACGTGTATTGAACATGATGGAGGACAACAATTTCTGTAATAATTATTCTTCGCAAGGAAGACGATTTCACTATTCTCGGTAAACGACTTATGCCACACCCTATATATATATATATATATTGCTACCCCAACGTTGAAGTTCTAGACTTGTATTTAAAAAAGTGTGAAGGCCATATGAAGCCATTAGAATAGCACAGGCGTATCTCCCGGTTTCCCGATATCACGTTTTCGTACAATAACCAATCAGCAAGCTGTATTCCGTGGGTGTGACGCGCCCCCACACGGGCTCGATACCAAAACCATTAAACTCGGTTCAGTCGTTAACGAGTAATAACGTTCGCTAACTTTAAAAAATGCGTTCATCTCAAAACTTGATTTTCGGGCGTACGCCCTTTTTATTCTATACGCCTCACATTACCTTCAATAAAGCCTATTTACAAAGATAAAGAACTAAGAAAAAAAGATACACTTACCATATCATAAGTGTTATCACAAGCAAGGACAAGCACATCCATAGGAGAAGTGTGATTAGCAACACAAATGCCCTGCTGGGGAATATTTTCCCTATTATGGTACCTACATACAAGCGACAAAGCTCCACTAAGGAAATCAAAGCAAAACATAGATAAACGATGGTTCAAGGACTTCTTGTACGAACTGTTAGGAAAGCTCCCGACCACATATGTGCCTACAACCAGAAGTCCCATCTGTTGAAGATACAAAGGACAAAAAAAAAATGAAAAATACAAAAGCAATTCAGCCTTATTATCGCAGATATTAAATTCTATTTAAAAGGTTGAAGACTGACCCTATTATTCTTATCAAATGAATCTAGAATAAACGCTTGTTAGTTAGTGAACATGAATTCGAATTGTGCATCATGCTTTGTAATATTTTGTATTATGTATCACTTGCTGTTGCATATCATGCACATGATATTGATTAATAAAAAAAAAATCAAAGTAATGAACTTGCATCTCAAATGCAATAATCCAGCATTGAAAGGGGGGGGGGGGGGGGGGGGGTTGAAAATATAAATTTCTTACTTTTTCTTGCATATTAATTAAATCATAAATATTACCTGCAACACGTAACACGTGTTAAGCAAATTTTCTTTGCGTTTTATACCTGGCAACTTGAATAAGACATTTTGCCTTCCGTGTTATGGGAAACTACAGTAGTGCTGGTGCACACTCACAAAAAGCCAAGTGGAAAGAACATTCCCATTCACAGATGACTTAAGCTTTTCAAAAAATTCTTATGCACGAAAAAAAGGAAATAGACTAACGAATGCGTAAATATTATCGCAAGACAAAATGGCGCAGTCTATCGGCGAGGTGTGGTTGGCAACGCAAATGCCATCTTGCTTCGGCTGGTTTTCCACGTTGTGATAGTAAATGACTGAACTTAAGCCCCTGGCGATAATCCTAAATGATGTCAGATAGGAGTGGTGCCCCAACCATTGCTTAAATTCCCCTTCTGGTACCACAGAAATGAGGCAAGTATATGTCACCAGAAATCCTACCTATATGAAGAAAGAAATAACTTGCACTAAAACTTTTGCTGTAGTTTTTCCTCATTACTCGCTTTGTCGAACTACAGCCTCATCTGGATTTCTTCTACAGCTTAACTGTAACCTCCAAGCTCATTGTACTGGCCTAATGAGTATCATAAATCTTCAAAATAATTTTAAAGCTTTTCGGTTAGTTCCCAATTTAGCAGATTTGCTGGTTATAATGGAAGCAAAATTCTAAAACGTGTGAAGTTTGGAAATACAAAGTCTACGAAATGAATGAATTGCGAAAATTCTAAACAAATCAAAATTTACTACATTTTATGGTAATGTACAACAAAATTAAAATTTACTCTAAAGTAAGTAGCAAATACTATGTACTTTAACAGCCTAACTATTCACTACATAAAACAGGCGTAAATTGAGTTAATTAAAATCTAAATAGTACGTAATTTCTTACATATAGTACAAAAACTATAAGAACTAATTTACCATTTCAAATGGTGTTGGCACAAAGCACAAGTTCAAGACGAAACGAGCGATATTTCAAAATATAATCCAACAAGAACTATGTTGAAACTATGATAATGCCCTCGCCTATATATACTGGTCAAAAAAAGAAACGCAATTAGCTTGCATATGGTGTAAAATTTAAGTTGTTAGTGGTATTATCACTGTTTCAAGATTATGGTTAAATGTTTGTTCAAATCTTTTAAAGCCACTTAGTGCATGTTTTTAAACCCGACTAATCCCGGCTAAGACGCCATTTTGTTACAAACAATAAACAGAGATTAAATTGAATGTATTCTTTATGAAGGCATGCATTTTTTCTTTGACTTCACAGAATACACACTGCCCGTTGAGAAAACCAAACTTTTTCCCGCGATTGAGGCATGCCACGACTCTCAGAGGTCAACAGAGGTCGTGCCTTGGGCATGTTGGATGCAGGCATGTCTGCCGTCCAAGTTGCACAACGAATGCATGTGCATCCCAGCACAATCTCTAGGCTTGTTAGACGGTACAATGCCACAGGAAGTGTTCAGGACCTGCCAAGACGTGGGCGACCTCGTGTGACGACTCAACGCCAGGATCGCCACGTTGTACTGCAGCACCTGCGTCTTCGGCAGCGGAATGCTCGTCAGACAGCCAGAGAGACACCTGGTATCCACAACAACAGAATTAGTGACCAGACCGTCAGAAACCGACTCCGTAATGCAGGACTCCGATCCTGCAGGCCTTACAGAGGTCCTTTTCTCACTGATGCAAGAAGGCAACGACGCCTGCAATGGGCCTATCAGCACCGTGACCTATCGTGGGCCTATCAGCTCTGACTGACCAGCGCTACAGGGATGAAATTCTTCACCCACATGTTCTTCCATTCATGAGGCAACATCCAGAATTGGTGCTCCTGCAACAGGACAATGCCAGACCTCATGCAGCCAGGATAGTGCAGGCGTACCTGCAGGACAACAGGTGCAGACCTTACCATGGCCAGCCTTCAGCCCAGACATGTCACCGATAGAGCACGCATGGGATGAACTTGAACGGCGAGTTCGCAGACGTCAGCATCAGCCGCAGAACATCAGGGAACTGACCAATGCAATTATTGAAGAGTGGAGGGCCATCCCTGTTGCTTTCCTGCAGAGACTGAGGTCGATGAGGGCCAGACTCCAAGCCTGCATTGTGGCTAGGGGTGGCCATACGCGTTATTGACTGTTTGTTATGTTAAAGAATCATTTACTATATACACTGAGTCCTCATGTTTATTAATAAATCTCAAAAATTGCGTTTCTTTTTTTGACCAGTATATTTAAGGGGTTGCGAATACTAGTGATAAACTTGGCAAAACTACGTTTTGAGTAAGTAGACTCAAAAGTTTTGCAAATTAATAATCACCATAACTTTGCCAAAAATTGGTAGATTTTGATGGGGTTTGTATCATTTTGGTTGGAAATAGGTGTAGATTATTGCAGTGATTATAACTAGACTGGAATCCGCAAGAGATGCTAAACACGCCAGTTCGTCAATAGTATCCGTGAATTCTCCAGCAATCTGCCCGAGCGGATGGGTTTCCGCTTTAAAAGAACTGACGAACGTGCATCATGCGTCATTTAAAATTACATTCTGGAGAATGTGATGGTATAGAAAACCGATTTTCGGACCCATGTCCAGTTCGTCACTAGTATTCGCAACCCTTCTTCATTCGTCACCCTGACCTTTCATGCAAGGACACGATTCTTGTTCATGACACTTATGATCCATTTGTAAATGACGTTTCATCAATTTGTGTGGTTATTCAAAAGTCAACCCTTTAAGCACTGAATTTTTTGTCGGATTAAGTTATGAATGCGTGTATTTGAAACATTAGCAATTTGTACCTTTCGTCCTTAAAGGGTTAAGGCGTGGATGCGAAAAACCATCATCTGACCTTTGACTTCTATTTGAGAGAACTTTGATACAAGGACCTCGATTCTTGCTTTTGACAGTTTTATGATGCTTCATAGGTGGTATAAAGTTCCATCAATTTATGCTAAGCGGTTCAAAAGTAATGGCGCAGACAAAGTGTGACGAAAGGACAAGCGCAACCCAGTATGGCCCACCCCAAATTTATTTGGCGGGGACCTAATTAAACAAGTTTAAAAACAGCGTCAACATCCAAAACGTGTCTCCATCCGCGGAGCAGGTATTAGTTGTGAACTCCGATAGTCACCCAAGTCCGACCGATCACAGAGTAGATGGGTAGCTCAACTCAAACCGCGGGGTCGGTGGGAATTGAACCAAGAACCTTCACGCTCAGTCTAATCTCGAGTTACCGAGCCACGGGAAGTCTTTTACCAAGGAGATAAGCAGGAATGAAGCCGAAGTAAGTGAAATTTTGATTTATGCAGTGCATTTTGTACAACTGTCTTGTCTCTATTCAATGTCTCTGACTCTTACCGTGTTTCTTAAGTAGCTTTTGGACAATTGCTATTAGTATAAACAAATGACCCAAGCCAATAAATATATAGGTCTCATGATTGGAAGCTGGAGATTCAAATCCTTTAAAACACCACACATTTGTCAACTTTTCTGCATTAGAACCTCAGTCTAACCAGCCACTTAATGCCATACCGATTCAAATCTCCCTGGATGTACATGCCATCAAATGAGCTGAACTTGGTTGTCAAAAAATACAGCCCTCTTGACTGGTATCAGTTTTCAGTTCAGCTTTATAGGATCGAACTCTGCACAGTGACTCTTCCACTCTGAGTAGAAAGTTTAAATGCATGAACTTTTGAGTTCACATTTACTTTAGATCTAATAGTATAATAAAAGACTGGTATGGTTAATTTCCATAAACACAACCTTACAATATAAGTGGTGTACAAGTCCTAACCTATTAGCCGAATCTACATAGGTTACTGTCTAGAAAGTGTGTCTCAGTCTCTCTCTATCTGCCAAAAACCTAAAATGACCCACTACAATATTCTCCTTACTCTTAAATTAAATAAAAAAAACTTACCCCAATCAAAAGAATGCAGATGCGAAGAGGCAAGAGGAACAGGTACCTTATGACGAATCCCACCACCCAGAATATTGTCAACCGCACACTGATAAATTCATAATCACAATTTGTTCTTGTGAGAAAATTCCAAGACTGGAACAGATTATAGTAATTATGAACTTAATTCAGGAAACATTTGATTGCATAAATCTACTGGTCTATATTTAATACTACTATACTGGTGCAATCTTTATACAATTTCAAAGTTCATTCTTAAAAAAAGAATTGAAAATATTGTTTTCTTTAGAAGGGTCAATAATAATAATCATGAGAAAAACTGCCACAGCACTCAGGCTAGACAAATGTAGTCCAATGGGCTAAGTACTGAATTATCACCAGCAGCACTGGGAATCAAACCCACAACCCATGTCTCCAATTTGCTTATTGAAAAATTGTGTTACCGACAGCGCCAGAGAAACTGGCTGCTAGAACAGTTTAGCTACAAAGATGAATTTGGAAAATGGACAACCAAACAACTTACAGTTAATTCTTCTGCTGCAAATCTCTTTGTAACTTCATCATCTACAATTGCTTCCATTCCCTTTGCAATGTACTCAAAAGAATCCGAAAGTTCGAATTCGCGAGTTTCAAGATAAGAATCCTAAGAAAAGAAAAAAAAAATGTTCTGAAGGTTCAGTAGAAAGTATTCATTTCATATACCATACTCAACTTATGAGTATACAGCCCCCAAACTTAGGGTAACTAGCCTGAGTCACTTCTAGTGTAAATTAAAAAAAAATTAAATTAAAAGATGCAACTACAGAATTCAAATACTGAAAGCTATTAAATAGATATAATGCATGCTAAGCATATCAGGTGGGCCTCGTGTCAGTGACAATGGTGCGAAACACGCACAATCCTAAGCCAACTGGTACTACCACAAATAATTATGAACAATTACAAATGTAATGTAAAGCATTTTGGTAGAATTGTAAAAACCAATTAAAAGTGTATATATGAGAAATAGAGGAATACTCTGTAAAAGATGGAAGTATGTAATTTGTAAATAACTGTGGAGCTAATATAAATGTGGCATGAGAGTCAATGAAAACCAACAAAAGAATGGTTCTTGTAGTATGTAAAGAGAGAAATAGAGACACTGGTCTCACCTAACAAACCACTGGAAGTGTACCACCAACCTTTTCATGAAAAAAAACGAGGGATCCCTAAGATTGGGGTAGTAGGTTATTCTCAGTGGTTATCCCTACATATGTATCCTCGTGCGTGTAGTTGATCCAAGTGTTTTTAGTCTCAAGGTAAAGTAGTGCTCACCTCATTCAGATGGAAAATGGGTTCTTAGATAATGAATGCATGTATATGTTACAGTAAGATTGTGAAACTAATTTCATAAAATCTCTCAAAATTCCAGTAATTTTGCCTAATTAGTTTCATTCAGGGACTTTAGGTTAGTCATGGAGTAAAATTACTAGTTTCACAATCTTGCTGAAAATTTTAGGGATTTCGTGAAATCACTAGTTTTACAATCTTACTGTAACAGATATAAGGAGTATAAGAAAATGAAGATGAGGCAGTTCCCAACATGGACATGCTACAAAATAATAAGGCAAACATTTACTTTTGGGTCATTCCATGTCAGTTCAATGGAATTTTGGGTCAAAAAAATGTGACAACCACCAATTTTTTTGAAAATTGGAACACGTATAGATCTGAGAAAAACAGAATGGCACTTGTTTCAACACTAGGTTATATGGTTCCGGAGATATGGCCATTCGAATTTTGCAAAAAAAAGTCAATTTCCAAGGTCATACCATATTTCAACATGAAATATCTCGGCTCCTATCGCACTTACAGAGACCATTTAAACACTATTGTAAAGTTTTTAAGCAGATCTACAACTGTTTCTATTCATAGTTTACCTCGGTGATAAAAAAAAAGTTGATCTTATTTTTGACCTTTGACCTTCTGTAGGTCATTTGACATTACCAACTGATTCTTTTCTCCTTTCACCCAATTTTGGGTACACATGTCTACCTTAACCTAGAACAAGATTTTTAGTGTTGATTAAGTTAGTATAGATGCTACAGCCATTTCAGTGGACCATACCTACCTCCATTTTGACGAAGTACCTTTTTCCACCAAACTTTGGAGCGCCGTTTCTTTGGAACTGTTTGAGCTAGTGTTGAGAAAAGTACCATTAGATTTGTCTTACTGAGATCTATAATGTCTGCTATTTTTAAGACAATTTGCCTTTTAATATGTATATTAAAATAACCTATTCTTTTATTTTTACCAATTGAGTTATAAGAACCAATTCTTGTCTAGCTGGGTGAAACCATGAAAAAAAAAAAAAAGAGGCAACATAACTGTTTAAAAAAGTCAGTTATTAGGTATTTACAATATATTTTATGGAAGCCATTATTGTTACATTTATAATAATAAAGTATTTGTATACGCCTTTCAAGGTAATTATTTATCCTACCAAAGATTTGACCTTAGACAAAAACAGATCATTATTCAACAGCAAACAGTAAGAAAGAAAAACCTATAATAAGAGACCTTTAAAGTCAATTACTTTGGCAGCAGTTTCACTATTCAGGCATTTCCCCAAACGGGGATTAGGAGTTGAAAGCACTCCCTTCTCCATCACCAAACTCTTTGCTTGCCTAGCCATGTAATCTGAGCACTTCAATTCTCGATCTTTACTCGTGTCCATCTTTTTGGTAGGATAGTAAGAATTGTCAATTTTTCACTTCGACTTGTCACTCGATTAAATTTCTTTTAGTTGTTGAAGAATCTCCAGTTCTGTATCATCTGAGTCACTGCATGAAATTGGTTGTTTAGTTGCAAGTTCAAGCTTTTTCACAACTACTATTACTTTCCTCAACTTTCTCTTTGCGTAACCAGCGCTGTCAGAGTTTACATGGTTTTATTGGGGTCTCATCAAGTATGGCCAATGAAGCATTGAATTTACTAAGCTCATACTGCATTTCAACTACATCTCCAACAGTTTCTAGCTCAGATGGGGCACTTGAGGTGGATGATGATTTTTCAAGTGGTTCACATTCAAGCATTGGGGATGGATGATTTGCTAGTATATTTCAACAGGTTGCACATGCTTTATGATTATTTGTTTCAATTCAGGATTTTGATCAACCAAATTTTTAGTCAATGCACGGATGCCTCTTCACTTTTCCTTTGTTTTTTTTAAATGGGTCACAACAGAACCTGCCCATATTCAAACTGCTGAAATCCATGTTTATCTAAAGAAAAAAAAAATGTAGCTTAAGAGCCAGGGTTGGGTTCAATTACACAAAATGGAAACAATTACAATTTTTTTATTTTTCTTCAAATTAATTATAGTTAGTATTGTACTTCACAATTTCAAGATCAATTGCAATTAAAATTAATTTTGCCTGAATCAATTACACAAATATAACTATTCTATATGTATATCTAAATACAGCGTGTACATAAAGTCGGGATCTATTTTTGTGAAGCACTTGGAAATTATATGGAATTTTATCATAAAATGATAAAGTGGTAACATTTATTAAATAATTAAGAGTAGGATTCGACGTGACACCCATCAGTATCCCTGCACATCTCAAATCATTCCACAGCATTTCTAAACACATTCTGGAGCATTTACGGGGTTATGTTATCTGCAGCAGTTTGTATACGTAAGTTTTCAAGACTCTTAATCTTTGTCTGATAGACGTGTGATTTGATAAAGCCCCAAGCAAAGAAATCTAAAGGGGTTAAATCTGGTGATCTCGCTGGCCAAGGTCTGTTGCTTCCACGTCCGATCCAGCAATTTGGAAAATGTCCATTTAGATAATCCTGAACAATTTTGGCATAGTGACAAGGAGCACCATCATGTTGATAGATGACAGGGATAGGATTGTTAGTACCATCGTCTATCAACATGATGGTGCTCCTTGTCACTACACCAAAATTGTTCAGGATTATCTAAATGGACATTTTCCAAATCGCTGGATCAGACGCGGAAGCAACAGACCTTGGCCAGCGAGATCACCAGATTTAACCCCTTTAGATTTCTTTGCATGGGGCTTTATCAAATTGCACATTTATCAGACAAAGATTACGAGTCTTGAAAACTTACGTACACGTATACAAACTGCTGCAGATAACATAACCCCGCAAATGCTCCAGAATGTGTTTAGAAATGCTGCGGAATGATTTGAGCTGTGCAGGGATACTGATGGGTGTCACGTCAAATCCTACTCTTAATTATTTAATAAACGTTACCACTATCATTTTATGATAAAATTCCATATAATTTCCAAGTCCTTCACAAAAATAGATCCTGACTTTATGTACACCCTGTATATATCTAAAATAAATATACAGTATATCTATATCTAAGTATAACAAACTATCAAAGGTTTATTTTCATTGGATTATGACTGCCAGATCTAGGGTTATAATTTTTAACAATTGACATTAATTGATCAATTACATCAATTATAGCTCAAAAATCAATTATAATTACCTTTATTTTATTTTGAATCAATTACAATTAATGGAAATTAGGATCAATTAATATA
The DNA here is from genome assembly GCA_023014485.1 of Bathynomus jamesi. Taxonomy (NCBI): domain Eukaryota; kingdom Metazoa; phylum Arthropoda; class Malacostraca; order Isopoda; family Cirolanidae; genus Bathynomus; species Bathynomus jamesi. Next base: position 208,517 of record JAJOZX010005193.1, read on the forward strand.
AAAAAGCAATTATAATTATTCATTGTATCCAACCCTGTTAAAAGCTATTTTTGCTTAGATGGCACAAATAAAATTTGGGACCTACTGATCTTGTTTCAGAGGTCTATAACAAGAAAAAATGTGCAGTTTGATTTACAGATTGGAATAAATACAGATGCCAAAAAATCCTTGCTCCAAGGTTTAAATAAGCTTATTTTCACATGGGTACATACTGTTGTACACAATGAATAAATACACAAAGTTAAGTAATTCTATTAAAACATCTAACTTATTCTATAGGGTAGTACCTATCGCCTAGTATAAGGTACTTATATACGTACATAGCTTTACCTTTAAACAGGATAGCAGGTTCAAAGTTCTTCACACTTTTAAATGTCCATATAAATGAATTATGTTATTTAAATTACCGATATTATATAATTCTGAAATATACAAAAATTAATTTATAATAGGGCCAGATATTTATTCAACCAAATAACTGGGTTACGTTAGGTTAGATAATTACCAATTTTTTTTTAAATTAGCAGACATCATATGTCTCGGTAAGAAAAATCTAATGGTATTTTTCTCAATACTAGCTCAAACAGTTCCAAAGATACGGCACTCCAAAGTTTGGTGGAAAAAGGTACTTGGTCAAAATGGAGGTGGGTATGGTCCACTGAAATGGCTGTAGTGTCTATACTAACTTAAATCAACACTAAAAATCTTGTTTTAGGTTAAGGTAGACATGTGTACCCAAAATTGGGTGAAAGGAGAAAAAAATCGATTGTGACATCAAATGACCTACACAAAGTCAAAAGGTCAAAAATAAGATCATTTTTTTTTTTTTTTTTTTGACCACTGAGGTAAAGTATGAATAGAAGCAAAGTTGTAGATCTGCTTAAAAGCTTTAAAATAGTGTTTAAATGGTCTCTAAGTGCAATAGGAGCCGAGATATTTCATGTTGAAATATGGTATGACCTTGGAAATTGACTTTTTTTTACAAAATTCAAAGGGCCATATCTCCGGAACTTTTTTCACCATTGAACTGACATGGAATGACCCTTTTGAGGAATAATCAGCCAATTCTATGAAAAACTGCTAATGTTAATGTCTATTCTTTGCATAGATTTTAAAAAATCAATTCCCTTCATAAATTCTATTAATCTAATGTGAAAACCATTTCCATAAATTTCCATATCAAGTTTGTTTAAAGGCTTTTCCTTAGCTCACTCCACAATATACGGCACCAGAATTTTTTTATGGAGGAAGGAGGGGCCCCAAGGGTGAATGGCGCAAAAGCAACCTCCGCCATAGGAGAAGAGCCAAAATGAAGGTCCAGGGTTTTGGAGAGGCCTAGACACTGTTTGAAAGAATGAAGGTCATAAACAGGAAGATTGAGGAAGATTGTTCCAGAGTTGGCCAATTGAGTAGATGAAAGATTGAAAATACCAATTAACTCTTTCATTAAAAAGTTGGACAGAAAATGAATGAGGTGTAGAAATTCTGGTGCTGCATGCTCTCCTTAACCCTTTAAGGCCAGAATTTTTTGTACAGTTAAGTTATGAATGCGCGTATTTGAAACGCTACCAATTTGTACCAGTTGTCCTGAAAGGGTTAAAAGGAGGAAACATGCAGTTAGAGGGTTCGGAAGAGCAGTGTCCATTATAATAGCGATAGTAAAGAGAGGGATTGAAGACAGTAAGAGGCAGGGAAGTGATGAGATGAAAACCCTTTGATTCCACCCAGTTGAGTACAACTGTGTGGGTTGAGTCACTCCATAAAGGGGTGGACAAAATCCCTGTACAGAGACAGCAACTGAGCATGGGTGAAGAAACTGCAGAGGCAGTACAGCATACCTAACCTCTTAGAAGCTGTTTTGAAAAGAATATGCGCGTGATCTTTCCAGAAAAGATCACGAGAAAAGGAAATGCCAAGAAAGTTAAAAGAGGAAGAACTGAGTTGCGCATTGTTGAAGGTAAGGGGATAGTAATGTGGAAGATTGTGATGAGCAGACAGATGGAGGAACTTAGTTTTTGAGGCACTGACATTCACAAGGTTCTCTCTGCCCCCAATCAGAGATAACAGAAAGATCAGGTCAGGTGCATCATAGAGCCATCCCACAAAAATCATGGAGTGACTGTTGAGAGGGATGCTTTGGGAAGCGGGTGAAGAGTGAAATCATCAGCATAGAAGTAAATAGGGCAGGAAGTGTGAATTAAAAGATCATTAATAAATAAAAGGGAAAGAGTGGGTGACATGACAGAACCCTAAGAAACACCACTGTTATCTTTAGGAGAACCATCACACAGCCATCACCACCTGCTGCTGCTGCTGCTGCTGCTGGCATGCTGGCTTTCATCACCTTTCAAAGTTCACCACTTTTAAAAGTGATGAAACTGGTGAACTAAGTGGGAAAGACAAGTAATGCAGGCAGTATCCAGACAATCCTGCCACTGCCCTATGCCTCCATTTTCCCCCAACCTCTGGGAGGAAAAAAAAATCACTCAACCTTGAGTAACCCCTGCCAGCCACCATTCAATGAGTACTGTACACCGAGTGTACAGTACATATTTATATATTTTGCCCATGTGTGTTTATTTTCTAATGTTGAGTTATATATATGTGGTAGTAATTGTATATTTGCTATGCTTATTATGTCCAAAAATCCACCCCTAGTATAAAAAATTTCCACGTCTTAAGGTACCTAAGCACCAAAAGTAAAATTCATCTGAAATCACCTCCAAAGTTTAGCAATATTCTGGCAATAGTATCTGTTAATTGAGCTAGAACATTCATTTTTGGCTAAATTAGAGTTCTAAGTATGCTAATGAAGATGTTGCATTTTTGGAATCAATTTTCATATATATTTTTTTTAATTTTCTTATGCTGAACTTTGGGTGAACTTTTGGCTGGCAATAGAAGTGAAAAAAGTAGTTCGCTTCATAAGGTTTTCCACCATACTTCGTGTCATAAGGTCATTATAACCCAAACCACACGATATAGGAAGGGTGAAAATACTGATATCCATAAAAAACACGTTTTTGCCTGTGGTGGCACTTAGGTACCTTAAGACGCACGACCCCTCATATATGGGTTACTATGGGAAAATATGCTTCATTTTACCCAACAACCCTCACATTAAATGAGAACTCCCTGTATATAAAAGACCTTCCACATTCATCTCATAATTCACTTCATAATGTTTGCAGATGATACAACCATCTTTCTCTTGCAAAGATGTTAATTCAGCTAAGAATATATGTAGTTAAGTCAGAATTAAATCACTGTAATAATGAAATGGTTGACCACCAATAAATTCTTCCTAAATAGGAGAAACAAATTTAATGATTTTTTACTCTCAAAATGTGCATCTTTATGAACTAAAAAGAAAATGAAATCACTAAAGAAGTGTACTGTAACCAAATTTCTTGGTGTAATGCTAGATGAGAATTTGCAATGGAGTGATCATGTAAATTACATCTCAACATAGATTTCAAGGGGTGTTGCTATAATGTTTAAACTTAGAAATGTAGTCCCTAAACAGGTTTTTTTAATAAGCATCCTCTTTTTTTCCTTATATAAATGTACTGCACCCTCATTTTGGAAAACTCCATTAACAACATTTTAAACATTATCTTTATCATCCAAAAACAAGCAATATCTGATTCTGATTTCCATGATCATTCCAATGTATTATTTAAAGAGCTAAAACTACTAAAGTTCAAAGATGTAATCAAACTGGTACATTTTATTTTTGTTTACAAATACAAGAACAAAATCATTAACCTCCTTTGGACCACTGGGTTAAATGTAGTTTCACATACACACACTTAACTTAATCCTACAAAAACTTCAGTTGTTAAGAGGTTAACTTATAATGGGTAAATATTTTGTAACCAAGAAATCCACTCTTATCAGACCAGAAATAGATTAGAGCAAGTTATTCCTCAATTTAAATCACAAAAATTACTAATTTTCATTTGACAAACTAGGGAATGATTTAAATGCTGATATAAAAAATATTATGAATGCAAATTCATTTAAAAACAAAGTTGAAGTCTCAATTAATAATTAAATACTAGCAAAAATCTATGATTAAATTTACATCTCTATTACTTACTTCTCGTGTGTAATCTAGGATTAAATGTACATTACCCGTTATTGTTCATCTCTCGTGTCTAATATGTATTAATTTCTCTGTATAGAATTGGTATCACACCTTCAATAATGATTATTTGTTTGGCATCTATAATAATAATTCAAAATTAATATATACCCAGCATAGTTGGGTCCCTTATTATGCGAGTCTGGATTACACAAAATGCTGTATATACAAGTTATAAAATGTGACCAATTATCTGTAGAACACAAATAAAACACTGTATATGCGAAAAATTTTCTCAACCAAATCTGGGGTGCAGTAGAGCCTGCAGCCTGTTTTTCATCAACAGGGTCTAAGACATTCATTAAATTTTAATGTAGTAATTAATATGCATGCTGACAATTATAGTACCTATACTGACTATTTAAATGTACAATTTAGCTTGTGGTTAAATGAACATTTACACTTTTTTAAATCTGTGTTTACCAATTTTTTAGCTACTTTTGAGGGTAAATCAATCCCTTAATTTCAAAAGGGGCATTGATCAACTCATTTCATGCTACAAAGAGCTCCACAGAGACTTGCAGAGGAATGTGAAGCAGAAGATTACAACATTCTTTAAATGTGTTTCACTCCCTCAACTTCCACCACAAGAGGATGCTGATGATCCTCCATCTAATTTGTAAATGTAGATTACAGTACTTTTAAATACTAAATTTTATGTTTATAGTAATGTTGGTGTCATATGTAAGGTACTGTAATTTGCAAGTAAATACAATTAACTCAGTACTTAATTTTGTGTTTAATTATCCCTTTTTCACAAAATAATAGTATTTATGAAATTAGGTTAGCAAATCTTGGTCTCAGGTCCCTATCCCCTTATTTTCCATGGATTTAATATTCTGGATTACACAAATCTGGATTAAGCGAGGTTTTTCAGGAATGTATCCCTCGCATAATACGAGACCCACCTGTACTCTAATAATAATTCTTATTCATGATTTATATATTAATAACTTAAAATTAAGAGCCCATTAAAGCTTAAACCGTAAGAGGGCCAAATTAAATAAAATAAAGTCTAATTTCATAATTAATTACATTAAAACAAACTATTTTATCCATAAAGGTTATTCAATTCAATATTTTCAATCTAGCTTGGGCCTATTACACCTATTAGGACATTTTGGCAACTTAAATTACTTCTTACAGAATTAGACTTAGAAATAAAAAATATTTAAGATGTACACTTACTTTGTTGGAATTCCTCCCAACCATAATATCTCGAATTGAGTTTTGACTTTTGTCCACTTCATCATCATCTACCAAATCCACAGATGTGCTTGTGTATCTTCTTCTGTCTTTGGCTAATCGTTGTTTACCAAACTGTAAAGTTTATATAGTTAATGACCCCTTATACATATAAATAAATACACGCACATATCGGGGGATTTTTTTTTAAACATTTGACACTTTAAAAAGTTTATATTTTTTTCAGTAACCAAAATAAAAGCACGCAATTTTTACTATACCTTCTCTACACACATGGAAAATTAGTTCGTGCAAAACATGCTCTATGTAATATCCTCTCAACTCATTAACCCTTTGCACACAAAATTTTGCAGTACTATGAACAGATTCTGTTAAAATCTAAAATTTATTCAATTAATTCTTTCAATTCTTCTAGTGTGTGTGTGTGTGTTTTCTGCTTAAACTTTTTTTTTTTTTTTTTTAATTCATAAGTGACATCTGGTGGTGTTCGTAGTCATATTCCTTTATCATAAACTGTAGGAAATATGTTGGACAGGATTCTTCTGTTGAAAGAATCCTGTATCATGAGCCGAGAGGATGTCACCAATCATGTTTTGCAGTAGGGGACTAATTCCCCATGTATAGAGATGGTACAGGAAAAATTTTGCTTTTATTGCAGTTAAAAAAAAAAAAAAATTTAAAGTGTCGGAAGTTTAAAAAAAATCACCCAATATATGGTTTAATTCAGGGACTATCCTTTTTAAAGTTTACACAGTTTGAGAACTTAATTATACAAAAGGCATGGCTCAAATGGCTTCATGTTTTACTTTCTACTTAATGGCTTTACCTTTAGGAGGTTTGGTGGCTAGATAAACCCTAGATTTAACTTTATAGCCAACTGCTCTTCACTGAACTATGAACAATTACCATACAGTAACTGTGAGCACTACCTTACCATGTTACAAAAGAAGTCTAACTAGCTTGTAATTATGGCAAGACTTCCAGTAAGTCAACATCCAGTAAGTCAACATCCACCAACTCATCTCTAACTCACAATTTTTCTTTAACAAGCTAAATGCATCATTATAAACATTGCAGTACATAGCCTACATAGTTTAGAGTGCAACTGTAAACCAGTACTAGTTGTGCATGTCAAGAAACAAATTAAGAAAAACTAATGCCAGAGATAGTAGAACTTAATGTGTAGCTAACAATATTTGAGAAGCATCTCTTGACAACATAAGCCCAGGCTAAAAAAAAAAAAATTTTATATACTTAATTTAGGGGTAATCAACTTAAAGATACACACTGCAAAACTATAAACTTAGTACACACTTTTAGTACGATCACCCTCATTATGAACAATGAAGAAATTAATGCTATGAAAGCATTACAAATAAAATATCTGCAAGTATGAATTCAAAGAAGAGTATATAGTATAGATACCAAATTCATAAATTATAGCAATGATAAAGGATGTGTATTGGGCACCAAAGGCATACAACAGCTTTATCATGTAAATTTTAATTGGATGAAAATTCCTATAAAGTAAATTAATAGTTGGGTCTACAGGTTAGAATGATATAATAATATAATATATAATATATATAAATGTTCTAAATTTGAAAACCTTTAAAGTCCACTTGGTAATTTTCTTATTTCCTTTGCCTTAACAGTCCAATTTGGGACTGCACTAAATTCTTTTTCAGGGTCAAATGAGCTTACAGGATTCACTACAATGAAGAGACTTCTCCCTGTATAGGCAACAATTTGTCCTTCCCAACCTCAAATCTGACTACTCATTTCCCAGTTTAAAATGAAAGTTATACATACCCTTACAAATATGAACTGACCTCCTAATACTCCCACATGTAAAACTATTTAACATCTCAAAATCCACACAATGCGAGACCTCTTAGCCATGCACCAGACATTCTCCTAAACTTTGACCTGCAAATACTACTTGGGCACCAAAGGTACTTTTTCCTCCAATTTTTATTGGTAAAAATAAATATTGCACATTACAATTATTTTAATACAACAATTGCTAATTGGATTATTAGTATCTGGTTTTCCTATTTAATTTAGCTGCATTTTAATAAACCTTAAGTGAATATAAATTTCAGAAGGTTCACACTTCAGTATTCTATTCATACAGTAAATATCTACTATGCAAATTTCAATTTAGACCTACCTATCTTTCATATACGACTAGTGTAATAAAATAGTGATAATCAAATTATTGTATAAAAATAAAAGTATCAACTTGGCCTAAACTTGGGCAAGACTATCTGTACAAATAATTCACTATGGCTCCTATGTATACATTCAATACAAATTTTAAATTTCTGTATACCATATGGCATTAACCAAGGCCATTTAATTTAAATAGTAAACATTTATTAGTATTTAGGTATCAGAACAGTGTTCGGTGGAATTTAACAAGCGGTTATGTTCGTCCATACATGATCTAGGGACAAGCAGTTATGTTCGTCCGTACATGATCTTGTAAAGAAAGCTGTAATGCTGATAAGAAAGTTTAGTTCAATTTAGTTCCTTTCATACACTTATAAAGAAAGCTTAAAGTTGAAACCCAAAAAATGCCATATACAATTAAAAGCAATCATGGTGGCTCAAAGTTGGTAGATGATTTAAATTACATCTACCACTTTCATTCAAAGAATAGTGACCACAGCAAGACATATTGGCGATGTGAAGTGAAAAATTGCAGTGCTAGAGTCCATACTATGTCAGATGATCCAAATTTCACAATATGCAAGAAAACAGACGCACATGAACATTGCGCGTCTACAGCAAAACCTACTGCACATAAGGTCATTAATGACATCAAAGAAAAGGCAATTACTTCTCAACAATCTTCAAGATCATTAATTGCTAATGCTTCCTCAAACCTGGATGACTTATCACGAGCAGAACTGCCATCAATTAAAAATCTTGGATGAAATATTAGAAACTGGAGGCAACAGAAGGAAAATGCACCACCAATCCCAAAGGAAAGGAACAGCTACAGTATACCTGAGTCTTTCACATTTTCAGAAAATAGAGAAAAATTTCTTTTGTTCGATAGTGGTTCTAATGATAAAAATAGAATATTAATTTTCACTACTGAAAAAGGATTGGATGATTTGAAGTGCAATAAAAATTGGGCTTGTGATGGAATGTTTAAGTGTTGCTGTGATATCTATTATCAATTGTTTATGCTTCATGTTGTCAGAAAAGAAAAGTGTACCAAGATTGTTTGCTTTGTTGCTGAAGAAGACCAAAGATGCTTACAACCAGCTTTTTTCAACTTTGAAAGATCTCTATCCTGATTTGACTCCAGAGTCATTGATGATAGATTTTGAAAAAGCTTCTTTAAAGGCATTAGAGTGTTTTTCCAAATGCCATAATTACTTGCTGTTTATTCCATCTGGCCAAAAATATATATAGAAAAATAGTTGATCTTGGATTAAGTCAGATATCATACAGATAATTTTGTCTGAAAATAAAATGCTTTACAGCTTTGGCATTTCTATCAATATCCGACATTATTGAAGGCTTCTTAAGTCTTATCGATGACGATGATCTGCCTCGAGAGTTTGTAAGTTATTTTGAAACCCACTACATTGGAGGACTAAGAGGATGAGGAGCTAGACAACGAAGACTCGCACCAACATTCCCAATAGAAATCTGGAATGTCCACAAGAGAACTTTACAAGTCTTACATACCAATAATAGCATTGAAGGCTTCCATAATGCATTGCAAAGTTCCATAACGAACAGTCATCCAAATATCTGGAAAATGCTAAAAGTACTACAGGGAGAGAATTTGGCCCAGTTGAAAATAATTAAATTTGATGGAGAAGAAAATGCCACAAAGAAGAAGTACAAAGTGATAGATGCCAGATTGAGAAACCTCGTCCTTAAGTATGAGAGCGAATTCAAAATCCAATTTTTAAGAAGAGTTGCAGTGGTTATGCACACCTTTTAATTTTTAAGTTGTTTTACTATCACTATTAATAAATACTTTATTTGAATTTGTCTCTCTTTTTAAGTATGAGATAGAATTTTAAATACAATTTTTAGATGAATTGCAGTGATTATGCACAATTTTTAATTTTTTAACATTACTATTAATAAATATTTTGTTTGAAATGGTCTTTTTTTTTTTACCTTTAAATAAATTATATTGACTAAATGGACGAAATTGCACTGGACGAAATAGCACCAGACAAAATTACCTAGAACCATCTCCAGTGGCTTACATAGAGCCTGTAGTAGCTCATTCACTAAAATTGTTTAGCAGCAGCGGAGAAGTAATGATCTCTTTTTGCCAATTGGTCATCTTGGTGCAGTCAGTAGATTGGAAATTGAGGGTTTGAGGCAACTCAGTTTCTGGTACCTGAAAATCCTGTTCTTGAAAGGATGATTTTCCGAATAGCTTGCTCCCTAATTTCTAGTCTTGTCAGTTACCATTGATACGAGTATATTTTCTGGGTGGGCAAAGTAGGCATTATTCTTTAATACTGGTTCTATGAGTGATCCATGTTGTTCATCTAAACTTCAAGCAAGCACATTAAATGCCAAAAGTTATATGCACCATCAGTTGCATTAGGATGAAATTTTATCCAAAACCACCCTGGAGCAAAGAACTGCATAATAATCTTGACTATCTTGAAGGTTTTTATTGGGATTTGGCGTTGAGATATATAATCAAAGGACCCTGTTGGCTAGAGTTAGCCAGCGAGCATGGTGAAGGGTACCTGGGGATTGTGTGGACAGATCTTGAGAAGTGTCTCCAGTTTGCACTGCCAGACACAAATAGAGATCTTTGATCACTGCTTAGCTCCTTCACAACATTTGCTGGAATTTCTTTAATGTTTCCCTTTACACAAGAATATTTGACTACCTCCAATTTTGTTAACTGCAAGAGGCACACCAACCACTGCACTGGTCTGTTAAGATGAATTTCAACCAGTTTTATGGCTCCACCAATTTTTCCTGTATTTACAGGAGTACCATCACACAGTAAAGCTTTGATAGTATCTGTGCTGTTCAAGTCTGTAATAAGTTATCAACTCTTCTGCTATGCAGCAAGCAGTTCCATTATCTGGTGTGACATGGTCTACATAGATATGCTTCCAGGTTCTTTCACAATAACACAGTATTGTTCTTTTTATCTTTCCACTTAATTAATGTGTTGCTTTCCTTCCATTAAATCCAAGGCACTCCATCTTCACATTTAGACCTAAAAGTATTTGTCTCACCTATGCAATTTCTCTCTTTCTAATTTCTTTGTCAAGCATGTTGGTGCAGTTAAGGATCCCCATAGCTTTTAAAGCTGCATTGACTATTGCAGCTGCAGCTCTACAACTTACACAATAACAATCTGCTGTTAATGCTAGGTTTTTATAGGAGTGCCTGTTCTGAATATTCTCAGTCAATTCTAAATCAGCCTCATAATTTACATCCTGACACTCTGAATCTACAATTCTACATCCATGTCTTCTTCAGTATTTTCTATAAATTCTGATGGTAAAACATTGGTGGCTTTAATCATTTCTTCTTGGGCTCTTGCTAAAGATCTCCTCTTTGTTGAACTAGCTATGCGATCAATTGGTCCTAATTGATTTTTTCTGTTTCTGACCCACAAAAGGCTCCCATTGGTATTTTATCCTTACACCTGCAAGATTTCCTATCAATTCCCTTATAGCATTCACAAGAAGATAAGCACACCAGACAAAAAATTAGTCACCCCTCTCAGAATGTACCTAATAACGTGTGACGGCGCCTCTGGCCTTGATAACCGCACGAATCCAGCGAGGCAGAGACTCTACGAGGTTGTGCATGTACTGAACATCGATTTGCTGCCACTCGTTCATCAGCCAGTCCCGAAGTTCCACCAGAGTCCGTGGGTGTCTATTCCTGCGCTTCACTTTCTGTTTCCAGCCTGAACAACACCTTCGACACATTCAGGATTAAAGGCTTCATTGGACCTGCGATGTACTCGTCGCCTCCCATCATTGGAGAACAAACAAAAACGGGACTCATCGGACCAAATTACACGTTTCCAATCTGCCGCAGTCCAGTTTTTGTGCCTCTGAGCCCATTTATAACGTGCCAATTTGTGACTTGCTGTTAACAGCGGCCTCTTCCGTGGTACCCTGCTCCAGATGTCCATCACATGCAGTTCTCATCGCAATGTCCGTTCGGAAATTGGTCGCTGGAGAACCTCATTGGTTTCTTGGAGCAATTGTTCTCTGGTTTGAAAACAATTTGCAGTTACTAAGACGAGAAACATGGCGGCAGTCACTATTGTCGAGAACTGTTTTCCAGCCACAGTTACGCCATCAATTTTCAGTTGATTGCGAACTACACCACTCTTTGTAAACTTGCTGGACAGTACGCGTTGATACCAACAAATTGGGCTACTTCAGACATTTTGTGTCCGTGGGCTCTGCCAAACATGATGGCTCCTTTTTGCCACTGAGTAACGTCTGCCTCACGACCCATTTTGCAGACTATATCCAACACACACTTTGTTCTTCATCACCTCATGAAACAGATCTGATCCTGTGTGCTACATCACCGCTACTTGTCACTTACCAATGCTACATCAGCATCCTCTGTGTGACCTTGAACTTCCTACTATCGGTGCTATTAGGGGTGACTAATTTTTTGTCCAGTGTGCTTATATCAAACATATCATACCAAGCTACTTTTAAGGCAAAACTTTCATTTCTTCAATGTAACAGCAGCACCTTCAATTTTGAGGCTGCTTCTATTAGTCAACTGACTAATATAGATACCTTTGGTGTTAATCGTAGGAAAAGAAAATTTCATCCAAATGTCTTCAATATCTTTTACAACAACCCTGTAACAATCATTAGCAGTTGCTGATCTTTTTGATTTAGCTTCTTCACAACAGCGCACAAAGAGGTAGTGTCTCACAACAACTGCTTTTGAAGGAGTCATGGCTGCTAGGAATTCCGTAGGATATCCAAAGGCTGCATTTGAGGACTTGCTTCTAGTAGTCATAGTTTATATTCTGAAGTAAAATCAAACTATGTAATTTATAATAATTCAAATTCTAATTAAAGCAAATGCAAATTATTTCTATTTATCTGAAACAAAAATATCAAGTATTAAAACAACTTAACACATGATATGGGTAGTTAAAGTGATAAAAAAACCTTCTCACAGTGTACTTTTTAAGAAATAAAAAAAAAATCTCATTTTCAACCCAGCCTAGTGAGGATGTATTTATTCCAAGAATCCTGATCATCCCAAAAGATCTACCCTTCAAGTTCAAGCATCTACAATTTCCTGTCCAACTCAGTTTCGTGACAAGCATCAACAAGGCCCAGGGGCAATCCTTGACAATTGCTGGACTGAATCTAACATCTCCATGCTTCTCACATGGTCAGCTTTACATTGGTTATTCAAGGGTAGGCTCTCCAAACAACCTCTTCATCCTTGCTCCTGGAGGAAAGACCAACTGTCATTTAACCCAGGGCTGTGGAGCTGGAGCCGGAGCCAGGAGCTGGAGCTTGAAGCAATTTTGGTGAGTGGAGCTGGAGTCAGTTATTTTTGGGAAGCTGGAGCTGGAGCTGATAAAAAATGTGTCAGCTCCGGCTCCAGCCCAATACAAAGAGTTCATATTTAGATACAAACTTTATGCTATTTTTTTATTTTGAATGATTTCTAATTGGACTTAATTTTTTTTCAGGAAATGTGTTAATTTTTAGAAACAAACTAGTAAGCTTAATTTTTAAAAATTGAAAATATTAAGTTCATTCTTCTTTTTTTGAGCCCTTTCATAATGACAACTAGATCTCAAAGTCAAACAAAGTCTGCATTATTTGAATACTTCAGTTTCTACAGATGGAAAATATTTCATGTCACTGTAAGAAAGAAAATAATGATGAACAATTATGTGAAACTAAAATTAGTTCTTGTACAAGCTATGATACAAAAGTACCAACCCAGACTGGCAAGACATCAAATTTAAAAAGACATCTACAACGATTTCATCAAAAAATTTTAGAAATTGTTAATAAAGACAGTGAAGCAAGTCAAGCATCCACCTCAACTAAAAGTAAAATTTGTCCTGGGGTACAATTGCAAATGTCACCATTAACAAGTTTCTTTCCTAGTAATAAAGTTACTGTAAATATGACCTCAGATAAATTCAAGAAGTACATCATAGAAATGGTGGTAAAAAATAGTACTATACCTTTATCTTTTTTCTCAACACCAGCTTTTTTAGGTCTTAATGGAGAAATGGCCAGTAAACTCCAAGTTTCTTTGGATAGAAATAGCATTGAAAGATTGTGATTGAAGATGCCACACACAAAAAGGAGGAACTTCAAAGAACTCTTAAGGAGCGCTTTGTGTTCCTCAAAATGGATGGATGCACTCGCCAGAGTGTTAATTATTTTGCCATTAATATGAGATATATAGGTGACAATAATAAAAAGGTGACTCGGACACTGGCAGTAAGGAATACACATGCACATCACACCAGTGAATATCTTTCTAAGTTAGTCGAAACTGTCTTACAAGATTTTAAAATAAAAAAAGAACAAGTTCTATGTATTGTCACTGACAATGCTTCGAATATGCTAAGCACTATTGAAAAACTAAATAGAGGGACAGTTACTATGGAAATAATGGAAAATGAAGATGACATTTCTGAAATTGATTCTGCAAATGAAATGATAGTGACAGAACAAGATGAAGTTCTAGGTGATATTGCTGAAGAAGCCACTATGCTATCTCATATTCAACACATGCGCTGTGTTGTGCATACATTGCAGTTAGCGATAAGGGATGGATTAAAAGATCAACATGTAGCAACTATGATCAGCAAGTTCAGACAGGTAGCCACTGCAGCCAGAACACCAAAAATAGACTCCATTGTGAAGAAACATTCAGGTATGGGAGCTATTTTAGATCAAGATACTCGGTGGGGCAGCACCTATTTGATGATTAAGCGTTTGCTTGATCTGAAACCACATCTTGAAGACCTGGCAAATCAAAATATGTCTAACTGAAAATGAATGGATGCAATTGACCCAATTAGAAGTTCTGCTTCGTTACCCTTTTGCTGTCACTAAAAAGTTTCAAACAGAAGAATTAACTTCTGGTGAATTCTTGTTGGCATGGAAAGAATTAATATTTTGTCTCAATCAAACAGGAGGACTACTTGCTGAGAGAATTGTTTCTTCGATGAAGAAAAGAGAGGTATTACTATTAGAAAATGCAATTGTATTAGCTGCTGTTTACATAGACCCAATGAACAGAGTTCTATTAAATGAAGATCAAAAAGCTAAAGGAAAAGAGGCCCTCTATGACATTGCATTGCGCATGGAAAAGCTGGTACCTGAAAAACCAGATGCCCAGAATGAAGAAGATAGCAGCATTACCAACCAATCATCCTCTTCAAATGATGAGGAAGATTTCATAAAATATTTGGACAGAATAGATAGATCAAATGCAAAACATCTCTCAGTAGAATTAAAGAATCCTCCACAGATGAAAATAACCAAATTCAAGCAAGAATTCTACGCTGAATTAAAGGAAGTAGAAAAATACAACCACTCCTCTAAACTGACAGTTGACGATGTCATACCCTTATATCCAAAGATTATAAGGAATGTAGCTAGTATTTATCAGCTCTACCACCCACACAAGTCAGTGTAAAATGCCTCTTTTCAGCACTGAGAATAGTGAAATCTGATTTAAGAGCATCAATGAAGGATGACTTAACAGAAGCCATTTTATTTCTGAGGACAGGCATGTAATGAAGATGTATAAAAAGTAATAAAAATTATTTTAATTTTTTTAAAAGGCTATATTTTCCAAATAAACATTCTATAATACAAACGAATAAGGTTTTTTTTATAAAACATTTTTTTTTGTCATGAAAGGTGTAGGTAATATTATTAATAAATGATAAAAAAAGCCACAAAGGCAGAGCTATAGTCATTAGAATTTAGATTAATAGCTGCAATAGGCTTTGGTCTACATTTTAAAAAGTAGCCTGATGAATCATGTGATGGTGATGAAATGTTGTGTGGCTGCCTGCTATGGCCTATGAGTAGCAAGGTACAATTTCAAGAGATTTATCAATCATTAATATATGGTGAGAGGAGCTGGAGCCAGAAATTTGAAAATGCTGTAGCCAGAGCCGGAGCTTAAGATTTTGGTGCCAGCTCCACAGCCCTGATTTAACCTGAAGCTTTGACTTAAAATCTTTTGCTCTGATCATGTCAGAATTTCCATAAGGTTGTTTACTTCAACTGTTGATTTTGTTTGTAAAAGCTACGAAGAAAGTCGAAGAAAATTTTACAACCTGCTTTACTTTTTTATTTTAACATCTTGAAACAAGCCAAAATCATTGAACTTCCACCCGGGCAATGCCAGGTTGCTCCAATAGTTATTTGATAAAATGGCTGGTTATGGGGAAAATTATATTAGGCAAATAGTTAAGTACAAATTAGGTAGTTGTAAATGTGTGAACCAATATAAAACAATGAACTATATTACACCAATTTCATAATTTTAAGTAAATAGATTTGTTAACCCCTTCAGATGTGGCATCCAATATTTTGGACAAAATGAATATCAAGAAGTATAAGATTTATTGTTATTCAAAAAATAATTTAGTTACTAGTCATTTACTTTACACACATTTTGGGTTCCTTTTCCCACAACTAAACTAAACCTATATTAAACTTATAGAAATATTTGTAGAAAAGTTGCCTTTTACTATGATTTATATTAGTATGATTCATATTATTTTCACTGACTGAAGGGATTAATCTAAAAAAATAATTACAATATACAGGCAAAGCTTAACTAACAAATTTTAATAAATTCTTAAAAATTGTAAGCTTAATAAACTTTTAACTCATACTATTTTTCTTAGCTTAGAGTTTTAGCTATTCTAAAAATACTCAAACATGCTACTTAAATTATTAACTCCCCCTTAGATAGCATAACCTATTTTAGTTTTTCACTTTCTTAAAGTTTACCCACACTGTCAAACATCCAACATCCTGGTAGTAGTTCCATGCATTAAATCTCTTCAGACAAAGGTCAAGCTGGTGGCCCCCCCTCTAGGCCTGGTAGAGTGAGATGCTGTCTCGCAATCTATTACATAGCTAGAGCATATCCACCTCATCCAGTACCATCCTGAGCCAGGCATCTAATATTCTTTTGAAGACCAACTTTGACACTAGTGATGTTCCCAATATCCTTTGGAAGCTGATTAAAATGTCTTGGTACTGACAACCAAGACAACCTTCAGAGTTGAGTGTGTCCCTTATCTGGCCATCCAAATTTGCTTAATGGATGATTGTGTTAATTTTATCGGAGGAGTTTTTAATTTTAACCCATTTGAATCCAATTGCTCAGTAGCCTACTAACTTCAATTTATTCTGATTATGTTGAACTGGAAGGAATGGCTGAAGAACTTTAAATATAGTAGTCTCATTGAAAAAGTACATGGTTCATTATGAAATTCTCTCTTTAAAGATTCTAGCTTCCTAAAGTGATCTTAATGTTTGCTTTTTGAGCAATTCCTTAAATTTGTTGTAGTCATCCTATGAGCTCCTTTCCCTCCTCTTGATAGTATTGTATTAAATAAAATACATTTAGCCTTACTTTTATCATCAGTACATTTTTTCAAAATATTCCCACATTGGGCTTTGCTGGGATGAAGTCATTGTAATTATTTAAGTATTAGTGCCTAAATAAAAAATTAAGAACCAAAGGAATAACTAACAAGACAGCCTAAATTAAAATGATACTAGTACAGTAAGCCCTTGTTTTACGTGGGGGTTCCGTGCTTGTGCGACCTGCGTATAACAAAAAACCATGTGAGACACATATATATATATATGATATACTGTACTTACATTCAATTTACCCCAATACATCCATTTACAAGTTATATGGGACTACATATAGCCTGATTTAACCTTATTAACAAGTATTAAGCTATAAATACAGCTAGTAAATATATGTAATAGTAATATAATATGTAGCTAATATAATAAAAAATATTTTCAGTTAGTAAAATTTTATAAGTTAAATTAACTGCTTCACCAACTGCAGCTGACTCACTAGGTGCGCTGCACAGTATGTAAGAGTACTACGCATGGAACTGGCACGCAATATTTATCTGTTCAAATTTAACATTTTAGGTATGGCATGGCTTACCCGTGTATATGCAAAACCATGTAAAAAGAGGTATTACTGTATATCATAGCTAACCACTGAATATGAAATTAGCTCTAAAAACTTAAAGTTTGTAAATAGATTAGTTTGAATTGGTTTCTAAATTAAAACAAGAAATAATTATGACATAACTTACAGTGATATAGTCTATGAATTCATTAGTATTTAGTATTACAGGCAATACTCAGTTAATGACCAAGTTACATTCTTAGACCCTGGTCATTAATTGAAATGGGTCAAACCACAAGGTACTAGAATCTGATTGAAAACATATATACCACCATATTAATAGGTAAAACAAAGTAAATAGTCATTAAGGAGAATTAAGAATCATAAAGAGTGTAGTATAGTTATTATTAAAGTAAATATAAAGTAAGGAGTACAAAACATTAGTACAGTACAGCAAATACACACAATCACATGTACATAAAACAGTAAAGTACAACATGCATCACAGTTTTGGGGATAGCTGATGATCTTCATGGCCTTCTTTGATAGGAGCTGGGGTGGGGGATAGGGGAGGTTTAGTCTAGCTGGAGTTACTGGGCTCTCCAGGATAGGTGAGTCTGACAAACTCTGACTCAACTGGCACTGGACACCTGATGTGGAAGACATCAGAAGTTCCCTGTAGCCTTGATATCTTCTTGAAGTAGCTACAAATAGAGACATCTGGACATGAGACCCTCTTCTCCTCATAGATGAGCCTATAGCAGGCCATGGCATCATTCACTCCCTTGGAAGCTTTGGTAAAGCATTCCAAGTTCAACTCTCTTTTTCAATCAGAGCCAAACTATGATCCATCCAAGGTTTTTTTATGGTGAACTTCCTCTGAACCTCAACCTCAGCTACCTTTTCTTCCTCAGCTTCATCAGCCTTGTTCTATGCGTCAAGCTCCATCAGATCTTCATTGCTGAGCTGCTCAGCATGGGACTCAATCAGCTACTGGATGTCATCAGCCTTGATCTCCAGCTGGAGCTCCCTCCCCAACTCGATAATGTTCTCCACAACCCACAGGATGGTATGTGGAAGCAATGAGAAAGTCATGTGGTTTATTGTAACCAGGGTTGTGGAGTCGGAGTCGTGGAGTCGCACATTTCAGGGCGGAGTCAGAAAAAAACTTCCGACTCTAATTTCTGTGTCCTGTGTCACCCTTAATTTCTAAATCCTAAATACTAACATTTAGGTTATTTAGTTTTTTTGGTCAATAAACCTTATTCATTGATAGCCCTAGATTAATTTAATATTTTTTTTTTACATTTTCAGAATATACAATTAATATTTATTTAAATATAAAATATAAAATAAAATTTCACACTTAGTGTGGTGATGATGAAATGTCTTATTATTATGATAATTATAGAGTGAAACACTAGAGGAGTCGGAGTCGTATATTTAAAATGTGAGGAGTCGGAGTCAGATTTTTAGATTTTTTACAATGTGTGGAGTCGGAAAATTTTGGACTGACTCCACAACCCTGATTGTAACAGTCAAACAGTTGTAAACCAAACTTACATTTTTTTTTGGAAAAGTATAGAGTAACATTCGTTAAAACAAAATATCATTAAGCAGGGTGTCATTAAATAATCAGCAGATTAATCAGCTTTGAATGAAAAATGTAATAAGCTTCAGCAAAAATTTATACCTAACTGGTGCACCCATATTTATAACTAAACCTAACTGTAAAAGTTACCCTGACTAGCCTGAAGTATGAAATGGGCAGATGACCAAAAATTTAATAAGAGTAAATTTAAAAATAAATAAAGTTTTAAATCTAGATGCAGGAAATCAATAACTAGTAGATAAATCTTTATTTATTCATATGCAGTATCTTGTAAATTCTGCAAATAGGAGGATATAATAGATTTAGTGGGTCAGTGTGATATTTGGAGACAACCAACTTTCTATGAATAGAGATATGGTATATTGGCAAGGGCATACACAACATTTCTTAAGATGGATGTATGTATGTATATATGTATTTCAAAATTGATGATGATTGATTTGGAATCAAAATGAAATGCATCTTGGAAGGCTTCAGTTATATTTTATTTCTAATTTATGGGCAAAGAATCAAATTTGCACAAATTAATCATACATATAAAGACATATATAAATGTTCCTAAGCCAGCCAAAACTGCTTTTGGAGTTAACATGTTCTGGTAACCATGAAATAACCAAAATTCCATATGACAAAGATTATTATTTTTTATAGTGAATATTGCAGTTATTGATTTTTGAAATATCTTTGATAGTAGTAGTAATTTTTATAATGGGGGGGCCTATGCCCCTCTCCCCCTTATGTATGCAACTGTATATTGGGCCAAGTTAGTTCTTGCCAAATCTAGCCTAATCTGTATGTAATGAATTGGAAACTAGTGAAATTTTCTAATAGACTAGACTAAAATACTTTTAAAATTTGACAAATGAAAAAGGGTCTGGAACCTGAAAGCCTTCTTAAACTTGTGAAATTAATAAGTGAAATTAAAGCCACATATTTAAAACTTAGATACTTAACCCTACATGGACAACTGCTACAAATTCCTAACCTTTCATACACACACATTTATAACTTAACCCTACAGAAAATTCTGTCCATAGAGGGTTAAAGAAGCTGTTACGCCTATAGTGTGAACAACTTTTTCTTGGCTAATAATTCCCACTAATAAACTCAGTGATTCAAAGCCTAACATAGACAGGCTTGGGTTAATAAGCAGTAAATGCCATGACCTACATTTTTAGCAAGAAATATTTTTTCAAGTAATTTGATGAGCTTTATTCAGAGTTAAGCTTCATTTGCTATGCAAATTTCTTAAACTATGATCATGTAAGTTAGGGTAGGTTTAGTTTTGGAATATTTGCATAACAAATAAAGCTTAGATTTGAATCAAGCACACAAAATTACACTGGAAAAATATATTTTCTTGCTAGAAATGCAGGTCATAGCATTTAGTGCATAATTACCCAGGCTAGTCTAGGTAAAAGTTATGGTGATATTCTATTTTGGCATCCCAAATTATTCAACTAACCAAAAATAAATAAATAGCATCTCAAATACAAGCAATTGGTAAATATGTATATTTAGTGGCTTCCTGACATGTATGATAGACAAGTATACCACAGGATACTGCACTATGTATTAAAAATAAATATATTTTTCGTAAAAGTTACTTAAAATTAATCAAAACTTATGAAAATTATTGAATGCCCAATTAGGTCACTATATACCCTTTATGAATAGTTAAGTTAAGTCATGATATTTTCATTTAAACTAACAAAAATATCATGACTTAACCTAACCAATTATCAAGGGCATACAGTTGACCTAACCAGGCATTCCAGCCATGTTCTCATAAGAAATAAACAAAAATGATTCATCAAAAAGCTAATGCTGTTAAATAATTTGGGATACTATTGGTTTATTTTTGGTTAGTTGAATAATTTAAGATGCTAAAATAGGACATTGCCAAGGCTATACCCCATTTCATCAACTCATTTGGTCATCACATTTTCTACCTGTATTGTCACAACTTTTTTTTACCCATTTCATCACCACAATCACGGATGGTTACTAAAGTTTTCAAATATATGACATCTGTTGAATACATTCTACTAACATGTTGATTACAGTTGATAGCCATCACCATCTCAAGGGCTTTGGACCTTCATTATGTATTCATTGGGTTAAGATTCAGTTTAGCACCAAGAATGCAATTTTTATATGAAAATAGGTGGATCAATGAAAGAAAGCCACCCCCAAAAGTTTCTAGTAAATAATGCCACCCCCCCAAAATCACTAAAGTAAAGAATGTAAGTAAAAACACCTTCATGAGGAATTATTTATTACTGTATGCCCTTGATAATTGGTTAGGTTAAGTCATGATATTTTTGTTAGTTTAAATGAAAATCACAACTTAACCTAAATAACCTACCTACCTAAATAACTTGCAGATCAATGAAAGAAAGCCACCCCCAACTCATTTTGAGGTAGCTCTTTCATTGATCCAAATAGGTTTATCAGATATAGAATTTAATCACAAATTAATTTTCTTAACATTTTTTATGCAAATTCATATCCAGTAAGGTAAGAAAAATAGGGTATCACATGGAAATAAGGTTACACACACATTAACATTATCCCACTTAAACTGATAGATTAATAAGATGAAACATTTATTTATTACACATTTGCACAAGAGACAAGAAATGAAGGTCACATTTGCATGAAATGGTGAAGTACATCAGAAAAACTTATTTTCATGCAAAAACTAGGTTCCCAGTGCTAAACTGAATCTTTACCATTAATCAAAACCTACATGAAAATTATCAACAGCCCAGTTAGGTCAACTGTACACCCTTGACAATTCTTTGTTGTTATTTTTGTTCAAACTAACAAAAAGATCATACTTAACCTAACCATTCATCAAGGGCATTCAGTTGACCTAAATAGACATTCAATTAACCTAACCAGGCATTCAGTATTACAGAAGTGGTTTTATGTGTGATAATGATGTGGTGATTAACAGATTTGAAAGTGGTGACGAAACAGGTATACCCCTAGGTAAAGGTGTAGTTGTGGTAGGAAACTGGGCCTAGCTTACGCAAAAATTAGTCCAATTCTGCTAACGGCCTAGGCCTAGGTAGGGTAACTCTTATAAATGTATCAAAATTCTAAGCAGAGATAAAAGCTGAATTTGCGTACTTACCTCAAATATGTGTAATAAAATTTCTACATATTTCTGACGTATTCCTAAAGTTTTACCTAAACTAGCTAAAACTACTACCACTACTACAATACCAACGAACAGAGGTAGTAATGCTGTAAATATTAATGTGGCTAAAGTATCAATTATTAGTAAAGTCATATTTTTATATACTAAGTAGCTTATTCTAAATCTGAAATTTTGAAAACACTTAAATCCTTAGACCTTCACCCTGACAAGCTTACAGAAACCTACTGCACTTTCCCATCGAACTAACACAAATGAAGACGTACAACGTACTCCTATTCTTCACTTTACTGAAACGTTGTCATTTCAGTAAAAATGAATATTCACAAACCGACTTAAGAGTCTCAACTTTCATAAACTTTGATTGCTGTTGCTAGGCTAAATCATAATAGCGAGGCAATTGGTTACACATAATTCATGTACACATAATCTTCGAATGTCGCATTTTCATAAGAATGTGAAAAATTTAATTTATTATTATTGTGTTTTTACATCATTGTGGTCATCCTGGAATACTCAAAAAGTAACAATAACCCTTGATTTGTGGCTTTTTTATTATTTTCAATATGACAAAAACTAGAAATATTTTAATTTTTGTATATTAATATCGAATTTACATATTAGTGACTTAATTTAGTTCCAAATATATAATTACCGGTAAATTTTTACAAGTGTATATTACAGGCTTTGTAATTCAAAACTATGTTTTTCTGGGTATTTTTTTACAAGAGTTCATTACAGGCTTTTCAGGAGTTTTAGAATTTTAGGTTAGGTTAGGTTATTATTAAAACTATGTTTTTCCGATTGTTTTTGATGTTGTTTGAACGAAATTAACCTTCGTTCAAACCGTATCAAAACCCATCTGAAAAACATAGTTTTGATTTACAAAGCCTGTAATGTACACTTGTAAAAATTTACCTTTTTCTGATGGTTTTTGATGCGGTTTGAATGAAGGTTAATTACGTTCAAACAACATCAAAAACAATCGGAAAAACGTAGTTTTAATATATAACTTAACCTAACCTAACATATAAGGAAAGAGTGGCGTATCTAAGCATGTTCTCATTAAAAAGGAGGAGGTTAAGGGGTGATATGAAAATAAATAAATCAGTGGCGGCTCGTCGGTAGACACTGCGGAACTGCAGCACCCCTACATTTTTTATTTACAATTGAAATAATCAAGAACAATATAAGGATGAGCTCACTGAATAACTTTTTCAATAACTTTTGAAACTTTTATTCATTGCTCAATGCTCATCCTTTTATTTCAGTAATTATTTCAACCCATTCTTAGAGACAGCACCCCTAGAATTTTTAGTCACGAGCCTCTATGATTCTATCATATGATAGAGGTGTATAAAATGATAAAAGGGTTGGATAAGATAGATTTTGAGTCTCTTTTCATTAAAGATCACAATAACCAGACTAGAGGTCATAGTATGAAATTATTTAAGTCAAGATATAGAACAAATTTAAGAAAACATAGTTTTACAAACAGAGTAATTAAGTTTTGGAACAGTCTGACAGAAGTGGTGACTTCAGATACACTTGATTCTTTCAAAAGAAGGTTGGATAGTTTGATGTCTGCAAGGGACAGCTGGTGATGGTGTTTAAGCCCATTTTTATTGCATGAATGATACTAGTTTATTTCATATATATTATGTGCATTTGGGTGATTGATCCCACAGCTCAACACAGGTGTTGTGGGATATAGGGAGGCAGCATCTTGGGTTAGGGGATACTCTGTCCTTACACACCCCATTTAAAGAGATTCCTCTGCTGAGCGGTGCCCCCCATAGTACTGTGAGGTATTGAAAAACTTATGATCTTCACTTGCCCCACAAACACCTTTAAATGAGAGACCCAAAATGGGTGCACACACACATTTCTACATTACTGTACAGTCTTTACAGCCACATCTACACTTTTCCTCCTAAGTATATATATTGTAATGTATATGGTTGTAAATTGTGACTTGGTCCGCAATTCTAGCTGATAAAGTGATAATATAATGGCTTCTCAATTAAGTGGTGATTCGGAGAGGCAACGTGTGATAGATCGCATACGAGCAATAACATTTCGGGAAGCTCGTGATGCTGGAGCCACCTTTATAACACGTTCATGGGTTGCCAAAAAGTTGCGAAGAAGTGAGGACTTCGTCAAAAGAAATTGGAATAAAACTTTGGATGAATGTGAAATGGATACAACCAAATCTGGGCGCCCAAATTTGCCACTCTCTCAGGAAACAAAGGACATCATTGAAAGCGGTACGCGTAAGCGGAAAAACAGCTGTGCTAAACTTTCTAGAGAGATCGAAGTGTTGAGAGGAAAGATCGTTAGTGGTGAGATCATTCGACTGTACCGTCATAGGCAAGGTTTAAAGCCTTGGCATGAACTTCCAAAGCCAAGAAAAACTCAACTTAACATCGATGACAGAATGTGGTTTGCCCATTATCTTGAAGATTGGGATGTGGATGATTTCATGCATTTAGCTGTCTGCGATGAATTTTTTGTTTACGTAACACGTCGGCCTACCAAAATGATCGAGTGTGGGCCACAACACCAGATGAAATCGATGACAATGAACATTATCGCGAATTATTAAAAAGTCCATACTGTGTTGGTGTGTTTGTTTTGTTCACTGCAAAGAAGCTCATGTGGGTGCTGAAGCCAAATGGTCAGAGTTAGGATGGACAGTATTTTCGTGATATTATTCTATCTCAGCATGTCATTCCTTTTCTAAGAAACCCAAACAATATTATGGATGTCGATCAGGTCACACTTCTGCACGATAAGGCCCCCTGCTTTAAGGCATTAGCCACTCAACAGTTGTTGCGGAACCATGAGATCGATTTCTTTGGAAATGAAGAATGGCCAGGAAATTCTCCTGACCTGAACGTCTGTGAACACATTGGATCAGTTATAAAGGACAAGGTTGAATGTCTCTTGTTTCAAGAACCTGCAGCAAATCGATTTTCGAAGGATACATATTTGTGGATAGTAGCCTATTATGACTTTGATCCTCTGGATCCAGAGATTCTATCTTTAGTTTTAAATTGATAATTAATTAGTTTTAAATTGATAATTAATTAGTTTTAAATTGATAATTAATTAGTTTTAAATTGATACTTAATTAGTTTTGTAAAAATTGGTTGTTGCCAATGTACAGGCAGTTTTTACATAGTGGAGCCACCTCGATGGGCCGAAGTGGTCCCTAGTGTACCCACTATAAAAATTTCTTATGTTCTTAACCTAATCTAAAATTCCAAAATTCCTCAAAAGCCTGTAATGTACTTTTGTACATTACAGGCTAAGGTTAGGTTAGGTTAGGTTAGGTTATTAGTTTTTCGTTTTTACTTCTAGTGTGGTTTCATAATGAGAGCAAACTTTTCTGGCTAATTTTGAGGTGTTTTGCACGTTTCCTGTGGTAATGCGTCGTTTACGAGATTGCGTAGCATGAACATATCCTGTATGTTTATGTTACGATATCTCAAAAACTACGCATTTGCACAGGAAACCAATGGCAGATTCGTGCAAAGCACCTCAAAATTGACCAGAAAAGTTTGCTCTCATTATAAAAACTGTATTTGTGGTTTGTTTATATTAACAGTGGAGCCACCCAGATGGACCGAAGGGCCCCTTGTGTGCCCACTATAAATTTTTTTACCATGTTACCATGCTTACCATGTTTACCATGCCCTACATTGCACACCTTCAAGCATATCCATATCATGTCTAGGGTGAGGGGACCAAGCTTGAATGCAGTATTCTAAACGAGACCTAACATAAGAATTATATAAAAATTGGTATTTTTTTACAAGAGTACATTACAGGCTTTTGAGGAATTTTGGAATTTTAGGTTAGGTTAGGTTATGTTAGGTTATATATTAGAACTATGTTTTTCCGATTGTTTTTGATGTTGTTTGAACGAAATTAACCTTTCAAACCGCATCAAAACCATCAGAAAAGCATAGTTTTGATTTACAAAGCCTGTAATGTACATTTGTAAAAATTTACCTAATTACCTACATTGTATTTAATAAAAATATAAATAAATAAACAAATGAAGAATTCTAAAATTAACTGGAATCAAATAACCACAAAAAAAAATTTATAGGAAATTTTGGCTACATTAATTTTTTTAGGACGTAACGAATGGAAACCGAGTTTTTAGTAATATATTTTACCCAGGGGCAGATTAACCACGGGGAACTTGGGGCACGTGCCCCAGGGACACCCAAATGGTCTATAATTTGTATTGTATTTTATCTTCATAATGTTTTATGCTCACCACTTTATTTCAGTATCATTTTACTCAAATTATACTCTCGTAATTGCGTGTAATAAGAGAAATACTCACAATTGTTATAATTTTTTTTCCCTAATTTACCAAGTGAATATATATGTGCATATATATATAATATTTGAAAATATAAGTAACATTGGTATTAGGGTTGAGACGATAGGAGGATCACCACGTTTTCAAGGGCAATTAAATTCAAAAAAGTAGAAAGTGAAAAAGAAAACCTGCGACAAATTCTTCTACATTTGATATCTCTCTCTCTCTCTCTCTCTCTCTCTCTCTCTCTCTCTCTCTCTCTCTCTCTCTCTCTCTCTGCATATATATATATATATATATAACAGAAAAATCAGCGATGCAAATGAAGTGGAGGCCTTGTAGAGGGACACGAACAAAATATGCACATGGTCAGAAGACAACAATATGACATTTAACACCGAGAAATTTCAGCGCTTAAGATATGGTAGAAATAAGGAACTTAAACAGAATTGCATATTATGCTCGATAGACAGGAAATTCAGAGAAGCACGAAAGCGGCCGACTTGGGGGTAATAATGACCGATGATGCCAAATTAGAGACACAAAATCAGATAATAATAAACAAAGAAAAAAGAGTCGCGGGACAAGTACTGAGAACGTTCAAAAGGAGGGACAAGACAGTAATGATTTCCCTGCTGAGAACACTGATCATACCAAAACTTGAATACTACTCAGTTTTGACGTCCCCATATAAAAAGGAAGAAATTAATAAACTAGAAGAAACGCAGAAACATTTCACAGCCAAGATTGATGGCTGCAAAGAACTCAACTTCTGGGAAAGACTACGTAAACTAAATCTGTACTCCCTGGAACGAAGAAGAGAGAGGTACACCATAATCTACATGTGGAAAATGATCGAAAACTTACCAAACCTAAAACTAAACCCAATTACCATTCAAACAACGCTGGAAAATAGGAAAGGCCGAATGTGTAGTGTCCCCAAATTAAAAGCCCGACAAAGGACCTCCTCAACACTGAAGGAAAATAGCTTGGTTTTCAGGGGGCCAAGACTTTTTAACCAGCTTTCAAAAGACCTTAGAAACGTTACAGGGGGGTCAAAGTTGAAGTCTTCAAGAGAAGACTAGATGCCTGGCTCAGGACGGTACCAGATGAGCCGGGTGTACCTGGCAATGTGCGGTGGAAAGCGCAAGAAAGCAACTCGTTCCTCCACCAAGCCAGGCCTAGAGGCGGGGGCCACCAGCTTGACCTTCGTGTGAAGAGAGACCAACACACGGAATATGAACGAGGTGTGTATATATACGTATATATATATATATATATATATATATATGTGTGTGTGTGTGTGTGTGAAACCTTACGACTTTTCAAGAGTTCCGTGTGGTGATATATTACGTCCGTCTTTCCGTATCTCACTTTCTATAATACTCAGACCTTGATGCCGTAATGTGAGCTGTAAACACGAGTTTTCATATGCTTTATTTGACTCTCTTCACATACATGTGCCTCCATATGATGCATGTGAAAACTTATCTGTAAAAAAAAATCGCCTTCCAAAATTTAGGAAGCTTGTGAACCATTTTCTTGGTTCATTCGAACCTACGCTTTACGTTTGCTTTTCCGAGTTAAAGTTTTCTACGAGCCACGCGTCCATTGTATCCAAGTTTGTGGAAATGCTGTTGAGCCTCGTGTGCATTACCCATCACCTGACAAACTAGAACTCTTTGGTTCATTCTGGAATAGATGACGGTTTTCCTGGCACCGAGAAACTTGTTTGTTATTTGCATCGCGAAACATTGCCGTTATGTTATAAAATGCACCATGTGGAAGTCCAAGATTTTGAACAATATACATGTATATAACCTGGAGACTGCAACGCAAAATTACCCCTACCAGGACTCGAACCCAGATGTTGAAACTTTTACTTTGTAACATTCTGGTTAGTACTCTCACCTTCTGTTCGAAAGGCCCTGTGTTCGAATCCTGGTGGGGGTAATTTATATATATATATATATATATATTAGCTCTTGTGAGTCTTAGTTTTATAATTAGTAAAAACAATTCCACACTATTGGAACAATTTTTCACATTAAGGAAAAATATGCCATCTTTCTTTGTTCATCTGTCGTTTATCAATACAGTTGTGATGAATGTAAATTATCACATGTAAAAAAAACAACAACAACTTAAATTTATGATAATAGGGGTTACCGCTCACACAAATAAACTCACTAAGACACTAACCCAGTAATCTCAAATATCCGAAACTATTCTCTCGACTGGAGTTCACCCAATAAAAACTCACTTTTAGAATCATCTGCAAAGCAGATAACGACCTCTCTACTTTATAAGATATTCTTATACTTCGCTTAAAACCGGAAATGAAAGGTTATACAGGCCTATATAATATGAAGATTTATATATGAAATAAGACACTTCTATTTATAAGATGTAACTCCTTCAATTTATATTAAAAATAAAATTAAAATATTAGTCTTATTATTCTGTCATTATGCTACAGTGAAAATAGAAATTATACCTTGACCCTGAAAAAGTAGCCAAGAAAATTTTACAAAAAAAAGGAGAATATATAAACTAGCCTCGACAATTACGTTATGCACACGCAGAAATCGTACACTAGAGAGCACTAACATAATAATATATTTGTGCTAATCATATATCAACTACTTGGTATCGCCACAAAAACCTCGAACATATATTTTAATTTTATATAAAATACTTACAGCTCTATTTATTCATGGCCCACTCCAAGCTAGTCCTAAAACGATTAAGCAAACTCGTCATGTCTACACCCATTTACGCACAAAGTCATCACGCTGGCAAAGTTATGAAATGCTTCTACAGGAAAGGGGTTGAAACAGGAATTGAGAAGGGAAATCAGATTTTCCACACCATGCCCTCACCCTTCACATGCACCCAGCTACCCAAGAGAAGGAAAAGAAAAAAAGAAATTGTGATAACAGAAATACAACTCACCTAATTCATACCATGAATTATTTTTGTTCATTAGGAAATTATGTATTTTTACAAAATATTTATCCAATTTATTAACAAGGCAGGCAAGTGTGTGAGCGTTTTCTGTAATTGGATGTCTGTCATGTGTATGTGTCTGCCAACTCTTTGAATGTCGCCGAGTTTCACCTCGTGTCTCCAGTCGTGAAAGGTATTTAACACGCAAGTGATATATTGAGTCGTTCATACTTCGCGGTGTTGTGTCACCACGAGAGTAGAGAAAATCTCTTTCAATCGAGAAATATCAGTGGAAGGTCCCTGTATCTATCTCTATGTACTTGGCTCTTATGGAGAATGAAAGTGTTTTTGTGGGTGACTACCCATTTGTTGCTACAACGAATTCAAGAGTCTCCCACTTAGCGGTGTTTATGAGCCAAGTGATAAAAAATTAGTTGTTCGAGAGAGAGAGAGAGAGAGAGAGAGAGAGAGAGAAGAGAAGAGAGAAATCGTATTGTTAATTTCTATTTCTGCTGAAAATTTAATGTCATTATTTTAAGATTAATATTTAGCCAAAAAAATGTTGATGAATATGGCCTGGAGACTGAAATAAACAAGTCTGTCCAGCTCATAAATAAACTAAATAAAAATGTTTACAAACAACTGAACATACTCCTCACGGAATTAACAGTTTTTTACTTGTTTAAGTAACTCTCTTGACTTTATTGTAAAAACAAAAAATAAATAAGTGACATTTACCTCGGGCACGTGGCATGTTTGAACGAATTGTCTATTTTTTTATTGTATAATAATCCTTCAACAGAATTTACGAAAAATGAACCCGTTGATTCCACCTGAGTATATTCATTACTTTGTATATACTGTACATGACTGGATTAAGTTACCAAAGGCCCTAGGCCAACCAAAATTCTGGGGACCTTTACAGCGCCGGCCTTAGGATATTTTGGGCCCTGTGCAGAGTATACTGTACGGGCCCCCCATGACACAAGTCAAATTGTTTTTCATTGCTAATCATTTTATTTTAGTAGATTGTTAACAAGTACAACAAGTAAAATTTAACTATACAAGTGCACCTGTAACAGAATACCAACAGACCAACAGCCTTTACTATTATTACTACTTATTACTTTATTATTATCAAATATTTAAACTATCATAAGAGGTTTCAACCAGCGCCGGCCTTAGGATATTTAATTAGGAATAGGATAATTCAATTTAATTAGGATATTCAACAAAAGTAAATACACAAAATAAAGTTTGTAAATATACAAAAAAGAAAATAACTTAATCAACTACAAATGAATATTTGGCAATTGTAATATAAGAATACTAAAACATAAAAGAATTAACTAGATTTAATAAAACTAAACCTAAACCAATTGCAGGTATATATAAGTAACAAAAATCTTTTCATTAAAATCTATCTACTGTTTTAAATGACTGAGAAGAAAAGAAAAATCAAGCTAATACACAAATATATATTACACAATATTACACAAAGAAATTACATTAATTTACACCAATTTTGGCACTCTGACGTCGATGGTAAATTTCTGTGAAATTTTCGGGCCCCCCTAAGTTGCGGGCCCTGTGCGACCGCACGGTTCGCACACCCCTAAGGCCGGCACTGACCTTTAATATTATAAAATACTGAATTGAATTTGTTGTTTTCAAATTAAATTTAAAGATTTGCCTTTTTTGAACCTACCTACGGCCTCCTTAAGTATAAAAACAGTATTTTTCAATAGAACTGTGTATATCACATAAAATAAATGGCAAAGGAAACAGAAACAAACCGTCATTGTTATTTTTTTTATTTTATTGGGTTCAGAATCCCAGCTGAGACGTGAACGGCCAAGTTCTGAAGGGCCAGTTCAACCTACAGCCCAAGTTAAGCTAGACTAAAAACTTACGGACTTGGAGGTCCTATCAGGTCCTACCTCAGGGTTGCTGACTCGATGTGGGCCTACCTTAGGCCTCAGTTGCATAAAATTAAGATAAAAAACAAAAGGGGCACTATTTATGGTCTTCTTTCTAAACCTTGCAACAACAACACAACCTGCACCATTGCACGATGCAACAATCTTGTATCTAAACAACCAAACTGAATTGCAAGAGAGCTCTCTATAAGACCACGCCCTGTAAGTACTGCATTCAACAGACGAGTAGGAAGGACGCCACAAGAGCCCAAAAATGCTAGCTCTAAATTAAGTGAATTTTTCACTAACCTTACAATTATGAGATGGATATATATATATATATATACACCTTAACTTAATATATACAAGCAATGCTGCATCAATCAGCTTAGTCATCATATCGCCTTGGGACAACAATGGCTCTTCCTCTTCTAGATTTTCTAACACTCCCCACCGAAGAGGCATTGTTGTCATTACCTTCTGCAAACCTAGCCAAGCCTTCTCCATGAGGCTGTAACTCAAATGTTTCATCTTGACTATCCGTGTTTTTGCTGATTTCTAAAGCATAGAGTTTTTGTATAGGTCTCTTTAATTTTCCTCCTGAAGTCTTTACCAGTGCAGACCTAACTAAATTGTCTTTGCCAACAAACAACTCTTCAATTATGCCAAGCTTCCAGCATTGCCTTGGTCTTTCATCCCCAATCATTACCACTTCTCCCACCTTGATACAATTTGCATTGGAGTCCTTTACATTGCCTGATGGGTAATAATTGAGTTCTGGCAAGTATTCTATCTGCCACCTCTTCCATAACTGATCTTGTAGCTCTTCAAGGTACTTGAACCTTCTGGTTAACTCTTCTTGAGTGCTCTGGATAGGCTGTAAGTCTTCTGGCAAACTGGGGCTTGATGTTAATCGTTTACCACAAAGAAAATGATTTGGTGTCAATGGCTCTGCATCCTGCATACTGTTATAAACAAAGGTGATAGGCCTCCTGTTCACCATTGCTTCTACTTCACACAAAACAGTGCAGAATTCTTCTTTGCTCAAATGAGCATTAGCTAAAAGTTTCTTTAATGGACACTTTACACTTCTCACTAGCCTTTCCCAAAATCCTCCCGATCATGGTGCTCTCTCAACAATAAACTCCCACTGTACCCCATGGTGTGAAAAGTAGGATTGGAATCCCTCCTCTTTTAGCAAGGACCAAACTTCTTGGAGTTCCTGTGCAGCCCTTTTGAAGGTTTTTGCATTATCCGATATGATTTTATTTGGGAAACCCCTTCTGTTCACAAACCTTTTAAAGGCCAAAAGAAATACATCACTACCAGAGCTGGGCAGTATTTAAATACATTTGTATTTAAATACGTATTTAAATACATTTGTGTATTTAGAACTGTATTTATAAATACATTGTTTTTCATGTATTTAAATACAGTATTTAAATACTTTAATGAGTATTTAAATACAATGTATTTAAATACTCAAAATATAAAAATGTAAATACTTTTACTGGTTTAATACACGTTCTGTACTAGCACAGTACGACGCGTCGACAGTGTAGTACAGCATGGTTCATGTTTCAACGTGTCAGTTCAATCAGTTGTGTGCCACTCTTAGTCGAAAGCGGTTGATTTCTTTATCATGTGCGTGTCATGGCTTAGTGAATTAGTGAATGCATATGTTAAAATTTGTATGTATTTAAAATGTATTTACAAATGTATTTAAATACAATTGATGTATTTTGTATTTAGTATCTAAATACATTCGTAAAATGTATTTAGTATTTAGTATTTAAATACATTTCTCCCATGTATTTAGTATTTAGTATTTAAATACATTCAATGTATTTATTGCCCAGCTCTGATCACTACTTAAGTTGCTTACCAACTCCAAATGGATTGCTCTGGTGGTAGCACATGTGAAAAGATATATATAACCTTTGTTAGACTCCCCTTGCTCATACACATAGACTGGACCTGCGAAGTCTACTCCCACTACATCAAATGGGGAAGTATAGACACACCGTTCTCTTGGAAGTGGAGCCACCTTTTCATAATAAGGCTTTGCACTCCAACGCTTGCAAACCACACATTTTTGCAGGACCTTTTTTTACTACTTGTCTAATTTTGGGAATCCAAAACTGTTGTCTGATCTCTATTATCACTTCTCTAACTCCAGCATGTAACAACTTATGATGAGTATCCAGGATCAAAAGTTCCACAAATGCCCCCAGAAGCTAGCAAAATTGGATGTCTTTTCTCCTCTGGAAGCCCAGAAAACTGTAGTCTACCTCCTACTTTCAATAAATCCTGATCCAAAAACACATCCAAACCCTTGAGAGCAGAATGTGTTGGTAGAACCTGTAATAGACGGCTGGTGAGCAATTCCCTCTTCACCAAATTTTTCCTTCTGCACATATATCACCCAGTATTGCCTGGCTTGCTGAATCGCCTTAATGTTCAGAATTCCTTCCCTTCTTGTTTCTCCCTTAATATTGTTTGCAAATCTATATACCCATGCTGTCACTCTTAACAACCTTTTCAGACTGCTAATGTCCTCAAGCCTCAATATGGGGTCCTGCTGCACAACTTGACAACTGTTCACAGTGCATTTTCTCATTTCACTCACCCATTCTTCTTCAGCCTGGCATTCTCCTACAATAGGCTGATTAGAAGGCCAGTTTTCACTTCCAAGTTTTAGCCACTCTGGCCCATTTCACCACAAACTTGACTGTGCAAGATCTTTCACTGAAATTCCTCGTGTTGGTAAATCAGCTGGGTTTTGAGTGCCTGGACAATGCTTCCATTGCTTAGGATCTGTGTGTACTTGAATTTCCTTCACCCTATTGGCAACAAATGGTTTCCATTTCCTTGCCTGGCTTCTTAACCAGTGCCAAACTATAGTGGAGTCTGTCCAATAATAGCTTGGAATTTCATAGAGGGCCAAAGACTTTTGCACTGTAACTGCAAGCCGACTAGCAATAACTGCACCCATCAATTCCAACCTTGGAATAGAGAGCCTTTTCAAAGGTGCTACTCTGCTCTTTGCAGCAACCAACCTGCAACTTACTTCCTCTTTGAATGTGCCTCTTATATAAATACAAGTTGCATAGGCTTCCTCACTTGCATCACAAAAGATGTGCAGCTCCAAATTGTCTGGACTATTGTTCAACTCTCCAAAGTACCATCTTGGGATTCAATGTCTCCAAGATGTGCCAATTCTTTGAACCAATATTTCCACCTTACCACCATATGATCAGGCAACTCTTGGTCCCAACCAAGTCCAATTTCCCAGAGGCTCTGAAACCAAATTTTTTACTTTATCACAAATGGAGCCAGGAATCCAAGAGGATCAAAGACCTTTGAAGCCAAACTAAGAGCTGTACGTTTTGTCCACCTTGTCTCATTCTCAGCCAGCTCTACTAAAGATTTCCCATTGAAGGTAAACAAATCCTCTCCTTGCTGCCAAACAATGCCTAGCACCTTTGTGTCTATTGCCCACAACTCCTTAATACCAGAATCCTCAATACTTTCTGCTGTATCAGGTACTACACAGGACTGATTCATAAACTGTTGTAAATGAGAGGAGCCAAACAACACTGACTTCATTCTATATGCTTGAACCTTAGGTTCATTTTCCAACAAGTCTTTCGTATCCACCCACAGATACCTTACTGCATCTCTGTCCTCTGGTTTTAACTTTATCCGCAAAAAGGCTTGCTTCACATCTGCAGTCAATGCTACTCTACCAAACCTGAATATCAGTAACAAGGAAAATAAATACATTTAAATTTGGCACAACATCCAGTCATTCAAGGACACACCACCTTTGTCCTTGGCTGAGCAATCAAAAACTACCCTCAGTTTGGTGGTAGTTTTGTCTCGCCGTACCACTGCATGGTGTGGCAGATAATGTGCCTCCTGGCTCACCAGCTCACCTTGCACCCTTTCAGCATAGCCCTCCTTTACATAGCTTAGGATGGCCTCATTGTATTCAATTAACAACTCATTTTTTCTTAGCCTGTACAATGAAGTCTCCAACCTCCTATTAGCTAGCTGAAGGTTTGAACTGGGTTTGCAAGAATCTTTCCAAGGGAGGCCAACTTCATAGCAACCATCTCTAAACCCAATCCCTTTTTCAAATTGCTCTAAAACATCACTGTTCACTGTACTCGCCTGCTTCTCGGGTTTGTCCTTTATGCCAATGGATTCAAGTTCCCAAAAGGCTTTCAAATGCCTTTCCGAACCATGGCTATTCTCCTCAATCTTAACAAAAAGAGCTTTACCCTCCATTTCATTGCAATAGCTACCATGTAGCATCCAGTCTAGCTTACTTTCAATAGCTACTGGACCTCGAGATGTGCGGACAATATTACCAGTGATGAAGTCCCAATAATAGTCAGCTCCAATCAAAAGACTAATATCTTCTGTTCCTTCAAACTTATTATTGCCCAAATTAATTCCTTTAACTCGCAATTCTTGGACACATGCCATATCTAAACAAATAGTGACTGGAGCACAAAGTTCCTCAATCTCTACAGCTTGGACCTTGATAGTGGGACCTTGTGGTAACAACCCCTTAACCAGAACTTCTACCTTCTTAACTTTGGTTCGGTTTTGAACGGAACCCCCAAACCCAGAAATCCTTAAATTTTTCCTCTTAACTTCTTTAAACTTCAATTTTCTGGAAATTCTGGTCATAATAAAGCTACACTGGCTACCACTATCAAACAACACTCTTACAGTAGCTTCTCCATCATTCCCAATTAATAATGCTGCAGCTGTTTGCAATAATCCTCCTTTACTTTTACTCCATTTCATAGCAGTAGCATGTGCCACTGATGTCTCTACTTCTGGGGTAGGCCTACTACGAGTGTTTTCACAAAATAATGGCTGATGCCGGCCATGGCATTTTTTGCACAAAATTTTAAACTTACAAAACCTTGCTCTGTAACCTTTCAAAGAACATTTAAAACATGCTGTGGACTTAGTTACCCTGTCCTTTCTCTCCTCGACAGGTAAAGCCTCAGCCACCTCACATTTATATGACTTGTGGTTGCCTTCGCAAAATATGCATTCCTTGATTCCCTTTAATTTATTCTCAGCGGATGCATGTAGAGCTGACACTGTACCTGGGTTATTCCTTTTTGTAGAAACTTTGGTGCTGTGCCTGCCTTTGTCCCCTTGTTTAACATCCCACTGTGCAAACTCAATTCCCTCTCGTCTTGCTAATTCTGTGCTTAAAAGACTTAACATTTGCTGAAGGGGGATGTACACATGTTCTGTAGAGTGTCCCCTACTTAATTCAAGCAAAATTGAGCTAGGCAATTTAGACTCCAGTATAGTGACCAACATTATACCATACCTTTCCATTCTTACACCCAAGTTGTCCAGGGACCTAGTTCTAACTTCGAATTCATCATATAACTGCCGTATCCAGTGGCGGTCCTAGCTTACATGACGCCCTGGGCGAACCTCACCTTCAGCGCCCCCCCCCCCTGTTCGCCAACACACACACATTCGAATCCCCCCAAAATAAAGGACAGACATAACTCTTTCACAAAATAACTTTTTATTGGACTAATTGTTGGAACTTCAGAACCAAAACAAAGACTCAAATTTCTGAATTTTACAAATCCTTCATCACGTAAATAGAATAACTCACTTAAGAGAATGTAATTATGATACTATGAACAGGAAAAATACAAATTAAATTGCACAACTGCCATAAATAAACTAGAGAATCAAATTTCTAAATTGTACAAATGCTCTATCACATAAATAGAATAAGACACTTAAGAGAGGGTAATTATTATGCTACACTTTGAACAAGAAACAAAATAAATTGCACCACAGCACAACTGCCATCTAAAGCCTGACTCTTCTTACCTTCCTTGATGCAAAGTCATGAATTAAATCATCATATGAAATCTGCTCAGCAATTGTATGATTTATACTGATGATGGCCAGACCGGTAAGGCGTTCCTGTGACATAGTTGACCTCAGGTAGGATTTGATGAGCTTCAGCTTTGAAAAGCTCCTCTCTGCTTCAGCAACAGTGACTCGAAGAGTAAGACCAATTCTGAGAGCAGTCCACAAATTTGGATATATTTCAGAGAGCTCCCTTTCATGGATAAATGTCAGCAGTTCAAGCAAGGATATGGTCTTTGATGGCAAGTCAGGCAAGTTCTTCAGCTCCTGTGCAAGCTCTCTGCCATCCAAGTCAGATTGTCCCTTAAAGTGTAGTGTAGTACTAAGGTTCACACATTGTTCTGTCAGCTCCTCAAATGTGAGATTTTGGAAATGTGTCAGCACTCCAAACTTCTCTCCCACAATTTCCAACGTGGAAAATCTTTCCTGAATGGCTGATGTTGCAGCATCAACCACTGCATTGAAAAATGTCACCTCCAGCTTCTTCAAAGCATCAATCAAGGGCTCATCAGATGCTTCATAGGAGAAGTGCCGCTTTGTGGACCTCAGCCGTTTTTGTTTTAACACAGCCTCCACATTCATTTGTTCACAGATATCTGTGGCTGCCATTTGTGCAGCCACAAAACCTGTTGCCCTGTAATTGCGGAGACCTCTCTCTGTTTTTTTTAGGAGATTTACTGCAACATCAACGTGCATGCTAGGAGACTGCATCTGCTTGCTCACATGCTGAATTTGGCACAACAGGTCATGCCACACCACTGAACAAATGGCGAAGCGGTATGACCCAACCTCCTCTGACAGAGATTGAGCCTCGACCTTTATTACAGAGTCTTTGGTGTGGTCCCTCACCTCGATCAGTGCATCTCTCACTGCAGCTGCCTGATATCTCAGGGGCTCCACACTCTTGATCTTGCTTTCCCACCTTGTATCAGACCACATCTTCAATGTGATGTTCACATGTTTTTTCAAAATGGCCCATCGTTGTGTGGAGGCTGAAAACAAGTTGTAAAGCTTCTGCAAGATGCCAAAGTAACTTGTGGCATCAATAGATCCCTTAGCAGCATCGGCCACAAGCAAATTCAGAGAATGAGCCCCACATGGAACAAACAGAGCTCTGGGATTAATTTCTAGGAGCCTGGATTGAACACCCTTGTTTTTTCCCCTCATGTTGGCCCCGTTGTCGTATGATTGTCCTCTACAGTCCATGAAAGGAACTTTTAGCTCCTCCAGTCTCTTCAGAATCAGAGATGCCAAATGTTGACCAGTGGACTCCTCTGCCTCCAAAAACCCCATGAAATGTTCCTTTATATGGGGCTTCCCCTCCAGTGACACAACCCGAATCACAACTGACAACTGTTCAGTGTGGCTGATATCTGGAGTGCAATCTAGAATTATTGAAAAAAACTTTGATTGTTTGATGTCGCTCACCATTGCTGAAATGGTCTTGCTGCTCGACAAATCAATGAGTTCGTTTTGTATGTGGTGGCCGAGGTAGCTGGTGTGACTGGAGGTCCCTTTTTGGACACGGTTAATGTGCTCTTGCATTATAGGATCAAATTGTGCCATCAGTTCAACTTCTTTCAGAAAATTGCCATTTGATGGTGAGAACAATTTTTCTGTATGTACCTTAGTGCTAAATTCCTAACTGCCAGAGAATGCACAATAGCAGTGAGACGTGTCAGCACCGCTCTCCATCTCAACTTCTCAGCCTCCAGAAGTGCCATCTCCTGCTTGTCAATGGTCTCCCCCTTTCTCATCCTCACTGCCAGTTCTTTCCAGATTTTCATAGAATTTAGGTGTTCTGAACTGTTGTCATGTGATGTGAGCAATGAGCTTGCATGCTTCCAGTCCGAGAGTTCCAAACTTGTTAAATTTATTTTCCTCTTGGAAAATAATGTACAACAGAAACAGAAAAGGCTGTTGTTTTTTAAGGAATAGACCAACCAACTTCTGGTTATATTTTCCCGACTAACCAATGACTTCCTGAAGTATTGATGGTGGAAACTTCTTCCGTCACTGTCGTTTCTAGGGAATACAAAATCAGATGGTACTTGACTTGGTCCCCTGGAAACCAGTTGTGTCCGAATTCTCTCAGTCAGAACTGAAGGCCAGTTAGCAGGGTCGGTGGACAGAGACTCATCCTCAGGAGGCGATTCTGCTCCAGGCATTTCTAATAGAAAGAACAAGAGCATTACTCATTAGTATACACACCTAAGTTAGATAACACATTATTCACAGCACTTTGTTATGGTGGTGGTGTTATGGAATTATGGTGGTGAAACACCACACATACCCAGTAACCCAGACCCAGTGATAATAACATTATAATTTATAACTGTTTGCAAAATGCTTTGCAGGGATGCACACACATACACATACACACACACGCACACACTCACAGACATATGTGCACACAAACTCACCTGAAGAGTCCTGCCGGGGAGAAGTAGAAGCAAATGGGTCTTCATCCTCAGGATCAGACTGCATTTGTGGAGACATATGTGAGGCTGAGGAGGTAGATGGCTCCTCAGCCTCAATAATGGCAGAAGTAGACGGCTTCTCATCCTGGCTAGTGGCAGAGTGTGTTCCAAAATATTTCAAAAGTGCCCCTGCAAATAGTAAAATAGAACATAACAGACCAATGCATGAATAGGCTAGTACAATTAATTTAACATGTTATTAAGCACAATTTATTAAACTTTTAGAATAGGAAACAAATTAATAATACAACCTCCTTGGTTAATGGCTAATTATATACATAATAGTACACTTCAAATGACTCAGAAAGCTATATCACAAAATAGCAGTGCAATATAGCAGTGAAGAGTAGATGACATAGCTCTATACCTTTATCTTTTGCTCGTTTCTCCTCTTCTTCTTCTCCTCTTTTTTCTAAACTGAGCACCTGATAGCTTTGACCTCTTCTTATCCATTTGCGGTTATTTGACAGACCTTAGTGGCTTAGTGTGAAGATTCGTTCTGTAATAAATAATATACATTTCACTATTTAACCAAACCCAGAAAAATAACATTACATATGTTAAAGTATGGGCCTTTATTCCCAATAATATTAATCTGGAAGCATTTTGCATTGTTTAGGTCTTTTATGGGAAGGTTTATGGAAAATGCAATAGATGGTTTTTTATTAATAAAAATATATTTATTGATCTTTTATTATTTATTTTATTTTATTTTTATTTATTTCTTTATTTATTTATTCTTATTTTTATTTTTATTTTTTTTGCAGGCGCTCATGCCGCCCCTCCACAAATGCCGCCCTGTGCGGCTGCCCATATTGCCCATATGAGGAACCGCCACTGGCCGTATCTCCTTGACACTATTGGGATTATTAACAGGAGGTATAGCTAAAAGTTCGAGGAGGTGTCTTTTAATTAAGATCTCTGGCTTACCAAACCGTTTCTTTAATATATCCCAAGCCACATTATAATTAGCCTCTGTTAATGCTAATCCTGCTATTGTCTTTGCTGCCTCCCCTTCCAAGAGGGACTGCAAATAATTAAACTTCTCCACCGCACTTAACACTTGACTAGAATGAACTGCTGATTGAAAACTGTCTGCCCATCCTTGCCATTCCTGAATACTCCCAGAAAATGTTTTGAGTACAAGCCTCGGTAATTGAACTGCAGATCTGTTAACCTTAACTTCACAAACACCATTTGTTGAGGGTTATGTTTCATTATTAGACCTGGTCTCTAACTGTACTGAGCTGCTAAACTCTTTTGCTCTGTGGCATACTTTAATTATATCATCAATAATCTCTTCAAAGTAAATTATGTTATTTTCTATTTCATCCTCTTCTATAAGAGCCTCAATTTTAACATTTACTTCGCTTAGAGCAACCTTTTTAGTTTCTAATATGGAAAGTTGTGCAGTCAATAAGCTTAAATCCTCTTGCTCTATGGCAGAATCTATAGTGGCAATGACCTTTGTAGGCGCTTCTCCTTTTTTTAAACTTGTTCAATTCAGCTGCACTCATCTTCAATGCAAACAACAATTGGGCTCATTGCCAAATAAGCTGAATTGGCAAAAATACTTAACCAAACTGATCAAACTCAAATTTTGCTTTTTTCAGTTTCGCAAGTGGGCGACCAAACTTTCTACCCTTGGACCTTAACTCAATTATGCTCAACCCGTCTTGGCCTAACTTGGGCTACAATTTGCACAATCAGAACTTTGCCGAAAAATAGTCACTGACTCAGTCTTGGGCTAGAATCCGGTTCCGAAGGACCATGTTATTTTTTTTTATTGGGTTCAGAATCCCAGCTGAGCCGTGAACGGCCAAGTTCTGAAGGGCCAGTTCAACATACAGCCCAAGTTAAGCTAGACTAAAAACTTACGGACTTGGAGGTCCTATTAGGTCCTACCTCAGGGTTGCTGACTCGATGTGGGCCTACCTTAGGCCTCAGTTGCATAAAATTAAGATAAAAAACAAAAGGGGCATTATTTATGGTCTTCTTTCTAAACCTTGCAACAACAACACAACCTGCACCATTGCACGATGCAACAATCTTGTATCTAAACAACCAAACTGAATTGCAAGAGAGTTCTCTATAAGACCACGCCCTGTGAGTGCCGCATTCAACAAACGAGTAGGAAGGACGCGCAGCGCCCCAAAAAAATGATGCCACAAGAGTGCCAAAACAATGATGCCACAAGAGCCCAAAAATGCTAGCTCTAAATTAAGTGAATTTTTCACTAACCTTACAATTATGAGATGGATATATATACACCTTAACTTAATATATACAAGCAATGCTGCATCAATCAGCTTAGTCATCATATCGCCTTGGGACAACAATGGCTCTTCCTCTTCTAGATTTTCTAACAGTCATTGCTAATAAATGCATGCAGCAAAGAAGTCACATTTCTAGAGTATTGACACAGTTTCTATACTTTTGTGGATCAAGAACAGGAAAAGAAGCAATTAAAAATTAAAAAATTTTATTTTGGAATTTTTCTGAAGCAAATTTGTTATGATGTCAGTGAACTGGAGAGACTTTGTGATCTCATGTTCAAGTGACAAAGACGCAAGTGTATTCAGTCGATCTTCGCTCATAGTTGAGGGTCACTGATTTTTTATCCAGACAATCTTTGAAAAAAGAACGTTCTCCTCGCAAATTGTTACATGCAAAGTAAGAAAAATTCGGAGAGCAGTTGTGACATTTGGAAAGGTGAACTTCACTCTTTCGTGTGAGTTGATGTACTGCAGCAGCTTGTATGGTGCAGTGTCAATGTTGATTTGAGTAAAAAGTGCAAAAATTGCAGAAATTCGTCCACACAGTCAGGTTCCAGATCATTTAGATATTTCTCTATCAGTTTATCAACAGCACTCCTCAGTTTATCAGTGTCCTTTGTGGGCAACGATGACAGAAAAGCAAAGTCTTTAGAAATCTGGTGATATGAAGTCCTCTGCTGATACAAAGATGTGATCCCTGATCAGTGATCACAAGGAAAGTGTGAACTTTGAATTTTTCAGAAGGACTCAGATTTACCTAATCCCGGAAGTCGTGTCATCAGCATGTCGTTTGCATCGTCTTTTCCTGCTCTGATTTTCTGAATATGTCTCAGATATATCAAACATGTGAATATTTGCCTCATATTCTATTTCATCAAAGCTCTCTCTCATTTGGTTGATGAAATTCTCCAATGAAGAAAACAATACAACTCCACTCCGAATGTCTGTACTCATGCTTTGAAGTTGCGTGTTGTTTTGCTGAAATCTCTGCAAAATTTTATACCACAGAATGCACATGATTAGAGTTTCCAGCCGACATAGTTTGTTTACAAGACTGTCAGCTGTGTGTCTGTGTCTGGTCTCGCCCTTTTCATCTTCATCTTCTGACATACGCAGCGTTCTCAGTGACTCTGCATGACAGTGCCATCGGGTAGTTGACAAGAATTTCAATGTCAGAATATTACAATTTTCATTATCTGTAAGACCGTTACTCAGAGAATTCCATCGCTTTGTTGAACCAACTGTAAATGCATATATCTGCTATAGTGTGCCAGAAAAATTTATGTCCTCTGGACAGCAACCAACACTTGCAACACCAACTAATTTCAACAAATGAACTGCATAGGGCATGTAGTCTGCAACATAGTTAATCTCCAGAATGCGAGCCTGTAAACCTGCACTTCTTCCAGACATATTGGTATCATTGTCATAACTCTGGCCTCTACAATCATCGATGCTAAGATTGAGTTCGGCTGAAGTGTCCAGCACATACTTTTGCACACTTTCTCCCAAATGGCTAAGACTGGGCAAAAACTTCAGAAATCGTTCTACAGATTCCCCACTCAAAGTCGCGTACCTCATAATGAAAGCTAGTTGATCTGTATGATTTACGTCTGCAGTGGAATCCACAGAAATCGAAAATACTCGGTTGACCGCATTTCATCACGTAGTGTTCAACTTGCTGACCCATAAGCTGGATCAGCTCATCACAAACTGTGGAGGACAAGCAGCTTTTCTTTCCACGACCAGAATTTCCGTGTTGTAATGTGCCCAGCAAGAAATGGATCAACTGAGCTAAGAGTTCCAGAACGCTAAGAAATTTTTCATTATGTGACGAACCGATAATCTTGTCGTCCCCTCTGAAAGCCAAACCCCGCTGCGCCAAAAACGGTGTCACTGTAACAACACGTTGAAGATTAAACGCCAACAATTCCTTTGAACGTCTTGCTGCTTTTTTAATTCAGCGTCAATACAGTGTGTGGGACTTGTTCTTAACACTCATACTACGTGAGCTTTGCAATGATCTTCACTGTTTTCTTGTTGTTCCAAAAGTTTTGTAGCATTACTCCAATCACTAAAACCGTCTCTAACAAAAGTAAAAGTGCTGGAGAAGAGAAGCTTGCAGCAGAAGCAGTACACGTTTCCTGTTGAAGGTGAGTATAGTAAACCGTCCCGGTGGTACAGCTCGTCGTTTGCCTTTCTTCCCTAAAATAA
The DNA here is from genome assembly GCA_023014485.1 of Bathynomus jamesi. Lineage (NCBI taxonomy): Eukaryota > Metazoa > Arthropoda > Malacostraca > Isopoda > Cirolanidae > Bathynomus > Bathynomus jamesi. The sequence goes on from JAJOZX010005193.1 coordinate 252,930, forward strand.
TGTTTTAGAGAAATACCCGTTTCGATTAGGAACTTCGTTCTCCGCGCAAATTTTCCATGGGACCATCTTTATTCTGGTAACAGGCGGGACCCTTTTATAGCAAAAAGTCAAATGTGCTTTGTTTTTTGCATTAAAGTTTTCGGTCACAGGCCAGGATTTTCAAGCAGAATGTCGGGTTCCTTTCTCTCCGCTTCTTCCTCTCTTAGATCCGCACTTTTTTATTCTGATGGTTCTTCTCGGTGATGTAGGACTCGAGACCGGTCTTGAGACCTTTTTCTGGTCTCGGTCTCGGGTGCTTAGGTCTCGGTCTCGGTCTCGCCATGGTAGTCTCGACTACATCACTGATTCTGATTTACTTAACTTCAGCATCCATAAAAAAAATCCAAAAACACGAAGAGATTTCTAGTTTGTATAAAGAAAGCATCATCCATGATTTCAATAATTTCACAGTAAGTACAGACCTACGCAAAAAATATTTTACACTATCTCAGATGCGCTGAGTATGTTGATGTTCCTCGAGTGCAACGAATGCAACGAATCTGTGAATAAATTACGAGTAAATTTTGCAATTTTCACTCGATAACATCTTTAGAATCTTTATTCCTGAATGTGAATACGGAGCTTAGGAATTAGGCATTACGCAATAATGAATACGCAAAAATATTGCGTAAGGTCTCGGTTTCGGTCTCGAGACCTTTTTCTGGTTTCGGTCTCGGGTGCTTAGGTCTCGGTCGCTGGTTTTTCTACCGTCTCTAACTCAATATCTTGATGTTGCTCTCGCTCTCGTTGTCCTTCACTCTCTTTTCGAAGAAAAAATACGTCAATTCTCGGTAACCTTTTTACCCGATTCCTCTCTTTCTCGTCGCAGTTTCCGCTTTCTCGCTACGTTCATGCGACCACTGTGGCCGGATATGATTACTTCTGTCGCGTCGCTTATCAGCGATAACAAACCGATTTTAATAATTAAAATTACGATTTGAATAATGCTGTATAATTCTAGAAGTACTTCGCAATTTAACTTTGAATTTAAAGTAATCAGTAACACTTCCCAGCATCCTACGTGGATCAATAGGACGAAATAAAAATTAAAAAGAAAAAGACGTGTAAACCATTGGTTTTAAAACTTAAATTTTTCGACATTTTTTTATTTTTTTGTCTCAGACTCTCAGTTAGGAGGTAGCTGTACGTTATCTTTCACTATTCACACGGTTGAGTTGCCCAATACATTTTTTTGGTTTTCTATTCCAACGCTTTTATTTCAAAATAATGAAGGAACCAAGTAAACCATTTTGCCCCCTGCAGATCCCCATATTATATATATATAATATATATATATATATATATATATATATATATATATATATATATATTATATATATATATATATATATATGAAGGGAAGTTATAAAGTAATATTTAGAATAATATTTGGATTTTACCAAGAGTAATATTTAGAATTTTTTAATCTCCAGCAATATTTAGCACAATAGTTAACTAGAGCCGGATTTAGAAATAATATTTATCTAAAATCTAAATTAATACTTCTAAATAGTATTTATCGAAAATAATATTTACGAATCTTTTAGAGAGAGAGAGAGAGAGAGAGAGAGAGAGAGAGAGAGAGAGAGAGAGAGAGAGAGAGAGAGAGAGAGAGAGATTAACAATGACCCTAAGATCGACTATAGTTTAACCCAATAAATAAAATACAGAATAAAAGAAAAGAGGCAAATGAAAATAAAGAATAGTGAAATACGATACTATCTTTACACTTATAGACGCGTAATGCTTACACCCATATAATAGTAGTAGTAGTAGTAGTAGTAGTATATTCATATCTAAACAAATATTTTTAACCGTTTCGTGCCCAGTGTCACTTTACTGATTTTATTCTGACTAGCGCCAGACAATTTTATTCCGTCTCGGCAGAACCCCTCGAACGCTAAAGGGTTAACAAAAACCCCATGGCCAAAAAGTGCGTAATTAGCTCGTAACTCGTCAAATTTGAAAATCGTTCGATAATCCTAAATCCGTAACTTACGTAGATTACGTTTATATTTATATACAACTTACATTTATAGTTCAGTACTTTATATAAAGTAATAAAAATGGGCTCTTTTCCGTTCTACCCCAGCAACAAAAAATGAAATTATATATTATTTTCTACTGTAGTTTTACTCGCTGAATTCAATAATATATATCTTATTTTGGAGAAATTAATGACAAAAGAGGGATCTTTTCCGTTTGACTGCCGCCATTGAAACATAATTAAACTTTTTGTATTTTGTATTTTAACTGAAATGTCTTGATGATACAAAATAAGTTACTTTATAAAAAAGCTTTTCTTAATTTCCCCTTCAAATTTTGTTTCTTATCAACAATTTTAATTACTTTCAAGATCCATGCTTAATTTGTAAGTTTTAATCGTGTACTCAGAAAAATAAGGGGATCACCTGAAGATCAGGGCCTCCAGCCTTCTTTAGTTAGCTTTATAAGGCTAACTAACAAAAATATCACGACCTAACCTAACCAATCGTCAAGGTCGTACAGTTGACCTAACGATTGGTTAGGTTAGGTCGTGATATTTTCGTTAGTTAGTCTTATAAGGCTAAGTAAAGAAGGCTGGGGGCACTCACCTCTTATGTTTCAATGGCGGCAGTCAAACGGAAAAGATCCCAAAAGAGTTATAGTCCGTTTATTTTATTTAAAAGTAGAGATTGCATTTAAGATTTCAATAAAAATGTCCTTTCCTTTTTGTCTTCACAGAAATTCACATAAATAAGAATCTATCATATTTCTAGATGTTCCCCAATGTCTCTCGTTCCTTCGTTTAGTTAAATCAACTGTACGCCCTTGACGATTGGTTTGAATCTATCATATTTCTAGATGTTCCCCAATGTCTCTCGTTCCTTCGTTTAGCTAAATCAACTGTACGCCCTTGACGATTGGTTTGGTTAGGTCGTGATATTTTCGTTAGTTATCCTTATAAGGTTAACTAAAGAAGGCTGGGGTAGAACGTTATTTCCTTAACTATGTTTATGAAATTCCATTTATCATCCATAACAATATCTACAAGAGAGAAAAAAATTAATAATTATAACCATAACTAATTAAAGCACGAATACTTCCTCCAAAATAAAATATATATTATTGAATTCAGCAAGTAAAACTACACTAGAAATTGTTGCTGGGGTAGAACGGAAAAGATCCTAAAAATGTTAAGTACGACAAGTTCAAAAGGTTCAAATATAGCGTTACATTTAAAGTTAATGGTCAAACGAACTTTAATTTAAGTTTCGATATTTTATAACTGTACTTTTAGCTTCTCTATCACTGATCAATTTTCCATCTCGGTGACAAAAGGTTTTTGACCTCGTCTTAAATCTTTTAATAATAAAATAATGAAATAAAGGTTTTCATAACAAAAAATGCGGTAAGTTTCTCTCTTAAATTAACTTAAATTAACGAAAATTAACGAAAATCGTTGCCAAATATAGAGATTCAGTTTACTAACGAGAGTTCCGTGCGTCACTCATCACCAACAATGTTCAATAATATTATCATAATCCAAATATGTGGTCAAATTCATAATGATTTTCCTCGCTCGTGTCGTTAGTTCGCATTACGGACGGAAAGATGCGTCACGAGTTTGCGTTTCCTCTCCGAGGGTAACGCGAGTGCATCCGTTCTAATCACGAACACATTCTCATCACTTCACGTTTGCTCTACACCAGTGATGCACAAACCCTGGCCCGCGGGCCAAATGTGTCCCCCACGGGTCTTTTCAGTGGCCCCACGGGTCTTTTCAATTCAATGAAAAAGTTAGAATATAAAAGTGACCCAATTTATGACTTAGATGGAAAGTAAGTAGGCTAATACATTTAGTTATTTTCTTCGCTTGGCCCTCATCAAAAAAGTTTGTGCACCACTGCTCTACACAAACCAGACCAATGAACGCGGAATTTCTACAATTTCAGTCATTTTAACCAACTTAACCAACCCTAACCAAATTCATTCCCGCCTATTGGAACCTAACAACCGGACGCTACTTCGTACAATACATTTAACCTAATTGAACTTTGTATAACTTTATTAATCGTAACTTAACATAATGTAATTATAATAAAGTTTTATTTCCTGTTGCACCCCCCAAACGGCGATGCGTTATATTTAATTAAATAACGGTGAGCCGTATTTATTTATTTATTTTTAATGCGAGGTATTAAGATAAAGCTTTTCGCTTATTTATCACATTAGTCCTAAAAACTGTTTGATATCCAATCTGAGGAACTATGATCTATCTAACTTGTAAAATAGTCGGTTAATGACATTAATTTTCGCGGATCTTGCAATTTTAACCGTTAATTAATACTTTCTTTAGACAAACATTTAAACATTTTTAACCTAATCCAATTTTATTTATTGATCCAAAGCTTAAATTAAATGTATAAAATTATTTAATTTGTTTTACTTTCTTTTATATTTTACTCGGGAAATTTCGTCTATTTACACGGACGTATTTAGGAATATATACACGTACATGTACACATACATATACATATACACACACTTATACATACATCCACTCGTACACTTTCACACTTACACACACACACACACACACACACACACACATGTGCGCATCTCCGCATGAGCGAGGTGCCGCCTTTTTTAAATCTATTTATCTAAAAGTTACTAATCTAATCTTATTAAACTTTAACTAACATAGCGTAAACTAACCTAATCAAAACCAACGTATCTTTTTTTCCAACAGTAAAAATGTTTATACATTTTTCATATAATTTTTTAATGTTTCGAAGTATTAAAAGTGCTACCTCATAAAATAACCATGTGAATTATTACACACTCGACCTCACTTGTACCCAGATACCTACACACGCGCGCGCGCACATAGACACACACACACATATATATCTATATATCTATGATGCAACTCAGAATGGTCCCCCGAGATCTGAAAATTAACTCCTAAGGGCCTAGACCCTATTCCAAAGCTGGGTCGTATCTGCTTAGCATATTTACTTAGTAGTGGTGAGGGAAGCTATATTTTGGGGCCTCTTTGCTAGTGACACGTTGCCCACGTTGGGCTTCGATCATGAAAAAGAAAAACTATAGTACAGTATTTATCATTTACCATTACTTATTCGAACTATAGTAGATTCAGTTATCCCAGACGAATTCCTTGCTCCATTCACGAACCCATCGGCCGCGGGATCGAGACCCGGTGACGGCAGGCGGCGCGCAACAAAACCCAGCTGTTCATCCTTCCACGCAATAAAAAAATTGGTTGATAGATTGGATACCCTGGGTAGCCTAGTGGTTAAGGCGCTGGGCTGCTGGTGAGGCGTGGTTCGAATTCCGCATTAAACTGTAGGTCTAAGGTGGAGTGACAAGCTTGACCTTTGTCAGAATGAACCATTCGGGCGGAAACAAAACCAAGGTTATACATATACAGGGTGGCCCCTAAGTCCCAATGGGTTATAATTAAAGCGAAAATACAAAAAATCAAATAAAGTAAAAAGTTTATAATAAGTTTAGAAATATTTATTGATTATTCAAAGTGCAAAATTTAACCATCTCGACAAGTAGTCTTTCCTTTTTCTATCCTCTCCGCTGGATGGATTTCCGCTTTAATCATAACCGACTGAGACTTATGGGCCACCCTGTATATATATACTGTGTGTGTGTATATATATATATAACTGCAATGACCACGCAGTATATTAATGTATAGAAACGACGTAAGTATAGAGGAGTGTTCTGCACACGAGGAAGAGAAATAACGAACAAATGAAAAATGAGGTGACCGCCCGGGAATCGAACCCAGGATCTTCCGATTGCCGGTCAGATATGCTATCTGACCGGCAATCGGAAGATCCTGGGTTCGATTCCCGGGCGGTTACCTCATTTTTCATTTGTTCGTTATTTCTCTTCCTCGTGTGCAGAACACTCCTCTATAGCTTACGTCGTTTCTATATATATATATATATATATATATATATATATATATGGTGAGTCAGAAATCCTACCTCAGGATAATATCATATATTTAAGTAAATTTATGAATTTTATATTGATATTTACTTTTGAGTTTGAATTTGTTATTTATATTAAATTTATTTCCGAATGCCAGAATATTACCATTGAGACTATTGAACGAGTGTACCATTTATAATCTCGCGTACACCATTGACGTCACATTCAAAGTGCGCAGTTTATACATCTTTTATAGCTATCATTTGTGAACTGTACGCGATGTTTGTTGGGAAATACAAAATAAACATATCTGTTTAAATATATGATATTATCCTATAAGGCAGGACTCACCTGCATATACTCTAGAACGCCCGTTGCGCCTTGCGCGGCAAAAGTCTCCCGAAACACAACCTAAGGGGGGAGTGGGAGGTGGGGATGTTACTAAAACCTTCCCTGGTTCTCCCTTAATGTGTATATTAAATTTGATGCACATTGCCCTAGCCGTTTAGAACAGACAGACAGATAGACAGACATAATAATCATCATCATCCCCTACATACATATACGTTTAAAAAATGTTTCAGACTGAAATGTGATCCAAGATACTGTACTCTTAAGTTTGTATCAAAATAGCGTATTGTAATTTGAAACTAGCTAATACGAGTCTACAAACTGAACAAAGTCTATTGTTCTGGTATAAAATCATTTTACTTGAGCAAATATCATTTCTTCGAAGTGAAATTTTTCATTTTGAGAAACATTTACTGGCCTTCGTTTCTTTTTATTTGCTTTTCCTTACTTCTGATTGGAAGCTTCACCTTATCTTCCCATATTCATCGTCAAAGCGTCTGCTCAAAGTCCGTCTCACAAACATATATGTCTGCGGTCTGTCTCTTCCGCGTTTAACATGTGGATCCACGTATTTCCTCTGTTTTATCTACTTTATCTGGAGGAAGATTGTCATTCGGAATTTAACCTTTATATTATAAGTAATACAGTACAGTATTTTATTTGTTTAGTAACTGAGAATTATTTTTATTTATGAATAGCGAACACAATAAAATAGTGGGCCATTTAATTCTCGTTTTCTATGTTAGTTCATTTTCTTTGTCTAAAAATGGGCGACTTATATATATATATATATCCATATATGGGTCTTTCTCTTTCCTGTTTCATTAACTGTTTCCGATTTTTATGAAAACAACGTGATATGTACAGTTTTTCACGCTGATTTCAAAATTATAAACCATTTCATCGAGAAATACTTAGGTTAGGTTAGGTTAAGTTAGGCTTATTACGTTATTAGCATTTGACGTTTTCTAGGACACTGTTTTTCTTTCGGTATTCAGTTATATTCTTGTAAAAAATTTACTGCATTTTCTTCTGTCTCAGTCTTCCTATATAATTCTATAAAATTAAATTTGTCAGTCATTGGAAAGTAAAAAGATGTTGAACTATAGTCTATGCTTGCAGCGGAAGAACAAAATAGATGTGTAACGCCACCGTTTAAAAAATAGCCTAGCCTATGTTTGCAGTGATAGTCTATGCTTGCAGCAGAAGAACAAAATAGATGTGCAACGCCACCGTTTAAAAAATAGCCTAGCCTATGCTTGCAGTGATTACACCGTTCTAGTACGTTTTGTAGTATTCTATAATTTACTTTCATTTCGAAAAAACTTATTTTTAGAATCAGCGTATTATTTTAAAATTTCTATAGCCTACGCTGTTTCAAACATTTGCTAGTTTCTGCACATTATAACTTTTTGGTCATATATTTCTCGATGAAATGGTTTATAATTTTGAAATCCGTAAAAAACTGTGGGTCTTTTCCATTTTATGGGAACCACCATTTTTTTAAATAAATATATTGTTCTGAAGCATTTTTTTATGCTGATTCCAAATATATTATTCTTTTGCAGGAGAAATACAAAATAAGAAAGTTATAGTCATTAATATTTTATTATTTATACGATATTTCTTTATTTTCTCATATTGCATAGTTTAAGTTAGGTTAGGTTAGTTAGGTTAGGTTAGGTTAGTTAGGTTAGTTTAGTTAGGTTAGGTTAGTTTAGTTAGGTTAGGTTAATTGTTTAAAACTTAATTACCTCTCTAAAGTAATTGTTATAATCCACGATTGTTCCACGATTGTTGCTAGCCAAATTAAGTTATAATTTTCCATATTGTCAAGTCGAAGCAAATATTTTCATTCAAGGTAAATTAACAACTGATTTGAACTATTAGAAATAGGCTATTAGGCCCTAACTGAGCTTACGATGACGTTATCGTACAAATGACGTCATCGTGGCATATCATATAAATAATAAAATTTATTGACTATAACTTTCTTATTTTGTATTTCTCCTGAAAAAGAATAATATATTTGGAATCAGCATAAAAAATGCTGTAAAACCATGTATTTATTTAAAAAAAAATGGTGGTTCCCATAAAATGGAAAAGATCCAAAACTGTACATATCACGTTGCAGTGTTGGGCACTAAAGCGTTAATCCGATAACAGTTAATTAACGAAGTTAACTTTTTTTAACGGACTATTAACGGAAGTTAATTTCCATTTATCGTTATCGGACCAGTTAACTTCCGATAATTCGATATTTAGTCTGTTAAAGTCCGTTAACACGTTAACTGCGAGGAGTCATTCACGAAAGATCACCGCTCCGCGAATGAATTCAAACCGCCATAACTTCAGTCTGCCAATTCCGTCCTCTGCCGCAATGGAACGGCTCTTCTCTCTCGGCAAGGACATCCTGAGGCCCAAGAGGTCAAGACTGGCAGTTGGGCCTAACTTTGAGAAGTTAGTCTTTCTGAAGGGCAACCAGCACATTGTGTCATAGTCTTTAATAAATGTGCCTAAAATTTAATTTTACCTTTCAGTTCCCGCCATAATAATTCTCTGGTAAATTAAAATTTAGTTAATGGTTAGTGGTTACGAGGGTTTCAAAACATGTAATCAGTACATTTTTTATTAAAAATAAAAAAAAAAGTATGGAAAACTGATGAGTGGGTAGTTGGGAGGTAACGAAAATGGTTCACTGAGTAGGTAGGTAGTTAATCTAACAATTATTAAATTCCTTTTATGTCAATAACTGGGTGGATGAAACCAATTGGTTGCTCACCAGAGTTATTCTCCACACTAGTATTTATATACTGTGTGACAAGAGCGTGCTCGGTAATAGATATACATTACCGATCAACCAACCGAGGAAAAAACCAACACGACGCTGGTGGAAAAAGCCCCGCGAAAAGGAGAACAAAAGGAGAACGAAAACGAGGAACGGGGCGAGAAGACGGAACTGGAGAAGGGACAAGAACAGACAACGAAGAAAGATCCCCACCAGCAAGTACGCTCTTAATAAGCAAACAAGACGGGAAAAGGGACTCTCTAATAACTAGCAGTAAGTGACTAATTGTGTTTTTAACCCAGTTTTACGTAGATTCATTAAATTAAGCTGGGTCAGACAACTTAGGCCTACATTGTGGCCTAAGACCCAGCATCAACTCATAGCTTAACAAAGGTAAAGGTAGATTGCCCTAACCTAGTTTGGTGAGGAATCCTACTGTGGACCTCAATTTATCTGCCCGCTCTGGACCATTTCCGGAATCTCTAGGCTAGACTTGATCTACTCTATAGTTAGACTGGAGAAATAAGGGGTGGGTTAATTGTGGACCAATTCATACAGAGCATTTTTCACATTGGTGGTCCGTGTGTGGGGAATTTACAAACCTTAACCTTACTTAACAAAAATTGCAGAATTAGGCTAAATGGTCTAGCCTAAGCCTAACCTAATCAAGCCTAAAGTAACAAACTTGCCTAATTAGGTCTACAACCTAGGGCCTAACTAGGAAACATTTACATTTAAGGAGTCTCATTCTCTTATAAGCTTAGACCTGAGTGACACATAAGTACTTGGGGGGATTAAACCAAATTTAAAACTTGACTGTTTTGTCTGTGCTCTCTCTTCTCTGGTAATTTCTTCTTGTCCTCTATTTCATTACGATCCCCAGTTAAACAATTTTGACTTAGACATGGACAGTGCGGAATTGAAAAAGTTAAAAAAGAAAAGGGGGGCAAAGTTGGGTGCTGTTACAAAGGCCGTGAACTCTTATAACAATATTACACAACCAGGTAAGGAAGATTTAGAGTGTGTAATTCTTAAATTGGAAACTAAAAAGAAGGAAATAATAGCCATTGATGAGAGTATTTCAGAGTTAGTTGAATCCGAAATGGCTGAAGAACAATTGATAGACCTTTACGCTGATAATGATGTTCAGGTAATCTCAATTGAACAGCAAATAAGGAGACTACGGTCTCGTTTGACTGACTTAACACCAAATAAACCTAATTCTGATTTTAATCAAAGTAGAGCTATCCTTCAACAAAATTTAAGTGGCATGCTAAATCCTGAGTCACAAGAATTGAGGGTTCAGTTACCCATTTTGCTAGTACCAACATTTGAAGGGGACACGGTACAATTCCCATCTTTCATTGACAAATTTGAGAGTTTAATAGGTAATAAACCTTATATTTCAACTGTTGATAAGTTTAGCTACTTAACTAGTTTCCTTAAAGGCCCAGCCTATAACCTGATAGCCTATTTACCAGCCGTAGGGAATTCATATGAAGTAGCTATTGATCTCTTAAAACGTAATTACATTAATAAAGATGAGATTGTATATGAATTATCTCAACAAATTTTGATTTTGCACCCATAAAAGATAACCATAGTGATATGGAAAATTTTTATACAAAATTAGAAGCTATTATAGGACAACTGGTTAGCAATGAGATAGATATTAAAGCTTCATCTTGGATTATACAAGGCATAGTTCTTAGGTGCCTTCCTTTGAGGGTTAAAGATATTTTAGTTCTAAAGACGGGAGAAAATTATCCTAATCTTGAAGATATCAGAAAACACTTTCCCAATATCCTAACTAATTACAAATTGAGAAATATTCCAACACAAAATAAGACCCAGACTATGGATAAACCAAAGACTGTTCCCAGAGACCAACTAGCTACAGCCAAACAGACAAAACTTGATACTGTAGAATCAAATGTGACCAACTGTAATACACGAACACCTACATTACAGAACTTTAATGTAACTGCTGCCTCAACTTACACACTACATTGCAAATTTTGTGCAAGTAATGAACACAGTAGTACTGGGTGTGACAAATATTCAGACTTTAACCAAAGAGCTAAAAGATGTGAACAGTTGAACCTATGTAAAAAGTGTACTGGCCAGGGACATTATAAGAAAGACTGTAAATCTAGGTTAAGATTCAAGTGTAAGTTTTGTAAAAGTTTACGACATGTCTCATCAATGTGTGATTCACCAAAGTGTCCAAACAATAGTACTCAAACTCAAAAGATACCTCCACCAAACAAAGGTAATCAAGAAAATGCCACTTTCATGGGACATTCTGTTTGTTCAAACAACGTAACAAAAAACACTGAGATTCTTTTACCAACTATTACTTTGGACTTAGTGAATAGTGAGGGTAGCACCACTCCAGTGAGATGTCTTATAGACTGTTGTTCTCAACAAACATTTGTTTCGCAAAATGTAGTAAATAAATTGGGTTTGACACCAAACCCAAATGAACAAAAACTCAATATTGCATCCTTTGTTAAGGATAACTCGGACAAAAATAGCTATAAGACAATTGACCTGGAACTACAGTTAGAAAATAAATTAGAGAAAATTGAAGCAGTTATTATTTCTAAAGTAGGACAAAACAAACTGGTTATACCCAAACTAGAACAAACCATAAATCATTTGGGAAAACACTACAAAATAGCTGATAGACATATCACTAACAACACAGTAGCTAACATTGGAATGTTAATGGGGGCAGATTATATTAATCTTATTCATAAGGGCATAGTGAAGATAGTAATGGTATAGCTATTCAGACTCCATCAGGGATAGCCCCTTTGGGTGACCTATCCAAATACAACCTAGACCTAAACCAAAATAGTTCATGACCAACAAATACTATGTGCCTCAACTCAGTCCTACATAACACCTGTAAGAATAGCAACACTGAATAATATTATCTCAACTGAGAACATTAATTCATCATTATCAAATGAAACTTTGGATGAGGCAATTCAAACTTTATGGTTGCTAGAATCTGTGGGTATACATGACACAAATCAAACTTCAGAAGATCAGTTAATGGTAGAAAGATTTGAAGACACCATTCAGTGCAAAGACAATAGTTATTTTATTGAGTTACCTTGGAAAATAAATTGTCCAACTTTAAGAGACAATCTTAAAGTAGCTAAAGGACATTTATATAAAGTAATGAAAAAACTCAAACAAGATAATAATATTCAAATATATAATGATGTCTTCAAAGAACAGCTACAGAAAGGCTTCATTGAAGAAGTAACAAATAACCCTTTTAAAAAAGATGGTTGTCATTATTTAACCCACAGGGGGGTTTATCGACAAGATGCCCCAACAACAAAACTCAGAGTAGTATATAACTGTAGCCTCAAAGACAGTGATAAACACAGTTTGAATGATTGCCTGATTGAGGGTCCTAATCTCATTTCTGACCTTGTGAAGATCTTACTGAGGTTCAGGTTAGATAAATATGCCGTACAAAGTGACATTTCAAAGGCATTTTTGAGAATAAATCTTAAAAATGAATATGATAAGAACCAACTTAGGTTCTTATGGTTCAAGGATCCATTTGATTTGAATAAAGGGTTCATAACCTATAGATTTAATGTTGTGTTGTTTGGAGCCAATTGCTCACCTAGCCTATTAGCATTGACAATTGGACATCATTTGAACCAGTTTAATAACTCTTTAACATTGAACTTCCTTAAGGAACATTTTTACGTAGACAATCTAATAGGCTCAACAACAACAAAATCTGAATTATCTGAAGTCTATGAACACTCTCAAAACATTATGCAACAAGGTAACTTTGAACTTAGAGAGTGGATTTCAAATGATGAGGATTTAAATAAAAAGATTTTAAAGGATAATAATGGTCTTACTGAGCCATCAGACAGAGTTAAAACTTTAGGTATGAACTGGTATTTGGATGCAACTTCTAACAGTCATGATTCAATCTGTACTAAAGGTTTTAAACTTGATGAGGAAGCAAATACTAAAAGACAAATATTATCAGAGGCTTCCAAAATTTTTGATCCTATGGGTCTATTCCTGCCTTCAACAATAAAATCAAAGATTCTCCTCCAAGAAATTTGGAGGACAAATGTTGGGTGGGATGATCCAATAACAAATGAAAATCAAAAATCTTGGAAGAAGTTAGCTGCTGATTTAACAAAAGTGCAGAACATTAAAATTCAAAGGTGCTGTGGGTTTAGGGATAAGCCCCAGAGACTTCATGTGTTTGCTGATGCAAGCACACAAGCTTATGGGTGCTGTGCGTATCTTGTAAGTCCTACAGAAAGTCATCTAATTTATGCAAAAGGGAAAGTTGCACCTCTCAAACCTACCCGAACCATACCTCAGTTGGAACTATTGGCTGCTGCATTAGCCATTAAAACCATTTCATTGCTTAAGGATGCTTACCATGATGTGAACATAACTGATATCCACATCTGGCTTGACAGTCAGATTTGTCTTGCCTGGATACGGAATGATAGCATTAATAATAAGAATATCTTTGTAAGAAATAGGCTAAAAGAAATAGCTGAAGCTAATGAAAGCCTACAAGTAAACTTTCACTATGTTCCAACTAAACAAAATCCAGCAGACTTTCTGACCAGAGGTTTATCCTACAAGCAGTGTTCCCTCTAAGGTGTGCGCGTGTGCGCGCGCACACGCGTTGCGAAACCCGCGCACACAGCAAAATAAAATGCGCACAGGCTCAAGCGTATCCTGAGTCACGACATTAAATGACGTAATTTTAAAAATATACTGTATATATATATTGGGGGAACTTTCCTAGCATCTAGTGTGGACTGTGAGCGTGACTTCAGTTTAATGAATTCTATAAAGAACAAATTAAGAAACCGCTTGAAAGAAAATCATTTGGACATGCTCATGCGAACTAAAAGTTACCTGAATGATGACGGATGTATTAACCTTCATAGAGTTTATTTGGAATGGGCAAATGCTACAGATCGTAGGGAGAAATCATAATCATACTTAAATGAAAGGCACTTTCATTTAATGTTATTTTGATTATATTTCATTTTATTGAATTTTATTATTTTTCATTTTATTCCTATTTTGTGAATGGATAAAATCCTGTATTAATCTTGATAGTCTATTTTAAATTGCTAAAATGCTAAAAATTGTTGTGAGAAATGCTAACTAAAATAGTCATTCTCAATTAATGTTATTTTTATTTTATTTCTTTATTTTGTTGAATTTTATTTTACTATTTTTTATTTTATTCATATTTTTAGAATGGATAAAATGTTTCCTTTTTTAAGAATATATAATATTGTAAACAGTTTTTTAATATCCATTTAATAGTACCGTAATGATCAAGCTATCACCTCATGAAAATAATATTTATTAAGTATTTAATATTTACATATATTTATTTTGAAGATAATAGCGCTCAGAAAAGTTTGCACAATTTTTCATCATGAATCTAAATGTATGCACAACGAAAATTTTTTGCGCACACGGACTAAAAAAAATTAGAGGGAACATTGCCTACAAGTTGTTGAAGTCAAACAAAACTTGGTTTATGGGACCTAAGTGGCTCTGTAATACAGACCAATGGCCTGTGGAACAAGTTAACTTGACATTAAATTTAATCTTTTCAAATGAAAAGGTTGAACCAATCACTAATTATGAACGTTATTCTGATTTCAGTAAACTTGTCAGGGTCACAGCCTACTGTTTGAGGTTTGCTCACAACTGTTTAACTACAATAAACAAACAGCTAAATAAAAACAATCATAATTATACAGAAGTTGCAACCAAGTACTGGATAAGGCATGCACAACAAAAGGAGTACAATAAAGAGTTAGAATTCTTGACGAATGGGAAACAAACAAAAGAACCTGTACCATCAGTAGTTGTGGATCTAAACTTGTTCAGAGATGAGGAAGGCCTTCTAAGGTGTAAAGGGAGATTAGACAAATCAAAACTGTCATACAAAAGCAAACATCCAATCCTTTTACCTAGATTTAGCTATTTGACAACATTAATCATCAGAAAAACACACAATGATGTATATCATATGGGGGTACCACAGACACTAACTACATTAAGAAAAACTTATTGGATACCCAAGGGAAGGATCACTGTTAAAACAATCCTGAGTGAGTGTGTCACATGTAGGCGTATTCATGCTAGGCCCTATAGGAAACCAAATCCTCCTGCTTTGCCAGAGGAGAGTTACTCTCAACAGACCCTTTGAGACTGTAGGCATTGACTATACAGGAGCATTGACTGTAGGGGTGGGTGACACTGAACAAAAAATATACATTGTACTGTTTACATGTGCTGCCTCACGAGCTGTTTATCTGGATGTTGTGGAGGACCTTACAGCAGAATCTTTTGTTGCTGTCTTTAAGAGATTCTGTGCACGACATTCAGTACCCAAGACAGTTTGGACTGACAATGCTACATATTTCAAGGCTGGTGAACAAGTCATCCACGACTTGTTAAGCGATGAACTCACACAATTATATATACAAAATTCAAACATAAAGTGGAAGTATATTCCGGTTGCCTCTCCTTGGTATGGTTCTATCTGGGAGAGGAATATACAAACAGTAAAGAATTGCTTGAAGAAAGCAATTGGTAAAAAACAGATACACTTATTTGAGTTGCTCACTCTCCTGGCTGAGATTGAGAACATCATCAACAATAGACCACTCACTTATGTGAGTGACAACATTAATGACCCGGAACCATTAACTCCAAATCATTTGATTCGGGGAGAACAAGTTAGTCTCCTGCCGGACTACAATATAGACTCTTCAGAAGACCCAAACTGGACTCAACGACATGATGAGCTCCAGACTAAGTTACAAAATTTAACTAGAGTTAAAGCTCATTTCATTAAACAGTGGAAAACTGAGTACTTGATGGGTCTAAGGGAGAGACATAAACAAATGACTAAGAAGGATTGGTCTGACACAATTAAGGTAGGGGACCTTGTTCTCATACATGACAGTACTCCAAGACAATACTGGCCTCTGGCTAGAGTTTCAGAACTCAGACCAGGGGCAGACGGGGTAACAAGAGTGGTCAAATTAAGGACTTCAACGGGTGACACAACAAGAGACATTTCTCTTTGTACCCTTTAGAGTCTGGACCCAAAACAATGGACTTTGGAGAACCTTCTCCACTGACAGTAACAACTGGAGACACTGAACTTCCAGTAACTATTCCTTTGACAGTAGGAGTGGTAACGCATCCTACTACAACATTGACAGACACAAGACCTCAGCGACAAACAGCATTAAAGGCGCGACTATTTTTGCAACAAAAAATAGATGCTGGGGAATTGTAATTTTATCTTCTAACTTTCACTTTTTCTTTTCTTATGGTAAAGACCATAGACAGTTTCATCCTATGGATGTATATTTTCTCTTCTAATTAAATGCTACACCTTCTCCATGAGAAGGTGAGGATAGGCACTGTTAATCAGATTAACAGGCATTTACAGTCAAATAGTTAGCTAGTCTACACTCAGACATAAAAATTGGTGACAATGACACCAAAATTTTTATCTCCCGGGGCCCCCAGTATATGGAAAACTGATGAGTGGGTAGTTGGGAGGTAACGAAAATGGTTCACTGAGTAGGTAGGTAGTTAATCTAACAATTATTAAATTCCTTTTATGTCAATAACTGGGTGGATGAAACCAATTGGTTGCTCACCAGAGTTATTCTCCACACTAGTATTTATATACTGTGTGACAAGAGCGTGCTCGGTAATAGATATACATTACCGATCAACCAACCGAGGAAAAAACCAACACGACGCTGGTGGAAAAAGCCCCGCGAAAAGGAGAACAAAAGGAGAACGAAAACGAGGAACGGGGCGAGAAGACGGAACTGGAGAAGGGACAAGAACAGACAACGAAGAAAGATCCCCACCAGCAAGTACGCTCTTAATAAGCAAACAAGACGGGAAAAGGGACTCTCTAATAACTAGCAGTAAGTGACTAATTGTGTTTTTAACCCAGTTTTACGTAGATTCATTAAATTAAGCTGGGTCAGACAACTTAGGCCTACATTGTGGCTAAGACCCAGCATCAACTCATAGCTTAACAAAGGTAAAGGTAGATTGCCCTAACCTAGTTTGGTGAGGAATCCTACTGTGGACCTCAATTTATCTGTCCGCTCTGGACCATTTCCGGAATTTCTAGGCTGACCCCTCTAGGCTAGACTTGATCTACTCTATAGTTAGACTGGAGAAATAAGGGGTGGGTTAATTGTGGACCAATTCATACAGAGCATTTTTCACAAAAGTTATTAAGCAAAAAAGTTGCAAAACTTGATAAAAATACAGTTAAAAACCTTTTTATTGTTGGATTTTGCATAAATAAACATTTTCTATGGGTTTTAAAGCTTTTTTCCTTGATTTTTTTAAATGTTAGTAAAGAAATAGTTATCGTTAACGGATTATCGTTAACTTCCGTTAACTTTGTAGTAAAATTATCGGATTATCGTTATCGGAGTTAAAAATTGGGGTTAACGGATTATCGTTATCGAAGTTAACTTTTTGGTTAACGGTGCCCACCACTGTCACGTTGTTTTCATAAAAATCGGAAACAGTTAATGAAACAGGAAAGACCCATACATGGATTTGAAAACCTGGATTAGATCACCCCTTAGCCTTCTAGTCTCGAGTGTAGTCAGTTTTAACTCCTTAAGCTTATCCTCGTACGACTTTGACCTAAGCGACGGAATCATCTTAGTTGCTCGTCTTTGAACTCTTTCGAGTTCGTTTATATCTTTTCGCATAGAAGGATTCCAAAATTAGATCCCGTACTCCAAATGGGGTCTAACTAATGATTTATAAAGAGGACCTATAATATCGCGCGATTTGTACTCAAAATTCCAAACTATAAAACCTAACACTTTGTTCGTTTATTGATCGCTGCTGTACTTTGTTTCGCTACTTTTAAATCACCAGTGACTATAACTCCTAAATCTTTTTCCTGCTCTATGCTTGGTAACTCCTTCCCTGACATACTATACGCAAAATTACCGTTACGCGAACCTACTGTATATGTAAAATTTTGCACTTATCGACGTTAAATCTCATTTGCCATGTGACTGACCAATCTACGATTTTATTCAGATCTTCCTGGATTTTACCTCTATCTTCGTCATTAATCGCCCTACCACCCAGCTTCGTGTCATCCGCAAACTTTGAAACTGTACTGACAAGGCCGACATCTAAATCGTTAATATATATAAGAAAAAGCAAGGGGCCCAATACAGAACTCTGAGGAACGCCACTCGCTACATTAGCCCAACACGACTCCGCTCCATCAACGACCACCCTCTGTTTCCTACCTCGCAACCACTCTTCTATCCAATTTATTACTACACCCCTGATTCCATGAGCCTTAGTTTTTCAATGAGTCTTTTGTGCGGTACGGTGTCAAACGCTTTTTGAAAATCTAAATACACTACATCAACCGCCCGATGACTATCGTAAACGTCAACCACGCTTTGAAAAAATTCTAAAAGATTAGTTAAGCAAGATTTGTTTCGCCTAAAACCGTGCTGCGTATTTCTAACTAAGTTATGCAATTCTAAGTGTTCGACTATACGATCCCTAATTATTGATTCCAGTAGCTTACCTACAACAGACGTTAAACTGATTGGCCTATAATTTCCCGCCGCACCTTTATCGCCTTTCTTAAAGATAGGTGTTACGTTTGCTAACTTGAAATTATCTGGTACGCACCCCTCAGAAATAGACGCATTAAAAATCTTTGTTAGCGGCACAACAATGCTATCTTTTAATTCTTTTAGTTGTATGGGATATATGGAATCCGGCCCGGTGATTTACGCATTTTCATTTTATCAATATAGCGCATTACCTCCCCTTCACTAACCACAATATTATCCAAAATATTACCATTATCAAAAGGTATTATGTCTATGACCGTAGGGATATTCGTTACATCTTCTATAGTAAAAACTGACGTAAAAAATTCGTTTAGCAAGGTAGCCATTTCCTTGTTTTCAGAAACTAGATCTCCGTTAACATTTTTCAACGGCCCCAAGACACTTTTTACTGGATTTCTATTGTTGACGTATTGAAAGAATCGCTTGGGGTTTTCTTTACCGTCACGAGCTATGGAGATTTCAAATTCGCGCTTGGACTTTTTTATTACACTTTTCGCTTCACGCCTTAGAGATATGTAGTTGTTTCGTAACCACAAATTGTCTTTATCGCACTTATGTAGCCTAT
Source organism: Bathynomus jamesi (assembly GCA_023014485.1). Lineage (NCBI taxonomy): Eukaryota > Metazoa > Arthropoda > Malacostraca > Isopoda > Cirolanidae > Bathynomus > Bathynomus jamesi. The sequence goes on from JAJOZX010005193.1 coordinate 272,338, forward strand.
AAGCCCTATCTCTACTCTTTATAATGTCTCCTACTCTAGAAGTAAACCACAAGGGCTTGTTGTTTACTTTCGCACGCTTAATTTTGTACGGTACACATTCCTCATTTATAGTCCTAAATACTGTTTCAAACGATTCCCACATTAGTTTTGCGTTGGAGATCCCCATTACGTTTTCCCAATTGACGTGTGACAATTTATTTCGAAATTTACAAAAGTCTGCGTGCTGGAAGTTAGGAATTTTAGTCGAGTTAGCTGGTTTCGAGTGACTTACTGAGAGGACAAACTCTACCATATTGTGATCGCTATTGCTTAACGGTTCTATTACTTGAAGATCAGTGATTAGCCTATCATCCGTAGTTATTACTAAATCTAAAATACTGTCCAACCTCGTAGGTTCCCCAACCTTTTGAATAAGAAAGCTATCCTCGAGAAAATTAACTAAACGATTACCTTCCGCGTCTCCCTGCATTGTATCGTAATTCACGTTGGCGCAATTAAAGTCACCCATAACTAAAGCCTGCTCACTACCTATTATTCTCTTTAGTTCACGATATAACGCTTCGTCCGTATCAGCTGTTTGATTAGGGGGCCTATATATAACCGCAACAACAAGTTTGAAATCGTTCAATTTAAGTTCTGCTATAGTCGAATCTATCGGTTCTGGAATTGTGTGCTTTACTTCTATAACGTTCGCAATATTATCTTTGATATACAACATAACACCGCCTCCTCGCCTACCTATTCTGTTTTTAACAAAAAGTCTATAACCTCTAATTTGATACTCCCCTACAAAGTCACGTGTTTCAGTGCTAAGCCACGATTCATTTATCGCAATTAAATCATAGTCTTTACAAGCAATTAAAGAAAAAAATTCGTTTATTTTATTTCGTAGGCTACGAGCATTTAAGGATAGAACCTTCAAATTGTTTGTAATTGCGACACCTTCGCGAGCGCAGGGGAAATTTGTGGAAATTACGCTGGGACCGTTCGAGTTACGGCAGCCTGAAAAGAAGAGACAGTATTATGAAATAGTCTTCCTAAACGCGCAGCTCCAACGTCATTAAGATGAAGTCCATCTCCGAGGAACAAGTCCCTCCTGTAGAAACTGTTCCAAAAATTCGCAAAATGCACTCCTTCCTGTTGGCAAAGAGACTTTAGGTTATTGTTGATATAGGTCGCCTTGCTGTAGAAATCGCTACGTTGGATAGTTTGAGGAAGTATACCTGTTAAAACAATCTTATTAGTTTTTCCTTTAGTCGCTCTAGTAAGTCCCTGTACCTAGCCAGTAGTTCTTCCGATCTAGAATTTAAAACGTTATTAGTACCGACATGAATAACATACGTTGTGTCCTCAGAGGTACCGCCTGTAAAATGGTCAACACTATTAGTTATATCCTCCACCCTTGCACCAGAGTAGCAGTAACGGCGCCTACGATGAGGGTTTCTCCCACAGAATTCCTCGAGCTGCCCTCGAACAATGGAATCGCCAACGAGTCGTACTTCCGGTTCATCAGCATCTTCGAAATCTAAAACAGAAAACTTATTGTTTGTTATTACTGGTAGACAAGTCTTAGGTTTTCTCAATGGGGCTCCATTACGCACTCGAACGAAGGGTTGGGAACTTAGGGAAGAGAGAGGGCTATTAGTACTATTTATATTATTAGTAGAAACTGAGGCAGGAGGGGTCGTAACTGGAGTCTCAAGGGATTCTAATTTTGCCGTCAGGAGCATCACGCTTTCTTCAAGCCTCACTCTGGCCTCCCTCTCACGTTCTAACTCGTTCCTCAGGACTTCCATGCTTGAGCACCACCTGCAAACTAACTGTTCATTATTATTAGCCATTGTAAACGCGTAAGCGGCAAATTTCCCTTCACAGCGACTGCAAGTACTTGACGGGGGTGCCATGCTCTTAATTAGTTAAAAAACAAAAAACGAGCGTTTGGAAATTAATAAATTACAACGTAGATCTACCGCGTGCTTATTGTGCCGTCACCTGCGCAAACCCGCAAAAATGTTTCTGAAACGCAGAAACAGGTTCTTGTAACACAAATTTATACTAAATGAATATATAATTAAGCTAACGACGAAAGATCTGTAAAAGAAAAAGTATTAATAAAACTTATCTGTCCGCTATTCGACCGACTTTTTTCTTTCCGTTTTTCCTTTTTCCCACGGTGGGTGACCACACTCTACTTGATCCCCGAAGGAAGGAAAATGAACCTTATGAAACCTCGTTTCTGATAGATTTGAAAAACAAAAAGGCAAACCAAGGGAATTTCAACCTTATGAAACCTCGTTAGTAATAGATTCGGGAAACAAACAAGGCAAGCCACGTGCACTAGCCTTGGTTTAATCAAATAATATAGTAATGAATAAAGTCAATAAATGAAATATATTCGTTAATGAATGATTAGTAACACGAAGTAATATATATATATATATATATATATATATATCGTAAAGAACGACGCTTGTATAGGAGATATTCCGCGCAAGACGAGAGAGAGAAAACGGAACAAATGAAAAAATGAAGTAACCACCTGGGAATCGAACCCGGGATCTTCCGATTGCCGGTCAGACGCGATACCATTACACCATGGACTTCACTCTTCCAAATGCCGTAATTCTTCTACATACTCGCAGAAACCAATGCCCCAAGGGGGCACCTCCCGCATGCCGTAACATTATATACATTCAACTGCAAAGAACACGCAGTATAAATAACGTAAAGAACGACGCTTGTATAGGAGATATTCCGCGCAAGACGAGAGAGAGAAAACGGAACAAATGAAAAAATGAAGTAACCACCTGGGAATCGAACCCGGGATCTTCCGATTGCCGGTCAGACGCGATACCATTACACCATGGACTTCACTCTTCCAAATGCCGTAATTCTTCTACATACTCGCAGAAACCAATGCCCCAAGGGGGCACCTCCCGCATGCCGTAACATTATATACATTCAACTGCAAAGAACACGCAGTATAAATAACGTAAAGAACGACGCTTGTATAGGAGATATTCCGCGCAAGACGAGAGAGAGAAAACGGAACAAATGAAAAAATGAAGTAACCACCTGGGAATCGAACCCGGGATCTTCCGATTGCCGGTCAGACGCGATACCATTACACCATGGACTTCACTCTTCCAAATGCCGTAATTCTTCTACATACTCGCAGAAACCCGGGTTCGATTCCCAGGTGGTTACTTCATTTTTTCATTTGTTCCGTTTTCTCTCTCTCGTCTTGCGCGGAATATCTCCTATACAAGCGTCGTTCTTTACGTTATTTATACTGCGTGTTCTTTGCAGTTGAATGTATATAATGTTACGGCATGCGGGAGGTGCCCCTTGGGGCATTGGTTTCTGCGAGTATGTAGAAGAATTACGGCATTTGGAAGAGTGAAGTCCATGGTGTAATGGTATCGCGTCTGACCGGCAATCGGAAGATCCCGGGTTCGATTCCCAGGTGGTTACTTCATTTTTTCATTTGTTCCGTTTTCTCTCTCTCGTCTTGCGCGGAATATCTCCTATACAAGCGTCGTTCTTTACGTTATTTATACTGCGTGTTCTTTGCAGTTGAATGTTATATATATATATATATATTTCGTAACAGCTACAAATTAACATGAAAAAATGCAATGAAATTTTATTAATTTGCAATTTAATTGCAAAATCGTAAAAACACGTGAGCCGAACAAGTTTGAACATGTCTCCGTATTCACCAATTTCACAGTAAAATGCTTATATCCTTTGGTAACTGCAGTTATTTTTTTAATGTTCCTTTTACAGAGACTCAGAGACTTTTACAGTCTACAGATGTGTCCAAAAGGGATTTGTTGGGTACACACATAAGCAGTACATCAGGCGATGGGAAATTGACTCTGCAGTGTATAAAAACTTCTTTGCAACATGTTAGGAGCTCCATAATGATACAGAGTTGTTTCAATGGCTACGGAACTCGAGATATTGTAAACGTCAATGGTACCATGAAAAACAGAACACTATCATTCCATCTTAATTCACCATCCCGTAAAGCCGGAACCCCATCAGGAACATACGCCTTCCTAGAGTTGAGCCCAGATAGGACAGAAAAAACATCTTTGGAAGAGATTCTAATTTCAGACATAATTAAGGCAGAGGGAGGAGGAGATGGAGAACAGCATCAGAATCATCCAGGGTTGAGTTGGAGGCGAAAGTTTGAGCAAAGAGGTCATCTTTATCAGGAGAAGAATCAGCAACTGAGCCGTCAGAATGGAAAAGAGGAGCGAAAGAAGAAGTAAAGTTGTTGGAAAGGTTCTTGGCTAGGTGCCAGAAAGAGCGAGAAGAATTAGAATTAAATAGGTTTTCACGTATTTGTCTGATGAAGGAATTTTTGACGCGTCAAAGAACAAATTTCTGCACGATTCCGGGCAGAAATATAAACTGAGTGAGAGTCAGGAGTTGGATGGCGACGGTACCTTCTGAAAGCTTCCGCTCTGTTTCGGATAGCACTAAAAAAAGCAAAATTAAACCAATAATTTTTCCGCATTAGTCGTAGGAAAAGAATATGAAGTGAACGTCCCGATGCCCGAGAGAATCACCTCCGTGATGCGCTTAGCTCACTCTGAGGGGCATCCACCACGGAAGCAGTAACTATTCCATGTGAAATCAGAGAATTACTGCCTAAGGCCCTCCCAATCAGCGGTGCCAAAGTGCCAAAGGGGCCTCCTCTTGGTGAAGAGTTCTATCCCTCCATTAATTCTGACTATCAATCGGTTAGATGTGTAAAATAATAATAAGGACGTTACTCTGGTTATGTGATTAGAGAATTGGTAGCGATAGCCAGTTTATTCTTAAGCCTAGCTGGGTTAGACCTATTAACGTACGTGGAAGAGTTGCATTATTCCGGAGTTACGGCCGCACCTACGGCAAGCCCATCTCATACGAGAGAAGACCTTGAGTACAGGGTGTTAATCACAGTACTCTTTCGGTCTTGGGCCTACCTTTCTCTAACAAGAACCGATCTGATTTATATGACTAAGATAACCAGAATTTACCACACCCACTGGGAACAATACAACTACACTTTAGGTTAGTGCCTTGATGACGGCGTCGCTAGTCCCAACACATTCGTTTGTTTCGAAAATATTACTACTGTGAATCCATTAATTGTTGCTACTGTAACGAAATCAAAGCATGTCTATTAATAAAATATCACAACTCCATTGATGGGATTTACGCGAACTACGTATAAGTCATAATCGGGTATGAAACACGTTGTTAGAAAAATATTATTATGCACTAAGTCACGGGTATTAAAGGTAAAGCAAAAAAACTTTGTTGAGTGATTGGTTATATATATATATATATATATCTATATATTATATATATATATATATATATATATATATATATATTATATATATATATATATATTATATATATATATATATATATATATATAATCAATCACTCAACAAAGTTTCGTACCTGAAAGGGTTTATGGACGAAACAAAAGCGGACATCGCATGCCTCACAAAAACTCATCTTAAGGATTGCCAAGGAAATTGTGAAAACTACGAACATTGTATTGATAAGAAAAATAAATATAGAAGGCTTCAACTTACTAGGAACGGATAGAACAATGAGACGTAAAGGTGGCTGTGCTATATACTGTATGTACATGAAGGTCATATGACAGAAACGATAATAAATAAATCAAACAGCTTTGTGGAACTCCTAGCAGTGAAAACAGAAAAACTAAACGTGATACTAATAGTCAACTATAGACCTCCAAACACTCCAACCGAAAAATTCTCGGAGGCCATTGATGATATCAGAAAGCTAATTAAAGCCATAAACCTTCCATCCCCCAATATAATGATCTGCGGAGACTTTAACTTCTCATTTATAAAATACAAAAAGGTGGATAGGAGCAAGCAAAAATGTTGATGGCTCTCTCAAATGAGTTTATGCTGACACAGGAGATAACAGAAAATACCAGAAAAAATAACTGCCTAGATCTGGTATTCACGAATAACACGAACTTGATTGCTGATGTAAAAATAACCCCAACCATTATCTCAGACCACAACTTAATTGAGATATCAACAAATATGACGATAACATTAAAAGACAATACACATATTGCGGAAAGAAGCAAATTTGGGGCCTTTAACTTAAACTCCAAGACTAAAAATTAGGAAGCAATCAGATCGCGCATGGACCAAATAGAGTGGAGAACAGTTGTAGAGAATAAAACAACTGAAGAAATGCTAACAACCTTGGAAGAAAAAACACTGAGAATTTTAGAAAAATATGCTCCGAAATCACAGCCAAAAGGAAAGAGGAGCTGGCTAGAGAGGCAAAAGAGAAGAATATTCCGCAAAAGAAAGAGAGTGGAGGCAAAGTTAGCCATCTGCGGAGATAATGCTACAAGAAAAACTGGAGGGTATCGATAGAGAAATACAAGCCCTGATTAACGACCATACAGAGAGGGAAGAGGAAAAGGCGGTAGAAGCAATAAAGGAAAATCCAAAATACTTCTATAGCTATGCGAAAAGGAAAACAAAAACGCGCGCCGCTACTGGGCCCTTAAGGAAGAGAAATAATGAACTAACCGACGATCCAAAAGAAATATCTGAAACATTGAGAACCCAGTATGAATCAGTTTTCAGTACTCCAAAAAGTGACAAAGCGATACCTGACATAGATGCATTCTTTGAAGAAAAATTGCAAGGAGAGTGTATAACAGACTTTGATTTTACCCTACAAGATGTAGCGAGAGCTATAGGACCACATTCAGCTGCAGGTCCGGACGCATTATTGATTAAAAACTGTAAAAATAAAATAGCTACACCTTTATACTGGATATGGAGAAGATCGCTAGACACTGGGGAAATACCGAGCATCTTGAAAAGAGCAAACATTGTCCCTATATGCAGTGGTGGGCACGCGCAACAATTTTTGTAGCGCCGCAACCGCAACCGCAACTCTGCTGAAATAGTTGCGCCGCACGCGCAAGCGCAACCCTTTTCAAAAAGTTGCACCGCAAGCGCAAGCGCAACCAAAAATGTTGCGCCGCAAGTTGCGCCGCAACTTTTTGCGGCGCAACTGCCCACCTTTGCATTTAACGTATATCTGCAGTGGTGGGCACGCGCAACAATTTTTGTAGCGCCGCAACCGCAACCGCAACTCTGCTGAAATAGTTGCGCCGCACGCGCAAGCGCAACCCTTTTCAAAAAGTTGCGCCGCAAGCGCAAGCGCAACCAAAAATGTTGCGCCGCAAGTTGCGCCGCAACTTTTTGCGGCGCAACTGCCCACCTTTGCCTATATGTAAAGGAGGGGACAGATCTCAAACAAAGAACTATAGATCAGTGTCATTGATGTCCCACCTCACCAAAGTATTTGAAAGAATAGTTAGAGAGAAAATTTATGATTTCTTGTTGACACTGGAAAGATTCAACGAAAATCAGCATGGATTCCGATCAGATAGATCATGCCTATCACAACTAACAGAACACTACAACAATATCCTAGATGCACTGGAAGGCAATGATAACTACGATGTCATACACACAGATTTTGCTAAAGCTTTCGATAAATGTGACCACGGTATAATAGCACATAAAATGAAATATATGGGAATAACAGGCAAAGTGGGAAAATGGATCTACAACTTCCTCAGAGAACGTCTGCAGGTCGTCAAAATTCAAGGTATATCATCATCAGAATCGGAAGTACGCAGCTCAGTACCACAAGGAGCAGTACTGGCCCCACTCCTTTTCATTATCATGCTAACAGACATAGACAGCGGAGTAAACAGCAACAGTATAGTAACATCCTTTGCAGACGATACAAAGATCAGCAGAAAAATCAGCGATGTAAATGAAGTGGAGGCCTTGTAGAGGGACACGAACAAAATATACAAATGGTAAGAAGACAACAACATGTCATTTAACACCGAGAAATTTCAGCTCTTGAGATATGGTAGAAAAGAGGAACTTAAACAGACTGCATATTATGCTCCAGATAGACAGAAAATTCAGAGAAGCACGAAAGCGATCGATCTGGGGGTAATAATGACCGATGATGCCAAATTCGAAACAAAATCAGATAGCGATAAATGAAGCAAAAAGGGTCGCGGGACAGGTACTAAGAACGTTCAAAAGAAGGGACAAGACAGTAATGATTCCCCTGCTAAAATCACTGATTGTACCAAAACTTGAATACTGCTCAGTTTTGACGTCCCCATATACTTATAAAGGAAGAAATTAATAAACTAGAAGAAACGCAGACACATTTCACAGCAAAGATTGATGGCTGCAAAGAACTCAACTACTGGGAAAGACTACGTAAACTAAATCTGTACTCCCTGGAAAGAAGAAGAGAGAGGTATACCATAATCTTACATATGGAAAATGATCGAAAAACTGGTACCAAACCTAAAACTAAACCCAATTAGTACCAGTGGCGACTCGTGGTATAAATGTATGGGGGTGCGATTTCATAAAATTGTACGACAACTCGGACTCACAATAGGCTAGCGCGAATCCAACTGCCGCTCACAAGAGTACTTGTATTAACATATGCGGCTATGCCAGACGTACAATTCTAGTTAATTACAAATAAGTAATAATTTCAATAAAATACATATAAATGGTTTCTATCATTATTACTGAAGTAACTATTAGTAAAAATAAAGTTGTTATTATAAAAAAAATTCGCGATTGTACTTATATTTTCATTACAACAGTAAAATATAATTTATATTTACTTGAGCGAAAAATCTATCGCTCCATTCGGCTGCAATATTATTTTGTATTCAAACAGCAGTACGCTGTTTGAAGGCTTGAAGCTATGCTATAAGTTTAGAATATTATGTACTGTATGAAGGCTTACTCAAAATGCCTCATGAATCATGATATGCCACATGAATTTTTAAAATATATTTCAAGAATATTTAGTTTAATATCTTAAAATTAATATATTTTTTATCTGTTAAATTAATATTTATCGTTTCAAGCAAGGGGGAGCGACCGCTCCATCGCTCCTATACGCCAGTCGCCACTGCTGGCAATTACCATTCAAACAACAATGGAAAATATGAGAAGAATGTGTAGTGTTCCCAAATTAAAGGCCCGGCAAGGGACCTCCTCAACACTGAAGCTAAACAGCTTGGTTGTCAGGGGGCCAAGACTTTTTAACCAGCTTCCAAAGGACCTCAGAAACGTTACTTGGGTCAAAATTGAAGTCTTCAAGAGAAGACTAGATGCCTGACTTGGGACGGTACCAGATGAGCCGGGTGTACCTGACTATGTACGGTGGAGAGTGCAAGAAAGCAACTCGCTCCTTCACCAAGCCAGACCTAGAGGCGGGGCCACCAGCTTGACCTTCGTGTGAAGAGAGACCAACGCACGGAACAGCAATAAGTTTAACAAGGTTATATATACCTTTGGTTTATAAGCTTTGGTTTATAACCTTTGATTATAACCTTTAACCTTTGGTTAGCTTCCGCCCGAATTGTTCATTCTGACGAAGGTCAAGCTTTTCACTCCACCTTAGACCTACAGTTTAACGTGGAATATGAACCACGCCCCACCAGCAGCCCAGCGTCTTAACCACTAGGCCACCCAGGGTACCCATTTATCTACCAACCACTTTCTTCATTGTGTGGAAGGATGAACAGCTGGATTTGGCTACGCGTCGGCTGCCGTCACCGGGTCTCGAACCCGAGGCCGATGGATTCATAGTCAGCGACGCTAACCACTACACCACCGAGGGGTATAAGCATTATCTTAATTGGCTTAGATCGAACGTTATCATTGACTCTTTAGGAAATTTTTGTGAATTGCCCCGGGAATTGTTTTATTACTTTTCTCCCTCTCTTTGGCTGTTACAGACTATCCTCCAGTCTGTCTTCTGCACTCCCTTTCTCCTTCTAGCCTCGAGAATTCGGTTTTCATCTCGCATCGACGGGAAAATATGTTCCTTCGTCCTTTATTCCAGTTTGATCTTGGAACTTACAAACAACTTTAAATACATTATATTATGGGTTTTCCAAATTCATAACTGTTATATTATTTAATTAACTTATGTTACTTATATGACAATATTAAATGATTTTAATATTTAGTTCAAGTACTATTTGAACACCAAGATTATTTAAGAATACATGATTTGATGAAATAGATGAGTAGTATCATGTGACGTATTCTCTCACATTTCATTGTTTGAACATGTTCCAGTCAGGGTATGTTGACATCTATTCGGATGTTTACGTGCAAACAGTCACGTATCTTTTTCTGGCATTTACCCGAGGCCTATTTAGAATTTATATCATAAGTAGCTTATGTTTTTCATTTATGTCAAAATTCTACTACATTTTATATTATTTATAAATTCTTTATTTTTACAAACCCAACATTGGGAGGATCCAAAGGCCGAACTGGAGCGATAGGACAGGAAACAGATATAAGATTGTGGTCAGAGGAGCCCAACGGAGAAAAAAGTTTGACGGAGTAAGAAGAAGGATGAGTGGTCAGAAATAAATCTAGAACGTTGGGCCTATCTCCAAGGCGATCGGGGATGCGAGTAGGGTGCTGTACAATCTGCTCTGGTCAGTCAGGATAGAGATGCTGTACAATCTGCTCTAGGTCATTCAGGATAGAGAAATTGTAAGTTAGTTCACCAGGGATGTCGGTGAAATGGGAGGAAAGCCAAAGGTGGTGGTGAATATTGAAATCGCCTAAAATGGAGATTTCAGCAAAAGGACAGTGGGATAGAATGTATTCAACTTTAGAAGTGAGGTAGTCAAAGAGTTTTGGATAGTCAGTAGAATTAGGAGAAAAGCAGACAGCGCAGATGTATTTAGTTTCAGGTTGGCATGTAAGCCGTGGCCAGAGGATGTAGAGTTCGAAGGATTCAAGTTCGGGAATACGAGAGCAAGTTAAGTCGTTGCGTACATCTACGCACAGTGGCGGTTCCTCATATGGGCAATATGGGCAGCCGCACAGGGCGGCATTTGTGGAGGGGCGGCATGAGCGCCTGCAAAAAAAATAAAAATAAAAATAAGAATAAATAAATAAAGAAATAAATAAAAAAAAAAAATAAAATAAAATAAATAATAAAAGATCAATAAATATATTTTTATTAATAAAAAACCATCTATTGCATTTTCCATAAACCTTCCCATAAAAGACCTAAACAATGCAAAATGCTTCCAGATTAATATTATTGGGAATAAAGGCCCATACTTTAACATATGTAATGTTATTTTTCTGGGTTTGGTTAAATAGTGAAATGTATATTATTTATTACAGAACGAATCTTCACACTAAGCCACTAAGGTCTGTCAAATAACCGCAAATGGATAAGAAGAGGTCAAAGCTATCAGGTGCTCAGTTTAGAAAAAAGAGGAAAGAAGAAGACGAGAAACGAGCAAAAGATAAAGGTATAGAGCTATGTCATCTACTCTTCACTGCTATATTACACTGCTATTTTGTGATATAGCTTTCTGAGTCATTTGAAGTGTACTATTATGTATATAATTAGCCATTAACCAAGGAGGTTGTATTATTCATTTGTTTCCTATTCTAAAAGTTTAATAAATTGTGCTTAATAACATGTTAAATTAATTGTACTAGCCTATTCATGCATTGGTCTGTTATGTTCTATTTTACTATTTGCAGGGGCACTTTTGAAATATTTTGGAACACCCTCTGCCACTAGCCAGGATGAGAAGCCGTCTACTTCTGCCATTATTGAGGCTGAGGAGCCATCTACCTCCTCAGCCTCACATATGTCTCCACAAATGCAGTCTGATCCTGAGGATGAAGACCCATTTGCTTCTACTTCTCCCCGGCAGGACTCTTCAGGTGAGTTTGTGTGCACATATGTCTGTGAGTGTGTGTGTGTGTGTGTATGTGTATGTGTGTGCATCCCTGCAAAGCATTTTGCAAACAGTTATAAATTATAATGTTATTATCACTGGGTCTGGGTTACTGGGTATGTGTGGTGTTTCACCACCATAATTCCATACACCACCATAACAAAGTGCTGTGAATAATGTGTTATCTAACTTAGGTGTGTATACTAATGAGTAATGCTCTTGTTCTTTCTATTAGAAAGGCCTGGAGCAGAATCGCCTCCTGAGGATGAGTCTCTGTCCACCGACCCTGCTAACTGGCCTTCAGTTCTGACAGAGAATTCGGACACAACTGGTTTCCAGGGGACCAAGTCAAGTACCATCTGACTTTGTATTCCCTAGAAACGATAGTGACGGAAGAAGTTTCCACCATCAATACTTCAGGAAGTCATTGGTTAGTGGGGAAAATATAACCAGAAGTTGGTTGGTTTATTCCTTAAAAACAACAGCCTTTTCTGTTTCTGTTGTACATTATTTTCCAAGAGGAAAATAAATTTAACAAGTTTGGGACTCTCGGACTGGAAGCATGCAAGCTCATTGCTCACATCACATGACAACAGTTCAGAACACCTAAATTCTATGAAAATCTGGAAAGAACTGGCAGTGAGGATGAGAAAGGGGGAGACCATTGACAAGCAGGAGATGGCACTTCTGGAGGCTGAGAAGTTGAGATGGAGAGCGGTGCTGACACGTCTCACTGCTATTGTGCATTCTCTGGCAGTTAGGAATTTGGCACTAAGGGGACATACAGAAAATTGTTCTCACCATCAAATGGCAATTTTCTGAAAGAAGTTGAACTGATGGCACAATTTGATCCTATAATGCAAGAGCACATTAACCGTGTCCAAAAAGGGACCTCCAGTCACACCAGCTACCTCGGCCACCACATACAAAACGAACTCATTGATTTGTCGAGCAGCAAGACCATTTCAGCAATGGTGAGCGACATCAAACAATCAAATTTTTTTTCAATAATTCTAGATTGCACTCCAGATATCAGCCACACTGAACAGTTGTCAGTTGTGATTCGGGTTGTGTCACTGGAGGGGAAGCCCCATATAAAGGAACATTTCATAGGGTTTTTGGAGGCAGAGGAGTCCATTGGTCAACATTTGGCATCTCTGATTCTGAAGAGACTGGAGGAGCTAAAGTTCCTTTCATGGACTGTAGAGGACAATCATACGACAACGGGGCCAACATGAGGGGAAAAAACAAGGGTGTTCAATCCAGGCTCCTAGAAATTAATCCCAGAGCTTTGTTTGTTCCATGTGGGGCTCATTCTCTGAATTTGCTTGTGGCCGATGCTGCTAAGGGATCTATTGATGCCACAAGTTACTTTGGCATCTTGCAGAAGCTTTACAACTTGTTTTCAGCCTCCACACAACGATGGGCCATTTTGAAAAAACATGTGAACATCACATTGAAGATGTGGTCTGATACAAGGTGGGAAAGCAAGATCAAAGTGTGGAGCCCCTGAGATATCAGGCAGCTGCAGTGAGAGATGCACTGATCGAGGTGAGGGACCACACCAAAGACTCTGTAATAAAGGTCGAGGCTCAATCTCTGTCAGAGGAGGTTGGGTCATACCGCTTCGCCATTTGTTCAGTGGTGTGGCATGACCTGTTGTGCCAAATTCAGCATGTGAGCAAGCAGATGCAGTCTCCTAGCATGCACGTTGATGTTGCAGTAAATCTCCTAAAAAAAACAGAGAGAGGTCTCCGCAATTACAGGGCAACAGGTTTTGTGGCTGCACAAATGGCAGCCACAGATATCTGTGAACAAATGAATGTGGAGGCTGTGTTAAAACAAACACGGCTGAGGTCCACAAAGCGGCACTTCTCCTATGAAGCATCTGATGAGCCCTTGATTGATGCTTTGAAGAAGCTGGAGGTGACATTTTTCAATGCAGTGGTTGATGCTGCAACATCAGCCATTCAGGAAAGATTTTCCACATTGGAAATTGTGGGAGAGAAGTTTGGAGTGCTGACACATTTCCAAATCTCACATTTGAGGAGCTGACAGAACAATGTGTGAACCTTAGTACTACACTACACTTTAAGGGACAATCTGACTTGGATGGCAGAGAGCTTGCACAGGAGCTGAAGAACTTGCCTGACTTGCCATCAAAGACCATATCCTTGCTTGAACTGCTGACATTTATCCATGAAAGGGAGCTCTCTGAAATATATCCAAATTTTTGTGGACTGCTCTCAGAATTGGTCTTACTCTTCCAGTCACTGTTGCTGAAGCAGAGAGGAGCTTTTCAAAGCTGAAGCTCATCAAATCCTACCTGAGGTCAACTATGTCACAGGAACGCCTTACCGGTCTGGCCATCATCAGTATAAATCATACAATTGCTGAGCAGATTTCATATGATGATTTAATTCATGACTTTGCATCAAGGAAGGTAAGAAGAGTCAGGCTTTAGATGGCAGTTGTGCTGTGGTGCAATTTATTTTGTTTCTTGTTCAAAGTGTATCATAATAATTACCCTCTCTTAAGTGTCTTATTCTATTTATGTGATAGAGCATTTGTACAATTTAGAAATTTGATTCTCTAGTTTATTTATGGCAGTTGTGCAATTTAATTTGTATTTTTCCTGTTCATAGTATCATAATTACATTCTCTTAAGTGAGTTATTCTATTTACGTGATGAAGGATTTGTAAAATTCAGAAATTTGAGTCTTTGTTTTGGTTCTGAAGTTCCAACAATTAGTCCAATAAAAAGTTATTTTGTGAAAGAGTTATGTCTGTCCTTTATTTTGGGGGGATTCGAATGTGTGTGTGTTGGCGAACAGGGGGGGGGGGCGCTGAAGGTGAGGTTCGCCCAGGGCGTCATGTAAGCTAGGACCGCCACTGTCTACGCAACATCCACCTTTGGAGTGAAACTGAGTATAGAGAAAGTAGGAGAGTACAGAAAAAGGGGCTGCTGTTAGTCGTCCCAGCCACCTGAGTTTCAATGAGGAAAAGAAGGTGAGGTTTCGAGGAGGAGAGGTAGAGTTCAACAGATTGAAAATTTGAGGAGAGGGCACGAATGTTGCAGAAGTTTATGAAAAGTGAATCAGGCAGAGGCCAAGAACATCTAGAATGGGCAGTAGCAGAACCAGCCCCGCTGCCCGGGTCTGCGTTCCCGGTATCGGCAGCGGGGGAACCAGAAGTGGGGACATTTATGGTGCTCTCCCAGGGGACTCCGAGGCTCTTGAAAACGATGTCATTTTGTTTTTGTTTTTTAATTTTGAAGATTGTATAGTGTGTAAGATGTATGTATGTGTAATGAGGAATAGGGAGAAAAGTGTGTGTTTGAGAGCACGGTGGACAGCTCACAGGCAGATGAGACACGGAAAAAGATCAGCTAAGGAGGACAGTGACAAGAGAAACGGGAGTTCCAGCACTCTCTGTCTTCTGCCTAACGTCCCCTCGGAGTACTTTCCTGGTCGATTTGTATCAACACGCTCCTCTTTTATTATATATATATATATATATATATATATATATATATAACGTAAAGAACGACGCTTGTATAGGAGATATTCCGCGCAAGATGAGAAAGAGAGAACGAAACAAATGAAAAAATGAGGTAACCACCCGGGAATCGAACCCGGGATCTTCCGATTGCCGGTCAGATATGATAACCATTACACCATGGGCCTCACTCATTCAAATGTCGTAATTCTTCTACATACGCGCAGAAACCAATGTCCCAAGGGGGCACCTCCCGCATGCCGTAACATTATATACATTTAACTGCAAACACGCAGTATAATTAACGTAAAGAACGACGCTTGTATAGGAGATATTCCGCGCAAGATGAGAGAGAGAGAACGAAACAAATGAAAAATGAGGTAACCACCCGGGAATCGAACCCGGGATCTTCCGATTGCCGATTCTCTCTCTCTCATCTTGCGCGGAATATCTCCTATACAAGCGTCGTTCTTTACGTTAATTATACTGCGTGTTTGCAGTTAAATGTATATAATGTTACGGCATGCGGGAGGTGCCCCCTTGGGGCATTGGTTTCTGCGCGTATGTAGAAGAATTACGACATTTGAATGAGTGAGGCCCATGGTGTAATGGTTATCATATTTGACCGGCAATCGGAAGATCCCGGGTTCGATTCCCGGGTGGTTACCTCATTTTTTCATTTGTTTCGTTCTCTCTCTCCCATCTTGCGCGGAATATCTCCTATACAAGCGTCGTTCTTTACGTTAATTATACTGCGTGTTTGCAGTTAAATGTATATCTATATATATATATATATATATATATATATATATATATATATATATATATATATATATACACACACGTTTGTCTGCATGGAAAAATGAAACAATGAATGTTTTTGCCTAATCTTTAGTTCTCGAAGCAACTTATTCATCAACTTTTCAATAACTATCATAAAAGACAAAAAAATGGAAGAAACGTTTTCAGGAACAATTTTACAACACCGAAAAAGTAATGTTACGTCATTAAAATAATAAATAGAAATAGTGGCTAAAAGCACGAAACCTACTATTATAACAGCCGGAAATGCTACTTGTAGATTATCAAAGTTCTCAGCAAACCTACTACAACCTCTTTTGGTTTTTATCTCTGGTTCGCACACTTCAGACTTAGAGGATTTCGTCGAAAAAATACGAAAGAAGAATATTTGAAAATATCATGATGAGGTTCGATGTGGTATCGCTTTTTACCAAAAGCTCACTTGATCATCTTTAGACTTTTTTAAAAGGAAAACTACAGAAAAAGACACTATTTCAATTCTTATTCATGTAATAATAATTAATCTCGATAAAACGTATGCGCGCGATATCTGTTTAATCTTTAGAAGGAGGCAGGAGGCAAGTGTTTATCACCACTTCTGTCAAAATATATTTTGGAAACTTTTCAAATAATGATAATAATAATAATAATAATAATAATAATTTAGTCCCAAGTATAACGTTCACACTAGATCATAAAGGGATAACTCCATTTCTTTTCTACACGTGACAATAATCCAAGACCAACACTTTAAATTTAAAATACATAGAAAACCCACCAACAATCCACTGCGAATAAACTTTGTATCGGACCTATACCCATTTAGTCGACGGGACTAAACTCGAAATATAGATGTAATATATAGTGATTTTGCTGAGACCTTCGATAAATATGATCATGGGATGAGGCTATAACATAGAAACTTAAGGAAACAGAAACTAATGGAAAGTTGGGAAGATGAATATTTAGTTCTGTGACCTTGAGAATACACCGAGTATTATTAGTAAATGGAGTTAAATCTGAAGTCTCAGAAGTTATCGATTCTGTACCACAAGGCACACTATTAGGTCCCTCGCTGTTTATAATAAATTCAGAGCTGGGCAAGTTCCGCACACCTTCCGCACATTCGCACTGTGCGGAAGTGCGAAATGGTGGGCGGAGGTGCGGTGTGCGGTCACCTCGGTAAGAAGGTGCGGAGGTGCGGGTGCGGAAGATGTGCGGATTGGTCCGCACACATAGCTAAATACACTTTTTTACTTTTGTATTGTATTGTATTTTATCTTTTGTATTTGAGTAGCTGTGAATAAAGTAATATAGTATTAGTATAAAATAAAATTAAATGATATTGTATTCTAGTAATTTTCTGACCTCTCATAACAAAAAAATGACTTTATTGTATTAAAACTTTATTTTCACAATTAAATATTAAATAAAAGTTTATAAAAGTATTAATATATTAATGGAAACTTACATATTTCCTTGCGATAAAACTTTATATATGTAAATAGGGTGCGGGTGCGGGTGCGGTTGTGCGGAAGTGCGAAAACTTAGAGGTGTGCGGAAGTGCGGGTGCGGAAGAGGCTAAAGTGCGGGTGCGGAAGTGCGGGTGCGGAAGAGGCTAAAGTGCGGGTGCGGAAGTGCGGGTGCGAACCTCCCATTTGGTGTGCGGTTGTCCAGCATTGATAATAATGATTGCGGACATAGATGCTGACGGTAAAGAGAGTGCCGCGAGTGTCATATGGTGCTTCACGGATACAAGAAGATATGCGAGGAAATATCAAATGTAGATGACAGAGAAAAATTACAAAATGACATCGAAACATTATTCAAGTGTGCGGAAGACAACAATAAGAAGTTGAACGAGGAAATATTCCATCTCAGATGGTATTACAACAAGGAGCTGCGGAATAAGGGGTGCAAAACACGACGAGAAAACAGATTACACCAAGCCCTCAAGTCATGGATCTTGGGGTAATAATGTCATTGGATGCGGAATTCAGAGAACATTACAGTATAACATTAAAATTATAACAGCTAGAAAAGTAATGGGAATTATCTGGAGGAGCTTCCACAGCAGAAAAGCAAACATCATGTTAAAAGTACGGAAAAGTTTAGTCCTATACCAATAACTGACTGTTGCTCAGTATTCACAAGCCCTTACAAAAAGAGGTGTGTGGTGTGTGTGTGTGTGTGTGTGTGTGTGTGTGTGTGTGTGTGTGTGTGTGTGTCTTTGCGCACATACAAGCCATACAAATAATTTTTATGTCTAAGATAGAGGAAATGAGAGTTGAAGACTATACTCGTCACGACTCCAATCCTTTAAACTCCACTCCCTGGAAAGTAGACGTGAGCGATACACAATAATATACACATGGGAAATATTCAAGGAATATGTCACAAACTTTAGAAAATGAGATGAAAACACAATAAAATGAGAGAAGAGAGATTCTGTACTACCCCAGCTGCGGTGGGACAGAGGAACATGATGACAGTGAAGAGGGAAAAGCCTCTCAGAATACGAGGCCCAAAATTTTTTAACGAGCTGCCGAAAGAACTGAGAATCTCGCAGCACACCAACCCAGATACATTCAGCAATCAGCTGGACAGGTTCTTGCGCAAAGTCTCTAACCAGCTATGTGTAGTTGGCTACGAAAGTAGGATGAGAGTAGAAAGCAACTCCCTCCTCCAAGAAATCCCTAAAATGAGGCGGGATGCTACAGAGGAGTCGACAGCAAATTGATCCTGAATAGTCGTTCAAAGGCAACTAAAGTAATACTATATATACACCTTTGGTAACCTTTGGTTAGCTACCGCCCGAATTGAAACTAAAATTAGCAATCAAAGTATTTCCAAAGGAATATTCCCATCAATGCTAAAAACTGGTTGTATAACACCCTTTTCAAAGGGGGTGATCCTACACTAGCAACAAATTACAGGCCAGTGTGTTCATTATCTGTGTTCAGCAAAGTTTCTGAAAAAATTGTAAAAAGTAAAATGCAGCGATATTTATAAGAATCCTACAATTTATTATCTCCAAATCAATATGGCTTCCGTAATAATAAAACAACGGAAATGGCTATTTTAAATCTTATGGAAATTGCAAATATAGCTAAAGAGAACAAAGAAATAATGATATCAATATTTATGGATTTGAGTAAGGCGTTTCATGTAATAGATAAATAGACCATAATATTCTACTTAATAAATTATATTGTTACGGCTTTAGAGGAGCAATCAGTGATTGGTTTAAAAGTTATTTGTCCAATAGATATCATTTTGTATCAGTAAACAAGTTTTGCTCAACTAAAGCGCTTGTCAAACATGGTGTGCCACAGGGCTCAGTTCTGGGTCCACTGTTATTTTTATTATATATAAATGACCTTCCACGCTCATCTGATATACTGAACTTCATAATGTTTGCAGATGATACAAATGTTTCTTTTTCTTGCAAAGATGTTAATTCAGCTAAGAATATATTTAATTCAGAATTCATCAGTGTAATGAAATGGTTGACCACCAATGAACTCTTCCTAAATACCAGTAAAACAAATTTCATGATTTTTACTAATAAAAGAAATGTGTATCTTGATGAACTTAATGTTAATGGAAGCGCTATAAAGGAGTGTACCGTAGCAAAATTTCTTGGTGTAATGGTAGATGAGAATTTGCAATGGAGTGATCTTATAAATTATATCGCGAAAAAGATTTCAAAGAGCGTTGCTGTAATGTTTAAACTTAGAAATGTAGTCCCTAAACAAGTTTTATTGACTCTTTATCATACTCTTGTTCTTCCTTATATAACATACTGCAGCCTTGTTTGGGGAAACTCCGCTAACAACGCATTAATTATCTGATGCTGATTTCCTTGATCATTCTAGTGCATTATTTAAAGAGCTAAACCTACTAAAGCTCAATGATATAACCAAACTGGCACATTTTATTTTTATTTACGAGTGTAAGAACAAAATCATTAATTTACAATGGGTAAATAGATATTTTGTAACTCATCAAAAATCCACTCGTATCAGACCAGAAATAGATCAAAGCTCGTTATATCTCAATTTAGATTTTCTTCATCTCAAAAACTGCCCATTTTCATTGGATTGAAACTATGGAATGACTTAAATGCTGATATAAAAAATATTGTGAATGTAAATTTGTTTAAAACCAAGTTGAAATCCCGATTAATAATGGCATACTAACAAAAATCTAGGATTAATGTCCATTACTATGGTTTACTAATTATTAATTTCTCGTGCGTAATCTAGTATTAAAAACATCTCTTGGGATTGTTCAGTTCTTATCTCTCGTGTATAATATTGTTTTCTTTGTATGGTATTGCTATAGTGCCTTCAATGGTGACCTTGTATTTGTCATGTCAGTAGTGATAATTTAAGATTAATACACGTTTTAACTATTAATAATACTCATTTACTTATTTATTTATTTATTATTAATTAATAACAAGTAGCTGTTTATTTTTAATAAGAGCCCAGTAAAGCCTAAAGCTTAAGGGCCAAATTAAATAAAATAAATAGTCGCGCTTCAAAATTATTCACGTCATTGTAAATTGAAACGATTTTAATTATTCGTTTTAGTGCTTTTTCTCCTTTCTGAACCAAAACACATTTTTCTGGTGTTTTTTGGTGTGATTTGTTCAAATCTGAACTTCGTTTCTTTGGGAAATGAGCCGTTTTTGAGAAATTTTAAAATTGAAAATTTCTCAAAAACGGCTCATTTCCCAAGAAACGAAGTTCAGATTTGAGCAAATCACACCAAAAAACACCAGAAAAATGTGTTTTGGTTCAGACCTAACCTAACCTGACCTGACCTGACCTGACCTAACCTAACCCGCGTTTTTTCGCAATTTCTTACCTTAAATAGCACCGTTGGGGTGTTTATACAAATCCGCGGCGACCAACATGAATTTGTGGAGACGTTGTTGAGAGGGATATTCATGGTTAAACAAGTACCATGCAAGATACTTTGAATAGGATTGGGTTTTGTTGCCAGACCGTAATATCCAGCTCTTCACGTCTTTCCAACAACGCTCAATATTTTGAATGTGAACGGTGTCTTCCACGAACCGCTGTGAATGGTTGACTGTCCGGTGAATGTAGCCTAGATTTCCGAGATGAGAATACGCACGCCACTCGTCGGAATAGATTGTAGTCCCAGGCCTAATATGTTGCTGGATCAGGCGAACAAGAGTTGTTGCGTCTCTCTGAGGAACCGCAAACAACAGTAGTTTTTTGGAACTGCGTTCCAAGGTACCAAAAACCCAGGCAATCACAACCTCCGCAAACCATAATGAAAACCAGACTGAAAAAGCATTTGAATGAGTATGCATTATGAGAGATTCAAAATGTACGTCTCTGATTGGTCGGATAAGGTCACGTGAAACAAAAACCAGATTTAATTGGCTGATTTGACCTATGTTTCCTAATTTTGCCACGAGATGTCTCCCCATAAAACTGGAGACGGCGAGGTTCGTTAAAATTTTAACAGCGTTAAGAGCTAAATACTCGGTCAATGGCCTATAATGGCTGCTTTTTACGTCTAAATTTTTTTTTTTTCCATAAAAAATAATTATTACATTTCCTTGATTTTTATCAGTTTCCCTGAGGTTTCAAGGTGTCCTGAATACGAATTTATATGTTAAATTGTCATAGAATGTCTCCTTCTATCGAAAACGAACAAAGCATTAAAACGAATATTAACCACGATTTTATGTATTTTATTATTAATAAAGGTTATTCAATTCAATTCAATTGTTCATTTTAACGAAGGTCAAGCTTTTCACTCCACCTGAGACCTACAGTTTAACGTGGAATCCGAACCACGCCCCACCAGCAGCCCAGCGTCTTAACCACTAGGCCACCCAGGGTACCCATTTATCTACCAACCACTCTCTTTATTGTGTGAGAGGATCAACAGCTGGGTTTGGCTACGCGCCGGCTGCCGTCACCGGGTCTCGATCCTGGGGCCGATGGATTCGTAGTCAACGAAGCTAACCACTACACCACTACCATATATATAGTAACGTTCATAAACATTCTTACAGAGAAATATTTCAGCTATATTTGTCCTTTTATATCATGCATAGGATAATTATGAAAAACTTACTGTTAAGTTTGAAAAATTTAACAAATAAAAAAAATTAGTTCAATTCCAATATACAGGGTGTCCCATAAGTCCGGCATCATAGGAGAAATTCATATTTTTCTATTTCTACAAACCATAATTCATATGCTCGGGATGCCAATTTCCCGTCCACCATTCTGTTCAGTGACGAGGCTGTTTTTTATGGAAATGGTGAGGTAAATCGACAGAACACCCGCTACTGGTCTCAAAACAACCCTCACTGGTATACCTCTTCAAAGGAAGAAGGTGCATCTCGGGTGATGGTATGGTGTGGCATTTGGGAGGATCGCATCATAGGCCCCCTCTTTTTCGATGAACATGTCACTGGAGGCACCTACCTACGTATGCTCAAGGAAGAAGCATTTCCCAGTGTCTTGAACGAAGAAGGAAATTTCCCTACATGGTTCCAGCATGACGGCGCTCCTGCACATTACAGCACCCAAGTAAGGGAATACCTGTACCAACAATTCCCTGGTTATTGGATAGGACGTCGAGGGCCTGTGGAATGACCAGCTAGAAGCCCGGATCTCACGCCACCAGATTTTTATCTCTGGGGCCACTTGAAAGCGCTGGTATACGCAGAGAAAATTAGGAGTGTTGAACATTTGCAGCAGCGCATTATTGGGGCATGTAACACCATTACTCCTGACATCATTCACCGTGTGCTTGCTGACTGGGTATCACGTCTGAATTTGTGTAATGAAAACAATGGTGAACATATTGAGCACGTTCTGTAAATAAAAGCTTTTGTTTTGCCTTTTTTATTATTTTTCCTATGATGCCGGACTTATGGGACACCCTGTAGAAGGTAAAAAAAATCAAGGAATTTGAGAAAGATAAAAAAGTTAAAATACAAAAATTTTCGTTCATTTATTTACAAAATTATTTAATACTTTGTGTGTTCACCTTAGGCTTGAAGAATGTGAAAGCTTTGTCATCGGTTGACTGTTTATTGATTATAAACTGGTGGCGATTCTCGTGGTAAAGAGTTGTCTACAAATCTTAAGAGATCTGTTATTGCTACACACGAGTATGGAAGGAGTTACGGTAAGATAGAAGAACTTTGAATTCCATTTACGATGATTGCCGCAGTTATAAAGAAATGGAAAGGCTTTGAAACAATCAAAGCTCTTCCATGGTGTGAAGGACCTTGCAAGATTTCAGAACCTACAGCTAGATAGATTGAACAATGGCTGCCGCAAATCCACGAGTGACTGCGGATGATATTTGTCAAATATTAAGAGTGTTTGAGATCGATGTCCATCTCTCTACTGTACGTCGTACACTGAGAAAGAATGGTCCGCATGGAAGGCTCAATATCAGGAAATTTTAGAAGAAAATGTATTGCCTATAATTGGAGAAATGGTTTCAGCAAAAGTATTTTAAGCTTCTCGAGTGGCCCAGTCAAAGCCCAGATCTCAATTTAATCGAAAATTTATGGTTTGATCTAAAAAAAAGGTGTCCGCAAGAGAAACCCTTCGAATCTGAATGAATTGCAACAATTTTCTTTAGAAGAATGGGCTAAACTTTCCACTGAGAGATGTCGAAACCTCGTAGAAAAAATACCCAAAACGAATCATTGAAGTCGTTCAAGCAAAAGGTAGACACACAAATTATTAAATAATTTTGTGAATGTACGAAAACGTTTGCATTTTAACTATTTTATTTTCCTAGAATTCTACGATGTTTTACATTATATGTTGGAGTTGAACCAATTTTTTTATTTGTTAAATTTTTCCAAACAAATAGTAAATTTTTCCGAAGTGTAGTTTACGTCCCCCTGTGGTGCCTAGTGTAGTTTACGTTCCCCTACATTATCCTAGTGTACTTTACGTGGTACTTGTAGGTTATCTCCCCACCACCCATTTTGACAGAATATTTTTGTTAAAGCTAACGAAAATACCACGACTTAACCTAACCAATTATCAAGGGCGTACAGTTGATCTATTATTAATTATAACATTGTTTGTTTCTGGAATAGTATTTACTATTTACTAATAGATCAACTGTACGCCCTTGTTAATTGGTTAGGTTAAGTCGTGATATTTTCGTTAGTTTTAACGAAAATATTCTGTCAAAATTGGTTGGGGGGAGATAACCTACAAGTACCCTTTACGTTCCCCTACATCAGCGCTGTCCAACTTGCGGCCCGCGGAATGGACGTTTGCCAAATTTCATTTCTAAATTTTCTTCCCTATTTTGTCATTTCTAGTAGGGAGAACAACATTCAGCGGGTTCCTAAGTCGTATTAACCAACAGTGTATGATTATAGGCAACATCTTGGCCGCGCTTTATAGAAGTTGGACAACACTGCCCTACATTATCCTAGTGTAGTTTGCGTTCCCCAACTTTGCCCGCGTATACCTAATCAAATAAAATGTTAAAAATAACGAAAATATTACGACTTAACCTAACCAATCGTCAATATATATATATATATATATATATATATATATATATATATATATATATATATATATATTATATATTGACGATTGGTTAGGTTAGGTCGCAATATTTTCGTTAGTTTTAACGTTTTATTTGATGGATTCATTTAAAAAATGTCTCCTAAAGACTCTAGTGTTGTTTACGTTCCCCAACTTTGACCTAGTGTAGTTTGTGTCCCCTTTTGCGTCAGGGGGTGCGTAAACTACATTTGCTCCATTTTTCCTAACTATCCTACGCATGGTTGAAATAGAAGGACGAATATAAGTGAAATATTTCTCTGTACGAATACTTATATGCTTGTATATCCTGTATACTTGGTGACAAAAGTTTTGTCCCTCCAAATAATATAAAATATATTGATCCCATTTCTTTGCCGCTTTTACAATTCCCATGGCAACTGAAAACCATTTGTGAGTTAAATATTTGTTTCTCTTTTTTTTTTTCTTTTGCGATAAGGTGGTAAGCTTGGCGCTTGTGTATGACGTATAAAGCAGTAATACCAACCCTAAACAAAATTCAGTATTATTAGGTACTTTAGCCGCAATAATTTATGCAAATCTATATAATTTAATGTATAAAGTTATACCAAATTTAATTAGTATAATAAAACACGAATATTTACGTAGATATTATAAATTTGTAGAAAAAGAGTAATTTAAGCAATGTTGATGAATATTTATATTGAAGAAGTTTTAGAAGTAAAACGTGTGAATTAAGTCTACAAGAAAACCATCGAAAGGAATCTTTTGTTTCTTGCTCTATTATTTAAAATATAATATGTTTTTACAAACACACCCTTCATTTTAATATAATATCACCTTCGTAATTATTATGGAAGAAAATGTCAGAGTTTACGGGTGTAGTAAAATATTAAGACAAGATAATCTGTTCGCTATTATTTTTTATCCGTTGCAACGTCATTGTAAAACGGTGAAGAAGAAATGGGATCTATGTATTTTATAATATTTGGAAGGATACAACTTTTGTTACCAAGTGTTATATATATATATATAATATATATATATATATATATATATATATATACTGTACAGTATGCAGGGCCTATCAGAGGGGGGACTAAGAGGGCCCTTTGGCCTGCGCTTCAAGCTTAAAGAGGGCCTCAAATTTAGAAACTTTCAAGTTTGAATATAATGTTTTGCAGTGAAAGTAATAATTGGGTTTAGCTATGGGCCTCAAAAGCTGGAAGTGGCCCGGGCCTCTCTGGACCTCTGAGAGGGCCTGACAGTATGTATTAATCAGTCAATGCTCAAGATACTCGCAGTTATAGCTTAAGTGGAAATAACATGAAAATGTTAATATATTTTTCACATGGATCTCCATTCCGTTCATACCCATATTTCAAGGTACGAGCAGTTCGCAGCAACATTGCCAAGCAAACAAGGGGTCAGTGTACCAACGAGGAATCCCTCCGTACGTAGTTTATCAACACTGAAAGTAACGCTGCTCCGTGTTATCCCCCTTTAAAGCGTATCCAAATCCAAATTAGTTTTCGTGCAGTTATTATTATTAGTCTTGGTGCGTGATTCTTTAGAAGCAAAATGCACCGCGAGTTTGTGTTCCCTCCCCGAGGCGGCGGCGCGCAAACCCGCCCGGATCAATTACAGTCATATTCGTACTACCTCAGACTTGTTCTACGCAAACTGGAACAAAAACCACGAGTATCCGCAATCGCAAACCCTCCGTACAGAGGCCCGTATTTTTACTCATCCTTATTTCTTTATTTTAGGTTGATACGAGTTACCTCATTTTCTCTTTCATTAAATGTCGCCACTCAAAAATCCCACTTTTATATATCCAAACCATTTCAAAAAATGTTGTTAATTTCAACTCGGTCAATCCAGTTTATTCCAATTAGAGGTAATAATTATATATATATATATATATATGTGTGTGTGTGTGTGTGTGTGTACTCACTTATTGTGTGGACGGAAATAGGAATAAAACTTTACATGTAAGAGTAAAACGGAATAAAACTTAGAAGCGAATAATTAATTATTTAAAATAATAATTGTTTTTATATGTTTGGAGAATGAACACGGAAATAAACTTTATTTGTAAACAAAGACGGGGTAAAATTTAAAGAAGACTACACCACCTCAAAGGTGGAATAACTCCCGTAAAAATACTCACCCGAGAATAAAACCAAAAACTCGGAGTACCTTTTTCCCTCTATTATTTTTAGCATTTTTAATAATTGTCCAATGTATTTCTTCCTAATCTAATGTACTTCTCCAATTTTTTGTAATTATCATCTTGTTTTAGCACCACTGTTATTATTTTTATTATTATTATTATTATTATTATTTTTATTAGATACGTTGCCCGCTTTGAAACATTAAGTTTATTCTCACTTATAGAAGGTGTATTCGAGGGGATTTAATCCAGGTGTTTAAGATGATTAAACGTTTTGATAACGTCGACGCCAAAAAATATTTCAAATATTTATATTTAAAATATGTATTTTTCAGACATTTCACCTTCATGGCTTATCTTGCCTTAAACCCAAGTTAGAAGCATCTGTTAGCGTTTTGTAAATTTTCACTCGGATTCTCTCCTCTTTGCTTTAAAATTTTCACTTATCTTTAAAAAACAGACAGGCTCGTAGTGATATATATATATATATATATATATATTATATATATTATATATATATCAGGACGTATATTCAGGGTGTGCTAGGTGTGCGCCGCACACCCAACAGATTTTCTGTAAATTAATATTTAATTAACCCTTTGTCTGCCTCTCTAAACTTTAGTCGAGACAAAAAAGATGCCCTAGCCCTTACTTCCGCGCTCGACTGTTACAATAGTCGAGATGAGAAATGAGCTACTTCAATTCAGTAGTTCGGATTGTCTTCACAACCATTCGGTAAAATTTTGGTACTGAGCGATAGAAGCGTCCCTAGAGCTTGTTTGAGGCGCGAAATTTCAGTATTGCGGTGCGGCGATATATATATATATATATATATATATAGGGTGGGCCGAAAGTCTGGATCCATAGGAAAATATTTATTTTAATACATAAATTACAACAAATGGTAAATACTTAAAATGAATATCAACTTTAACTCGTAAATGCGTGTTCGTGATACTGTACAGTGGTTCGTACTCCAGTATAAACAACAAATTATAACAAATGCTCAAATTGGCGGCCTCTGACATCGAGACACTTAGGGATGGAATTTATGATTTTTAATAATTCTTCGAATTGACGTTCTCGAGATGCGTGTTTCATTTGATAATCTTCTTGTTGACTTTACCGGACTATTCGTTAAAGTTTCACATACCATTGCAGAGGTATTTTCATCAGTTGCAATTTTTGGACGACCAGAACGCCGTCGATCATGTACACTTCCTGTTTCTTTAAAACGTTTAAACAACTTGCCAACAGTCGCGTGTGTTACTGGATGCTTATCAGGATGATTTCTATTGAATTCGGTAGCAACTTCTCTGTGTGTAGCGCCCTGTCTTGCGTACATGAGCACAAGTTCTACCCCGTCTTCTGTTGTTAGATTCGAAGCCATTTCTGGGCTGAAATAAAAAAAGTATTTGAGTATTTATACTGGAGTACGAACTACTGTACAGTATCACGTATACGCATTTACGAGTTAAAGTTGATATTCATTTTAAGTATTTACCATTTGTTGTAATTTATGTATTAAAATAAATATTTTCCTATGGATCCAGACTTTCGGCCCACCCTGTATATATTCTTCTCCCCTACTATGGGAATATAAATTTACGTTTACCACATGCCAAATCAAATGGAAAAAGGAGAGAGCGAGGGATCAGGGCGGAAAGTGTGCGGTCTGTGGACAGAACACCCTCCATATATGATAAAGTGAGCGGGGCCTATGTTGCCATGGCCCGGCATTGGCCCGCGTCAGGTTCATATGCTTAACATATTACACTGCTTATACAATGTGAAGCAAAGAAGTTCTTTATATGAGGACGTTATTCCTCACTATTTTTCTCCAAAAAGAAGACTTGAGTTTATGTGTAAATGAGTTCGATGCTTAAAGGAGCCCGTAGGAAATTGGTGTTAGATTTTTTACAGTTCACCTAAATTCTCCAAGTGTTTAGTTTAATATTGAGAAGGTGGCTTGCGTATGCTTACCATATTACTATTAAGATTTATTAATAACTAAGTTAACATGAATTTTAGTTATTAATTTTACTCCACATGATATTCCGCACACCCAATTCACAGTGTCACCATCCGCCACTGATATATATATATATATATATATATATAGGGCTGAATTCACAATAAAACATGTGAAATGAATAAATGCTGCAAACCCACAAGGAAAAAGAAAACGATTCCAAGGCCCTGACGAGGTGTAGCTTTGAATACACGAAAGGCCTTGGAATCGTTTTTCTTTTTCCTTGTGGGTTTGCAGCATATATATATATATATATATATATATATATATATTATATATATATATATATATATATATATCGTCAGGTAAGCCTACCATGAGGTTTGGTAAGAACGAAGACGTTACAGCATTGTCACTCTTCTGACGAGGTATCATATAAATGTGTGCTTTAAAGTCTCATTCAGCGTCACCTAATCCGCAGTGTATAACGGATTTGAGTGTTTCAGGTCCCAGATTCAAGCGTCGTGCCCACCCGATGAAGAGTTGGAAATGGGTTTTTGTAAATAATATATGTAATGTATATGTGACAAACAGTTGTAGTTTCATTCAAAACGTGAGCGAGATTTTAAACTTAAATTTTATAATAGTTATTTTTTAAAATATTTTCAAGAGCTTTCTTCGATTTCATACGTAAAAAAAAGAGGTTCATTTTCGCGCTAAAGTTAATCTAATCGTGGAATAACGTCCGCATTTCTGCTCCAATCGAAAAGGAGTCAATAA
Organism: Bathynomus jamesi; assembly: GCA_023014485.1. Taxonomy (NCBI): domain Eukaryota; kingdom Metazoa; phylum Arthropoda; class Malacostraca; order Isopoda; family Cirolanidae; genus Bathynomus; species Bathynomus jamesi. The sequence goes on from JAJOZX010005193.1 coordinate 302,004, forward strand.
CTTGATAAGAGTCGCGAACTCTTCGCTTACCAAAGATAAAGAAGTATTTTCATTCATACACGAACCCGTCATCACCCATTTTAATTAATAGTTAGTCTTCGATAATTTCAGCCATTTTGAATCATGCCGCGTGGGTGGATTTGTACGGGTCAGTAGATAGATAGAATAGAATAAACTTTATTAATAATAATAAAATAAATAATTTTTTTTTTCAATTTACAATGACATGAATAATTGCGAAGCTCGACTATTTATTTTATTTAATTTGGCCCTTAAGCTTTAGGCTTTACTGGGCTCTTATTAAAAATAAGCAGCTAGTTTTTATAAATTAATAATAATAATAAATAAATAAATAAGTAAATAAGTATTATTAATAGTTAAAACATGTATTACAATATTAATGGACAATATTAAACAATATTAGTGGACATTAATCCTAGATTTTTGTTAGTATGCCATTATTAATCGGGAGTTCAACTTGGTTTTAAACAAATTTACATTCACAATATTTTGTCTCGTATTTTTAACCCATTAGTGCCCATTAGTAGAATTTCCTACCGACAAAATTTTGTCGGTAGGAAATTCTATCAATGGGCACTAATGGGTTAATATAACAATACAGTATTACCATTCAAATAATTTTCGGAGCAACTTCTTTTGACTTCTTTATTCTACAGATTTGCAATTGCGATGTTAATTCTCTTCGACTAACGTTTAATTTTCATTTATAATTCAATTTTCATTAACAAATTATTTTATTTTTAATTTTCAGTTCGAAGTAATTCCATTTTTGCGCGCGAAAAAAAATATATAATTCCATTTTTAATCGTAATCCTAACTCTATAATCCTAAAATTTGTACCTCTAAGTATAATTGCACATTTTGTTTCTAAATCTCACCAATAATAGCGTTGTTTTAATTGTAATTTTTATTCCTGTTTCCTCTAAACTTTATTTGACCTTTCATTATCCAGTTTGTTCCCCATTTTAGTAACATTTAGAATGAATAATTCAACTCGTGAGTAACGTGCTCGTACATTTTGGGTGAAATGTCCAACCAAAATAACAATAATAATAAATATGAATTGAATTATACGCTTAAAATGAGATTGTACAAAAATTGGGCGCAAAATGTGCAATCAAACGTCTATTTTTAGGGTATACTATTTAGTAATTTGCGGAACCATTCCTGAACTCATTTCTCAGAGAGAAAAAATGTTTAAATATAATTGTTATTTTAACATTGCCTAAATAAAGATCTTAATTCCAATTCCATAATCCTTAATGACGGACGAAGCGAGGCGTGTCTTATACAAAGAGTCATTAATTTATTTTGACGGCAAGTTGTCTCCTCTCTCTCTCTCTCTCTCTCTCTCTCTCTCCTCTCTCTCTCTCTCTCTCTCTCTCTCTCTCTCTCTCTCTCTCTCTCTCGTTAGATAATTTACCTTAATCCACGCCAAGGAAAACTAAGCCCGCAATAGAATGTTAATTTATTAGAAAACAAAATGTTTCGGCCCTTACCAACTGAGACCCTCCTCGGTTGATTGTAGGGTGTTCCCTCGCAGTATTAGAGCAATTTAAACCTTCGCTTATAATCATCACCTCTGCTACGAATGTTGACATTTTTCATAGAATATCTGCGGCAAAATGGGAATAAAAAGCTATAATAAAAATGGTGAAAATATTTACTGTAAAGCATACGCGAGCTTTCGGCAAAAGACCGAGGATGGGTTCAACCTAAAGCTTAATTGCGCTTTAACCGATAAATCTTTTCTTTTTTTTATATATACACCAATGCATTAAATAAATTCTCGAGTATGAGAAATATGCTCACCAATTATACTTCGCCAAACGCTTCAATTACCAGGTCTCGGTATTAGTTTAATTATTCTAATGTGAAAAACCTCAAATACTAATTCTAGTTCTCATCGATAAGAAAAAAATGAATTCGCCAATTCCAGTTGCAAATAGATCCCAATTTCTCTATTAGAGAAATAGAAGTGAAAATGACTAATTCCGCGATTCACAATTCTGGAATTAAGAATTCTACATCGCACGAGAAAGAAGACTAATACAGGATGTGCATTAAAATGTTTTACAAATTATAAAGCGAGTTTAACTATCACTGACATACAAACTATGTATAATAAATTAAGCCTTTAATAATCCATAGACTATCTCTTCATCAGAGTAAGAGACATCATCCAACCAACCAACCACTTCATTCAGAATTGGTGCGTACACTGTTTACATTATACGCGTGTTGTACTAAAGCTCATAACTCTTCTCGATAATAATATTCTTTTAAAAAAGTTAATTACAGATCATTCAACAGATAACTTTACAGCAAACTCATTAGTGAAGCTAATGATCTATAAATATACTTAAATTCATATTATTTGCACCACCCGCACGAAAGATGAATTTAAATATATAGACGTCGCATGCTGAGAGATCTTTTAAAAGTAGAACAGAAATAGCAGTGAACCCAAAACATTACCTTGAGGCACGCCGTGCAATATTGAATTTTGACGAAATATAATATGAATTCGTATTATATAATAATAATAATAATAATGTTAACATACACGAAATAAGTACAAAAAAGAAAAAGAAAAATACTTAATTTTAATTTCTGCATATTTGGGAGCATTCGAACAACGGCATTTTCTTTAAATTCATAGAACACAAACAACTTTATAATATTCCTAAAATTTCTATCAATATTTGATCTACATTATAATTTCAGGCTAAAACTTCTACATATACGCTAAATTTAAAATGGAGTGAATAGTACATATTCACTACAAACACGCAAATATTTTAAAATTTAATTTGAAGGGGAGACCGAGGTTGGTTTGGTACAGGGATTGGTTGATACATTTAGTTTTTTTAAAGTCACTTAGAAGCTACCTCACTGTAATGAACTTATAAATGTAGGTCTGTATGCTCTATAGTTTCACACAAAATGCGATAGTGGGTGGAGCGTATCTTTAGCGGTTAAATAAGATTTTGTGTTTTGGACATATACTGTAAATTGCACTTTTCCTCCTGTGGTTTTTTTTTATACTCTTTCATAGTGAATTTCGGTACTATAATGAAATAGCGAGTCAAGAAGTATTTGTTGAACCATAAAATAGTTATAATAACTTCTTTATAGGATAAATGCTTATGATAAGGTGAACCTCCAAACCTGATGGAACCGTTTGGGGCTGGCTGGTATACAATACATGGCTTTGGGACCAAATTGGTACGGGGGTACAACCTCCCTGGGAATGGATCATACACGCGTCAAAACCATTAGTGATGATGACATTCAATAATCCAAAATATGTAAACTATTTGCGCTTCGAGTTGTAGATTCACATTTTCTTATATTATTTTATTTTATTTTAGATTTGTTGAAGTTAATATCTTCGTAGGAATATGGTGGTGACCCCCACCGCCCGCCCAAAAATGCAGCTAGCAACGCATCTTCTGCGATACAAGAGACGAAGGACTGAGTTGGGGACCCATCTTTCCTTCTTTTAACCCACGAACTATAACACTAGCCTCGGACGTGGGCGCCGCGCCTGTTCGGGACGCCCACGTAACTGCAGACAGGCACGCGTGACCTTCTGTACCTTCCATTTCCATTTGTTTCTGCCTTCTCACCCCAATTCGTTAGAAAATGAGATTTTGCTAATGCATGTATGTATTAATTTCAAGCAATTTATTTTTTACACTTTTCTGGAATGAAAGTTGAAATAAATGTTCATACAATAAGATTCTGTTATTATATACCTTATATATAACAAATGTACTTTATTTTTCATTGAAATAAGAGTAATTCTTGCCATGTACCAACTCACCTCTACTGTATACAAACCTGCCCCACTGAGAGGTAAGTTGGTTCAACCCTCTAACTTTTTCAACTAATTTATCTTTTTGTAAAGAAAGTTTCAGGATGTTGAAGCGTACAGGAATATACGTAGGTAAACACTTTCAATTTCAAAGCTTCATCATGCATCGTTTGATTTTAACAATTTTCTTCTAAAAAACCGCACCAACCAACCTCTGTCTCCCCTGTGGATATTCTTTGATGGTTAAATTTAGTAATTTAGTAACAGTAAATTAGTAATGTGTAACAGTTCCTCCTGTTGTTCTTAAGAACTGTGCTTCTGTGCTGACACCCTGCATAAGCAAACTCTTTCGTCTCTGTCTTTCATCTACTACTTTTCTTGCATATCTCTCTAACTCTTAGTTACCCTCCTTTCGGGATTTTGGTGAAATTTTTGCTATTGTGGTAGAACTACCAAAATTTATGTCAGATTTCCTTTCTGGCCGATCTATTGCTGCGGTTGTAGCTTCTCTTAAAGCTATTAACAGTGGTGTTCCTCAGGATTCTGTCCTGTCACCCACCCATTTATCAATGATCTATTAAGTCACACTTCCTCTCCTATCCACTCCAATGCCGATGATTCCACTCTTCACTGTACGACCAAGTCGAAACCGAAACCATAAGCAATTTTTGTGTGTATTCATTATTGTGTAATACCTAATTCCTAAGCTCTGTATTTCACATTCAGGAATAAAGATTCTAAAGAGGTTATCGAGTGACAATTGCAAAATTTACTCATAATTTATTCACATATTCATAGTGTGTGACATTTTTCAGCAGTTAACTGCCTACTTAAAACAGGATAAGTGTTCGGTGCATTTGAGGAACATCAACATACTCAGCAGTGATGTAGTCGAGACAACCATGGCCGAGACCGAGACAACAAAGGTCTCGAGTCCTACATCACTGGTGGTAATGGTGGTAGTTGTGATTGTAATAATAAATATAATTATAATATAAATTTTCTATCATTCATAGCGGCTAACTTGTTGAAAATAGTTTCGTATAACGTAAGATCATTAAGGAATTCAATTGTAGATGTTCACAAAATCTGTAACAGAGCAGATTTGATACTCCTGCAAGAGCACTGTTACCAAGTTACCTTAGCAAGAGCTCAAATTCCTCTCTACCATCCATGATGACTTTATACAAGTATATCATGCGTCCTCAACGGTAGACTTATCAAATGGGTTATTGTACAGTAAGCCCTTTGGTGGAGTTGCGTTCTTCATAAAAATTTTGTCAAAATATATAAAATTTTTAACAAGCGATAATGTTAGGTTGTTAGGAATTGAATTACAAGTGAACAATGATTGCGTATTAATTGTAAACTGCTATTTACCATACAACAACGGCAGTAATCTAGAGGAATACATTGATATGTTGCGCAAAATGAAGTCACTATCAGATAATCCCAAATATTCTCATTGTATAATAATGGAGGACTTTAATGCGCGTGTGAACTCGAAATTTTTTGTAGAATTGGAGAACACGTGCCAGTCTGCTAAATTAAGTATAATAAGTGATGTAGAAGTATTAGGTGTAACTAGTGGTAATTTTACATATGTTAGTGATATGAGTGGTACCACCAGGTGGATTGATCATTGTCTCACTAGTAATAATCTAAAGGATCTAAAGGATAGAATCTGCATGATTTCCTTCTTTCTGTTCACACACCGTTAGAATTATTAATTAATTTTACTAACTTATCTGAAACACAACATAACAAGAACTCAATAGGTAAGAATAATCGCGTCGATTGGTCGAAAGTTAATATGCAACAGAAAATAGAATATAAAAACAGAACAGGTCACTTCTTTAATAATTTAGAAATTTTACATATTGCCTGTAGTAATCTTTGTTCAAACAATTCTCACTGTAAACTCACAGATAGGTACTATAATAATTTAGTATCAGTGTTAGGAGAAACAGGAAGACCCCTAATTAAATTTTACAACTATCATACAGTTCATACTAAGATTATTCCTGGATAGAATGATTTTATTGCCCCTCTGAAGAGGAAATTGAAAGACGCCTACGATTTATGGTTCCTTCATGATAGACCCAGATTAGGACCGGTTTACATGAATATGTGCAGAAGTAGGGGTCAGTATGCTGTAAAGCAACCATAAGACGATGTAATCAGGAAGAAGATTCTATTCGAGCATCAAAAGCCCGCGAGACTAACTTAAATAATGATAACAAATTTTAGAAATTCATTAAGAATGAAATGGATGTGAAAAAATGCCCTCCATTGGGGGAGGATGAAATTGCAAGGCTGTGGGAAAACCACTACTCAAACATTCTTAATAGTGTGAGTAGGGCTAATCTTAAGTTAGGCTGCAGCAAAAAGCCCGTGGGAGGGCCCAGGAAAAGTACGTTGATATCAGTTCCTGAAGTTCAGAGGTTAATTAAAGCGTTAAAAACTGGTTCTGCGTCAGGGGTAGATGACCTATCGAATGAGCACTTAAAATATGCCAATGACATGGTGTGTCTGCATATCTCATTGCTCTTTTCAACCATGCTTGCTCATAGTTATATCCCTGCAGAGTTCATGAGGGTATACAGTATATCTTGACCTTTATCAAAAAAAGTATGGGGACATTCTATCCAGCAATAATTACAGGCCTATTGCTGTCGCCTCCTACTTCTCGAAACTACTAGAGAAACTCTTGTTACACCGATTAATTATTTTTTATGTACAAAGGAGGAGCCAAGGAAGTGTGCCCGAAAAAATGCCCCCCCCCCCTCTCTTTATAAGAAAAAGGGCCAAAATCAAAGTCTCCGAGGCTCACGATGCCATATTTTTTTTTTTAGATACATTTTGAGAAGATTGTGTAGTGTGTAAAATGCACGTCTGTGTAGTGAAGAATAGAGGGAGAAGCATGTGTTTGAGAGCATGCCGGACTGCTCAGTGTACATAACCAGAAAACGAAAAAGTGGAAATTTGAACACTTAAACGTGATTTTTAGCAAAAGTTCAAGAAAACAAACCCCTCCTAAAATTTAATTTTACATAGGAATACATACTGCCAATCTTGAAATTCGCGCTTTAATGAGCATGATACACCCTACTGCTCACAGGGTAGATGAGACCAGGCATGGGACAATTATTTGGTCAATGTAATTAATTACAATTACAATTACTTGACATATACTCAACTCAATTACTGTAGATGGTGAAACACTTAATTACATTTACAATTACTTAGTAAAGTAATTAATTATAATTACAATTACATTTACGAAGAATTGCATTTTTTCATACGTACTATTTGATTTATGTTATGCTTTTCTACCTAGGTATCTCAATTCCATTTTCAGTTTTGGTCATCATCTTGAATAAAGACTAGATAATATTAGGTCAATAAAATGTACTCTGTTTTTAACATTGCACGGAACTGTATTTTTCATCAAACAGTTCTTGCTCTGGACAATTGAAAGTAATTGAAAATAATTGACTGTAATTGTATTAGTTACCTTGGTTCCCAATGTAATTAATTACAATTACGACTACATTTCAGGTAGTCAATTACAATTACTTATCAATTACATAAAGTTTTAATTACAATTACAGTTACCCCATGCCTGGATGAGACGGAAAAAGATCAGCTAAAGAGGACAGTGACAGGAGAAACGGGAGTTCCAGCACCCCCTGTCTCCTGCCTAACGTCCCCCCTGGAGTACTTCCCTGGTCGATTGGTTATCTACAATTTCATCCTTATGATTACTTATAGACATCTAATTAGTTTGGTTTTAAAAGGTCCCACTCAACTGATCTGTGTATCTATGTATTGAGGGAAATTATATTTAAATACACTGAGAGTAATTCAGCTATTTATAGCCGTTTCCTAGATATACTGTAAGTAAGGCATATGGTAGAGTGAACCACAATATTTTATTTAAAAGACTAGAATGCAGGAACGTTCCCATGTACTCATACATATTAAATTTATTGAAATTTTGGTATTCCCACCAATCTTTTAGTTAAGTGAGGCGATGTACTATCCGAATGTTTTGGTTCCTCCTACGGAATGATGCAAGGCTCCTTGCTCTCTCCTCTGCTGTTTAATATGTACGAGTATATTGATGGATTAATTGCTTCACTAATGAGGCAACAGTTGGATGTTGTATACATAACACGGGATACATATCTTGGTCTATGCCGATGATATGGTGTTAATAAGTCTTTCTGTTAAAGGTCTCGATTGCTTGCTAAAAGTCTGCGAATTATATTCGCAGAAACGTGATATTCTTTTCAATGTTACAAAAACTAAGGTTATGTAATTCCATCCCAAAAGCTCTAATCAGCCAACTGATATTAGTTTCAAAATGAGAGGTGAAGCAATAGAGGAAGTACAAGAATTTAAGTATTTGGGTCACATTAATTATCACCAGCTCCTTGAGTGATGACTCAGATATAATAAAACAATATCGAAGCCTCTATGCTAAAGCGAATATGATTATAAGGAACTTCCGGTTCTGTGCAAGTGAAACTAAAGACACTCTCTTTCGTACTTTCTGCAGTAACATATACGGACAGCAACTCTGGGTAAATTATATAAAAGGTTCTGGCAGAACCCTAAATTTGCTATACAACAAATCGTTTAGACCCCTACATAAATTACCCCCTGAGATGCTCAGCTTCGCAAATGTTTGCTACCCACGATGTCCCGAGTTTCCCGGAGGTAACAAGTCGTGCTCAATACAGTCTAATGCAAAGAATTAAAAAATCAACCAACCCGATTATCCAAGCTATTCATCAGTCCTGCCATATATCTTCCAAGCCAGTGTTTCTCAAACGGTGGGTCGCGCCCCCCGAGTCGTAGTTTGTTTACCCCTGTAGTAGTGATTTGTGCGCAGAAAAAAACCTGCTTCGTGAGTTTGATTATCCCTGTAGGATGATAAGGAGTTGCGCCGACCTAAGACCCTGACACGGGGACCGTGGGGCAAATCCGGCTGAGAAACATTGTTCTAAGCTATGGAATTCATGGTATGAAAACGTTTGTCTGTAGCTCCACTTAACTTCGACATTATTGTACTATTTTTCTATAATTATATTTCTATCCTTAGTATTTGAATTTTCATGGTATTCTATTGTCAGTTTGTATTATTATTTGTCATATGAACTAATGGTCTGCCAATAAACTTTTTCAATTGCATGCTCACATATATATATAAGTGTCTCAAAAAATGTATACTGTACAGACTTTATACATCAAAATAATTTATTAAATAACAACGTGGGGCGATGTTCAATAGTTTCAACATTTTCAACATTTGTGTCAGTAAACTCGTTGCTGCAACATATTTGTTTATCCATAGACTGAACATCGCCCCTCATTGTGTTATTTAATAAATTATTTTGACGTATAAAGTCTGTATATATTTTTTGAAACACCCTGTGTATATATATATATATATATATATATATATAATGTTATGTAAAATTACCCTTATGAGCGCCCTATAGTTCAGTGATTACGGTGGCGGACTCTGAGCGGTGTGTCGCTGATTCGCTCCCAACCGCTGGCATCAGGTGGAGTTGAGTTAGCCATTTACTCCGTTTCTGCTCTGGCTCAGGTGACCCTTGAGGCACACTCTCTCCCACGTCATTGGGTAATGGGCTTCTTGATGTTACATTTTTTAAATTACCCTTTTATACCCCACTTCTAAAAGCGTTACATGAACAAAATCGAATTTTATAATGTCGATGTTCGACCTTATGGAAGTACGAGGGCGGTCAGAAAATAAGTTTACACGGCGTATAATTTCGTAATTAAATGACCTACATTGATTATGTTTGTATCAAGTGAATTCGTTAATCATTGTTGGCAACACTGCATGTCGATTCGGCTGCCATCTACCGTACATTGGTTACACGAGTCAGTTGAACATGGCGGTTCGACTAGAACAGTTCCCTGCCCTACGGAGCAGTCCAGGACGTTTACCTTTAATGGCCGCTCGTAAACGTTCCAGTGTTGAACAATATGCAGCTGCATTGATTGTTGTGCCTTTTTGCATGAAGTCTGCGAGCAAAACGCCTTTGTGGTCCCAAAACACAGTAACCATCACTTTGCCAGCGGACCTCACAATCTTGAACTTCTTTGGTCGCGGGGACCCAGGGTGTTTCCATTCCATGCTGGCACGTTTTGTTTCCGGAGTACGGTGATGAACCCGTGTCTCGTCTCCTATGACAATGCGCTCGAGAAATTCTTGACCACTGACAGACTCGGAATATCGTTGCAGAAATGACAGGGCACCGTTCCAGTCAAGCAGCCATGTTCAACTGACTCGTGTAACCAATGTACGGTAGATGGCAGCCGAATCGACGTGCAGTGTTGCCAACAATGATTAACGAATTCACCTGATAAATGGAAAGCATAAATGGCCTACCCACGTTTCAAACCGCTTTTAGTAATATCAGCGAAGTGAAGCGACATTGGGTCTGACAAGTGGTTGAATGGGATAGCAATGTGCTGGTTTTCGATTCTGTAACCATCCATGGTTCTAAATCCAGATTGACTCGTAAGTCCCTCCTATCATACGACCTTTGAGGTTACAACGGATAAAAAATAATAACTAACGTAAATTATTATCTCGTCTTAATATTTTACGA